>JANIJI010000009.1:9502500-9910000 GCA_024500535.1 Leptonema lineaticorne | reverse complement strand
GTTTAAAAACGTGACGAAATATCGGTAAAATTGAAGCGAACCTGTTCGAACGCGTCGATCGCGTAAATATTGACGACCTTGAAACGTCATATTTGTCGTGCCGTCGCTGTCAGTCACGGTCGTTCGTTTACTTCTTATCGCAACTTTATAATGTCGTCGTAGCGATGAGGCAAAAAAAAAAATGCGCGCATATATAACGCCCCTTTATTCCGGTCGCATTTCGCTATACTCGATTATCGATTTAAACCAACCTTTTATATCGTTAACGTTACGTTCGAGCGCTCTTATCGATGTTTCTTCGGTTTTTTTTCGAACGTTAAAAATCGACAAAAATTTTTTAATTTTCCAACATTTCGGTTTCCATATATTCAAGAATTCGTTCGCGTTTCAATCGTTTACGTCGATAACGCTTGTGAAACTTTCTCGACGATGATCCATTGTTCTTTACGCAAATATTTTTTATATTAAGTTTTCCAATTAACAAAATCGGAATATGCAACGTAAAAAAGAAACGATTTAAATAAATCGATTAATTTTCGCTTTGAAAAATATTTTAACTTATATACTCAATACGACAATTAAGTTTACAATTTTTATTCTTCTCAATGTAATCAATTTAATAGAGTTTTACTGAATTAGAAAACGACTAATTATTTATAAGAGTTTTATGAATGGAGTTTTACTTACTTTTAAGAAAGCTAATTATGTATTTTTTTTTTTTTTTTTTTTTTGTAAAAATCCACAGTAACCGCGTCAGTTATCAATAAGATGAATCTATGTGTTATACTTATTATCTATGGAACATTTTTAAAATATAAATATTAATTTAATATTTCTTTTAAATTCAGTATTTAAAAAAAAATAATTTAAATTTTAATTTAATGAATAAAATGAAAGTTGTGACTATAAAAAGGCGCTTTTTTATTTTTATAAAAAAACGCCTTTACAAAAATTTAAGGAAATACATATATTATTAGACAAAAAAAAATAAAAAAAAATATACTGCACAAAAAAATAATAACTTTGTCGATTGTTTGGTACATCAAAAAATATTGATTGTTCATTATAATACTATCAAAGAGATATCTATACGTGAGAAGTATAATAAGTATCATACTGAATAGAAATCACAAATATGAAAAGTTGTATTGCTACATTATGTATAATATTATTACTTTTTCTAACATTTTGATATGTTTGCTTTATATTCAGATAATTTTCTTTTTCAACATCCTTGTTTATTACATTAATTGTTTTAAAAATAATAAAATTGTAAAATAATGATTAATCAAAAGAGAATTTTTATGAAATAGACTTTCATTAAAATTTTAAATATTATTTGTTGAATTATTATTCGTATTTTTATCATTTATATATTAAAATAGTTATCGATGTTCAATATTAACCATATACAAATACAATTAACACGTCAAAGATATTAATTATTAATCTTAAATTTAAAACTTTTCGTCAGCGGCATTCTTTACATCTACGAAATACCGTCGTATTTGTGATTTTGTCAGTATTCGTTTAAAAACATTCATTAATATCGTTCAACACATAATGTTTCTAATTTTAAAGTCCTAGTGGATATTCAAAACATACATACTATGAACGTCTTTTGCGTCAACTTGGCAAAGATGAACCAACTAAAAATTAGTTTTTCAAATACACGTCATCGATGGAATCGCACGTTGTATCTATTTATATAAGATAATATTAATAATTATTGTATTTTCCCAATATTATATCTGAAAAATTAATTTGCATAAATCATCACAATAAAATATTAAGATATTATATTTATCAATATTTTCGCGATATCGATTATTATAATTTTAAGTTAGTGATATATAAAATTAAAAATAAATCTTTTTTTATTTAATAAAAAATAGTTATATATAAATAAATATATATATATATATATATATATATATATATATATATATATATATATATATATACGTGTGTGTGTGTAAAAAGAGAGCAATATCTAATGATTTATTCTTTAATTTTGCTGAATTAGTATAGTTTCACAACAATAATTATTTGATTTTTTATCTTTCTGTTGACAATAAAGTTTAGAAGGTTAGTTTTGGAAACTAAAGTAATGACAAATTATTAAGAAAAAAATGGAAATTAACATCATTACTTACTAACAACAAACACATTTTAAATATTTTTTTGATTTATTATTATCTAATGACTATTTTGGATATAGTCCGGAATTCCTGTGGAATGACACTAGTCAACAGGTGTCGTTTCCCAGTAATCTTTGGCAACGTTTACTGGCGCCGCGTCTACAACAGTTGGCTACCCCTGGCCTTTAATTACGTCATTGTGCGAAATACAATTTTATATATATATATATATATATATATATATATATATATATATATATTACATATGTTATATAGTATATGGTGAATGAACTAAATGACAAAAACGTGTCTCAAACGTTCTCAAGACGAAATCGTATTTATAAAGTAGCCAAGAGAAACCAGTGACGCTTTCATCTGACGTGACTATTCAAAAAAAATTAAAATTTATATTACATTATAATATATATATATATATATATATATATATATATATATATATGTATATATATATATATATATATATATATATATGTATATATATATATATATATATATATATATATATATATATATATATATATGTATATATATATATATGTGTGTGTGTGTGTGTGTGACGCCTGTTTTGTAAATTAATTATTTTCAAATTGCACCATAAAATGCAAGTATAACTGCATTCGTGACTCACGCAAAACGTCATCACATATTGCAAAATAGTTTAATTTTATTGTATATATGTTTTATATTCTTTTTAATATATACGTATGTGATTTTTTTCAATATGATGTAGTTTTTTTATTAAACCAATTTCATCACTCTTTTTATTTAAAGAATATCAAACATATATATTTATATGTTTGTTATATTTAAATTAACATTTTTTTATAGATTAATTCAATATTTTTTTTTATAATTTTGTGTGATGAATTCGATTTTTATGTATTTCTTTAAATAATACGGTTTAGAAAATTATTAATTTTCAATACAAGTCAATAACACACTATTTGAAATATAAATATGACTGTTGATGTAGATCAGTTTTATATAGATATATGGTATATGTTCGTGCACAATTTAACTTGTAACGCTTGTTCCAAAAATGACGACACGTTTTTGAAAAGCGTTTGAATATTATACAGGTATGATTTATTTTTAAAATATTTCATTCCTACACGTATTTTTTATTATTATTTTATATACATTTTTCGACAAGTAAATCTAAAATAATACTTTTAAATTCTTATACGCAACGAATAATGATCTTAATGTTTTTAAATATAAATCGCATGCGAAATCTAATGACTGATTTCTTTCAAATCAATTTAATTATCTGTTGTTTCCAGAAGTTATATATACATAATATAACTGAAAGAATTTTAGAGGATATTTTCGGAACGTTGTGTTTAGTCTATTTTTCACTTTATTTATAATATATATTCAATAATTTTGTCAGTAAAGTAAATAAACATTATAGGTTAACTTCGGCTATATAAATATCTCATGTCATTATTCAAAAAGTTTTTTGTATATTTTTTTATGAAAAATAATTTAATTGGTATAATTATTTAATTATATGTTACATTATTTATATATTCAAAATTTTAATTTTTTATTCAAAATTATAGCAATTGTTGGAAATTTCAGCATCCCCAAGTTATGATAATTGTTAAACACTTTAAAGATGTAACACTTTAGATAATATTTTTCAGAAAAAGAAAATGATCTAAAAAAGGTTTTTAGACTTTTTATATAGTAAATTTTGATATGTTACTATTTTTTAATTGAAAACACATAAGTCTGAATATTTTTTTATCTTCTAAAATTTTATGATAAATAATTGTTAAAATATTTATTTGTATACAAGTAAATATTAAGTGTACATTATATACCACGTTAAAAATTGGGCTATCACTAAATTTCATTATTATATTATAGTATTATATATTTATTATTCGTATACTATAATCGAAAGTCGATATTTTAACGTTGCTGTCTCAAAAGCTTTTGCCATTTTTCGAAATAGCTATCCGAAAATTTTCCTCTTTAACGTATCGCGAACGTACTCTTTGTTGAAAAAGGATAAAGGTCGGCGACGATTAATTTCTTTGATCTGTCCTCTCGTTTCTACCTTTTTTTCCTAAAAATAATATAGAAAGGAAACATTATTATTATAATGGGTCGTCATCGGTTTACTTTACGAATAATTTCTTTTCTTTTTTACTTTTCTTCCATTTGGTAATTGTTTCGAAATAACCCTACCGTCTACGAAGCGTAAATTAATTAATCAAAGACCGCTTTTATTTTTAGTTAAATTAAGTGATTTTTTTATACGTTCGACATTTAAAAATCAAAATTTCTTAACGTAAAAAAGGTTTACAATATATCTTTAATTTAATCTTCTTTTTCCTTAATTAAGACGGATCATTTTGCTATGCAAATGAACAGATTAAAAAAATGTAAATACAGTAAATAATATAAGACGTATTAAAATTTTATATTATAAAAATTAGTTTATATGTATATTCAAAACTGTCTTATAAAAATATAATAGAAGTTAATAAAATTCTTTTTATTTATTTAAATTAAAATATTGTTTTCTTTTATAAAATAATAGCAAATTATATGACCATTACTTATATGATTATTTTACAAATAAAATCGTCTTTAACAACAAAATGGTTATGGTGATCATAAAAATCTGATTGTGCGGATATTGACAACGGTATTATTTTTACTCGACGATTACTAAATCACCTGTTTATATCAAAGATTGCCAACTTTTATTTAACTACCATATACCATTCAAACAATATTTGATGTTTACATTATATTTTTTATTTTGTTTATTATTTTTTTCAAAGTTTAATTGATGTGAATCTCATATGATAATGAAATTTATCAATGTGTATCATTTTTAAATTGATTTAAGATCATCATATTATAGTTATTTAGATACAGTCATTTAATCTTTTGCACTCACAACAAATATATTGATGTTTCGCCGTTGAATCAAAAAAAATATGTTTTCATTTTTTTCGAAAATCAGTCGAATTATATATTATTATATTAAATCAATAAACACAATGTAATCGAAAATTAATATAAAAAATAAATAAGGAAATATTCTATATGATATTTTAGAGTTGTTTCATATTCCGCTGTTTAATAATCCCGTGAAAATAATTTGGATCCCGTGAATTCTTCCAAAATATGATAAAAGCTGAATAGATTTTTTTATTTATAATTATTATAATTTAAATTAAAAATATCCTAAATTTTTCAAAACAATACATCCATCCAATTGCTTCATATTAATCTTGAATTAATAATAGTCATGATTTTATTTTATTTTTGTTAACATATTTATTGGTCTTTAATTATTCACCAATTCGACCTAAAAGGATCACTTTTTTTTTTCATTTATATTTTGGACTCGAAAAAACCATTACTTTTTCGCATTAAATTGCTCATTCATGAATTAATATGTGTACATCCTTTTTGATTTTTAATTAGACGTTCTTAAAGGTCTTATCAGCATAAAGAAGCATATCAACCATGGCTGCTGTGAGTCCCACTCACAACGTGAGCACAAAGTGTTAATACTTCGTATTAATTAGTTATTAGAGTATAATTTTAAGTATTAATTATAAAAGTTTGATGAACGTTAACACTCATAATTTCAACTTATATATGTTATAAGTTGAAATTAGACAATATCAAAAATATAAGTAAGTGTACATAGCGTTTTGCGCGTGTGCTCGTGGCCGAGTTAACTCGGGTCAGGAGCATGAAATGCTGAACGTGGAGCTCCATTGTACGGAGCACACGAGTAGAGGAAGGAGCACGGCATCGTCCGGGCCGTAGAAATACTGTGGGAGGGTCAGTGCAGTGCGCATCCTCCGGCCGATGCAGCCGTTGCCCTGGCAACATACCGGGAACTGGGTCACTAACCCGCCGACTCAGGACAACCCCTTACTCTATAAACTCTGCCCCCCTATCACCGACACTGCCTTATCACGGTAAACGTACTCTCTTATAACTATGGCAACACGCTCTCTCGTATATATATTTATATATACGTTTATAATATCTCGTCGTGTGTTTATGCGTCGTCGTAATCGTGAATGTCGTCGGAATCGCCTACCCGAACCTGCACACTCGGCTGCAACTCGGAACTACTTGACAAACTATAATATCTCTTATGATATTATCGTGCAAGAAGACAATTGTATGCGTGTTATCCGATTTTTGAATATTACACTTTACCTTTATAATTTTATAATATACAACTCGATTTTTCAATATCACAAAACTATTTTGAAAATTTAATATACTTTTCGATGTTGTAATTAGATCTTTAAATATTTTTAGACTTCTATGTTGAAGTTGTCGAACACTAAAAAAAATATACATCATGAACATTTAAAATCATATAGACGGTTGTTATACTACGATAATATTTTTACATATTTAATGTTTTTTTTTTTTGAATTATAATTCGATTATTCACGGCAAATTACCTTCTCTATAGATTATTTTATCTGAAAAATATAAAATTACAATGCCGAAGCGGCACTAAATCTATATGTAGATAATACAACGTAAATTGACGAAGTAGTTGGAAAACCTTGAAAAAAGTAAATCAGAATAAGATAAATTTATTATTACGAATAAACTTTGTATAAATCATTAATAAGTACATCTAGAATAAAATTATTTCATAATGATTATAAATATAATATTTAATCTTTTTCCGATTAAATTAGTTTTCCGATTAAATTCCGATTAAATTAAACTTTGCAACATACATATTTTTAATATTTTTATTTATTCTCCTTTCAATATTATACCTCATCACAAAAATCTACACCAAAGATAAAATACGAATTTTCAAGAAACCTTATGCATGAATTTATATCACAGATTTCACCATTGAATTTTCAGAGATTATCCTTCTCAGCGGTGACGATTATAATAAAGCACGGAAGTATAAAGCTCTATTGGTGAAAATCCTCTCACGTGACAAAGTTTATTACATTCGACCTGATCATTGTTGTTCATAAATTTATATATATATATATATATATATATATATGTGTGTGTGTGTGTGTGTGTGTGTGTGTGTGTGTGTGTGTAATATGTGTGTGTGTTCTTTTTGGTGCTTGTACGCGCTATTTTATTTCGTAATTTGTTCAAACGAAAATCGGTTAACACACAAATGAGCGCGCACTAATTAAAAAGCACAACCGATTAATTGCAATTATCTCGGCTGAGCTGTCGTTGATAAAATTACTTTTATTATTTACATTTTTTTTACAAAACAAAGTCTTATCCAAAAAATAACGAATTATTCTATTGATTTTACATGAAACCGATATTTCTAATCAGGTGCAGTTTTTATTGTATATATAATATAATATTATATATATATATATATATATATATATATATATATATATATATATATATATATATATATATGTTAATACACGTGTTATTGTTTTTCTTATTCATTCGTGAAGACTATATATATATATTTGACTGCCAATAATTTTGTTCCGGGTTCTATTCCTAAAGTAGGGCAGATTTTTTATACATCCGTGAAGTATTGAAAATTAAGAACTAAGATAGTATTTTGATATACATTTTATAGAGTTTAAATTAATTTTACAGACGTTATTAATAATAATATTACATATGTATATCAATATTCTTACATTAAAAATTAAAATATAAAGTTTACAAGTTCTTAAATTTTTGTACCGAAGCGTTTCCTACGTAAATTTTTAAGTTTTTATAATAGGTATAATATTTAAATTTCTTATAGCTTATATATAATAAGTTTCCTATTCTTGAAAGAATTTTTCAAACTTTTTTGTATCATATAGAAGAATGTGGTTACCTTAAAGTATTGCTTTATTTATATGGAAAATAGCATTAAAGTGTTCTTGTCATTAATCGTATTCTCGTTATTTATTTTTTATGATCTCATCGGATTTTAGTTGAATTTCTTATTGCGAAATTTGATAATGATTAGAATTTATTTCAGAATACGTCGCATTTAATCATAATATATTTTTTTTAAATCATGAAATGTCTAACTATTCTCGATCAACCATTATAACACTCAATTTTTCTTTGTAACACGCAGACTAAATATATATATATATATATATATATATATATATATATATATATATATATATATATATATATATATATATATATATATTCTATTATGCAGAGTAATTTTCAAAATATCGTATTTTGTAATTTTTAAAATACATCATTTTTTTCTTACCTTTTAAAATGTGAAATAATATCCGATCAATAATCAAATATTTTTTCTATACCTTATTTCATTATAATTTATAAATTAACTTCAAAACATTTTAATACGATTTGTGATTTTACACGTTTAAATCGTTATTTTTTTGCAAAAACACCATATCGGATTATGAGCGATTTTATTAAAAAATAATTCCCCTTTAATTACCTGTTGTTTAATACAATACCAGATATACGATACACGAGGATCATCGGAGGGTTCCCGGTCGTGCTCTAGTTGCGACCACGGGGGGGGGGGCGTTTAATGCACCGGGCTGGAGAGGGTGCTAAATGGGGGCTGAAATGGAAGTGAGATCGTGGGGTATAGTCCCCTCGAAAACTCCCTACAAAACCCCTCAAACGGTGACTCCGTCAGTCCTTTGTTGAGCCGTGCGAGGCCAACTCGTCGACAGCCTTACACACTCTCTCTCTCTCGACTCTTCTCGTCATCTATTTATCATTATTGCTTTCTATATTTAACGTACATATCCGTCGTATACGCGTTCAAATCTTTTTAAAAGTGTTCAAATTTTAATGGATGATTCGTTAATCGTGTACACGTTAGTATTGCACATTTTCTTTTATTATCTAAAACAATATGATTAAAATACTTGATTTTCAATTATAATTGTTCTTTGTATATTATCAAATTTTGACAATAAATTCATTGGCGTACTGAATTTATTTAGATTTTTCATAGTTGTCTAAATATTAATATTATTTAATAAGCTCAATTTTTTGTGAGAACGTTTGATTTTGATCACAGATGTATATATATATTACGTTATTTATTGCATACTTTATATAATAGTGTATTTTTATAATTCACGATTCTCCTGAAAATGATATTAAATTATATATTGTCGTACCGTCATTAATCATTAATAAAATTTATATAAATATTTGTTTAATTTGAAATTTATTTATTTATAAAACTGTATTATAAAAATTTTAACATTTAATGTAAATATTCGATTGTTAGTTCATTGCTTAATTTTAATTATTTATCAAATTAAAATATAACTATTTAAAAATATGTATTTCGAAGCGTTATTGTAGTTTTGTATTGGCAAAATTTTCGCAAACCTCATTCAATATTTGTGACCTAGTTACTTAATGTTTATGGAAAGCTTACGTTAAAATTAAGCGATCATTTTAAATATATTTAAGTGTGTTCACATCCATACTAACTCATTCTTCATATTTTTATTTTCATTGTATATTATCAAAAATTTTTAATATTGAAAAATTGTGTTATTTTAATTAATTTTGAATAAAAATTATTAGTTTTAATTACATCCATATTAAATTAAGATTATTTTATAAATTTTACGATCAAATTTCGTAATAATATTTAAGGAAATTCAAACGTTCATAAATATATATATTCTTCCCCATTCTACCTGTTGTACTAAAATAGGGGAAGAGAGTGACCTATTTATTTACAGGACACTCAAAAAACGCGTTTTATTATAAAATCCTTTAGAGCTTATTGTTAAATTTGGAAAATATGTACCTCGACAAAAATAATATTTAAATATATTATAATTTGTATTAATTCAGTATTGTTAACTAATTTATAGTTTTATAATTTTTGGTAATAGTGACTTCTTTAAATTTTAATATTAAATTACGTGTTATATAATTTATAAAATAAATTTTTCAGAATAATATTTATATCAAAATATGAGACTAAATTTTTAACTATAATTTATCGATTGTTCATTAGATTGAAACGGTTATTACTCTGATTCCATTTTTAGCTTTATGACTATTGCGATAACAATCAAATTTCAAATCTATAATAAATATGGTAGAATTTTTTTCTAACATTATACCATATCATAAATTTTATAACATGTTTGTAATATTATTAATGCCAATAACTTATATTGTCGTTATTTTCAGTTTAATTATTATATATTAATTTCCAGAATTCGTATATATATATATATATATATATAAATATATCAATTTCATTAAAAAATACTACCTATCTAAATACTTTGAAAATTCTGATTTCTTAAATATATTAATAAAAATCATTTATAATATATTAAAGCATTATCAAAACATTGCCTCCCTAAATAAAGTAAATCTGCTTTATCGTCATAGTTATTTTCCGATTTTGTTTTATTTATTTTGGATGAAGAAAAATCGGTAAATCGCACGTCAATTGAGCGTGCCAAAAAATATTTGTTTGAATGGCTGCGCAACGGATAACATTTAAAATTCGCTATTTTTCTTTTAAAACGATTACCGAAATTAAAACCTACGGTTTTCATTCTGAACTTTGTGTAAATAATACTTTTCATCGTGATCTTTTTTTTCTGTTTTCCCATTATAAATAACATGTTTTTATGTTGTAAATTGAATAAATATTTTTTTAATTTATAATCTAAAATTTAATATACTATTCTTGTTTCGTATTTTATTTTCACAACTTATTTTTTTTAAATGTATTTTCATATTATAAATTTTGTAAATTAATTAATTTCACTAAATCTTTTTTTTTTTAACTTTATATTGCAATATAAAACAAAGATAACTAAATCTAGTAACAAAAATACTACATTTTTCCTTATATATCAATAAATAATATTTTAATAGTTTGCACTCTTTGCTTTCCGCTTTAATAGTACAATAAAGCTCTAAGTAATCAAAATATTTTTTTCATTTTTGTTTTTCTTTTAATATTCAGTATTTTATATTTTTAATATAAAAATGTAAATATATACCATTGCATACAATCGATTCAACAAAAGCTTTCGGTTTATATTATGCAAATTTCTTATGTTGCACCACCATTGTAGTGATCCTTGAAGTACTTAGCGAAATATTTTCTCATTGAAAATACAATTAATTTATATTTTATATATTTGCGTAAGATAAAATTTGTATAAGGATTACCTTATTATTATTATTT
Source organism: Leptonema lineaticorne (assembly GCA_024500535.1). Classification (NCBI taxonomy): domain Eukaryota; kingdom Metazoa; phylum Arthropoda; class Insecta; order Trichoptera; family Hydropsychidae; genus Leptonema; species Leptonema lineaticorne. Next base: position 9,898,645 of record JANIJI010000009.1, on the reverse strand, counting down.
GCTAATAATGAAAACAATATCTTTTCTTCAATGTCTACATATGGTAGTTTATGACGTTTTTAGTTTAAAAGTATCTATGTACACTTTATATATATATATATATATATATATATATATATATATATATATATATATATATATAATTTAATCTGATGTATAGAATGAGTTTCAACAGTATTTATTACCTCCTCCTACTGTGCTCCGTTTTACGAATTCCTCGAAGTCGTTGTGATTCATAGTTGACATTTAAACGAATCGTGAATACATAACAATTTTAGCACCACCAACCTCCATCACTACCACTACTACCCTGAGAAACCGATAAGACACGCTATTCACCCTCGACACGACAGGGGCACACACGAGTATGCTCGTTTTGGGCCACTCTGGTGGCACCCCGAACATTTGCTCTTCTATTCTATATTATATATATTGGCATGCGTTTGTAACAATATCGTTCAAGTATGTAAATATGTGTGCTTTTATGTGTTTTGCCTTCTTTTTGGCTTCCTTGCGAAAATTCTTGACCCGAAACTAATTTGACGCACAAAGGCTTATTTCAATTGACTTGCTACAAAAGTGTGGCACATTTATCCGAGAAAATAACAAGCGGCTCATTATGATTTCGTATTTTTATTATGATGAGACTACTAATGTGAAATTGTACATATTTATTATTAAATACGTTAAATTAGCTTTACGTATATTTTTAAGTTACATAAGAAACTAGGAAATAGGTTCCAAATTTTGCGATCCCCTTAAGATATACATATGCAGTTGTTAAGAATATTAATGCACTTAGAAAATTAAAAAAAATCTTTTTCATTAAACTTTGGTTATTGAAATTTGTGTAATATTTTCGTTAAACTTTTTAATTTTGTTTTTTTTACTCAGATAATTTGGTATTCCTTCCATTTACCTATTAATAATTTCTCTCTTTTATGTAATTTTTATCTACTTTAAATAATTTCTATGTTACGAATTTAAGATTTAAATTAAATAAGCTCATATTCAACATTGCAACTAAAATCACATTTAAAGACTGATCTGATAAAGTACCCGAACATTTGATATCATCTACACTTTTAATTTTATATTATATGAGATATGTTAAACATTATACGTTTGTAATTTTATGATTGAAAAGGAAACTAAACCAGAATACATAAAATCATTTATATTGACGAAATCTACTATATAACGCATTCATATTCACTGAGGGAGGGGGGACACAAAGAATGAGATTTTAATGTATACACCTTTTTAATAACAATCGATAAATATTTTATATCATATTTTATAAATAATATATATATATATATATATATATATATATATGTATATATATATATATATATATATGTATATATATATATATATATATATATATATATATATATATATGTATATATATATATATATATGTATGTATATATATATGTATATATATATATATGTATATATATATATATATGTATGTATATATATATATATATATATATATATGTATATGTATATATATATATATATATATATATGTATATGTATATATATATATATATATATATATATATATATATATATATATATATATCTGTATAATTTTTATATCTTCCGTTATAATAACTATTTTTTGCGTACCCCTAAATAATCTTTCACGTACCCCAGGAGTTGAAAACCAATGGTGTAAATATATATTTATTCTTTAAATATATTATTCGTATTTGTGTAATTAACATTGTGTTCTATAGTTGACTCATGCAATTTCAAATATCACATTAAAAATCTCTATCTTATTTAAAAAATAATATAATATAATAATAATCAATATTTAACAATAAGAATGATATAAAAAATGTGCATAAGAGTCAAGATATAAAAATGATTTAATTCATTTTTTTCCACTACTCATTCAACTATCGCTACCACAACCCTTTTGCTTTACTTTTGTTTTATAAATCGCGTGGTCACTTTTATGACGTGTCTCACCTTTGAACTATAATGTTAAACTTTGGTTTGTAATGGGGAGATGTTTGTTCGTAATTCTGAAATAATTCGTTGTGTTTCGTGGTTAATGTCACAGGTTGTGTGACGAAGGGCAAATTTCATTACTCCTCCTCACCTGGTCTTCCAATACCCATTATGGCCCCCTTTTTCACTCTCTTCGCTTTTGCCCTTTTTTACGTCAGTCCGCCCTCTTTCCACTATTATTTCCTGACTGTTCACTATATTTCTTTCTTTCTTTCTTTCCAGCTCATACTCTGTTAAAGCTCGTTAATTTTCGTCGTCTGTGACGGATTGATATCGCTATAATCTAATTTATCTTTTATGGCCCTCGTTAAACTGTGTATATTCAATAAAAGTGTGTATATTTTTAAAAGATCGTTTACGTAAAATAATTCTAGTAATTACGCCGCTAAAACATCGCTACACTTTAAACAACTAGCGATTCCTTCGAATAACTCTTGTTTAAGAAAATTTGAAGAAAATAACTATAACTAACGTAAGAGAATGGTAAATGTTATATTATTTTTTTTATACTGTATCTGAAACTATTTACGTGTTGCAAATAAAATAATATTTAGTTTAAAACACAAAATAATATTAATGAAAATATTTAAAACTTTATCATTAAAAAAATGAAAATTTAAAGTCTATTGCGATATATTTTGAAACTATTATTTATTGGTGTGTAAAATATTTTTTTAAATATCATTTTACAATTTTTCATATATTTCTTATCTCATTTATTTACAGCAAGGGTAGTCATCCTTTTCACTACGACTAAGTGAAAAGTCACCACGACTTTTTGCCAAATTTTTAATTTGTTTAACACTTAATTGTTTTCTTTATAAATATGAATTTTTAAACATTTATATCTCAGTGTGATATTATTTATATCATTGATAGAAAAATTCAGATTTAGAAATTAAAATTTATTAAAAATCCAAAAAAATGTTTACATGCAATGTGCTATATAAGATATATATATATATATATATATATATATATATATATATATATATATATATATATATATATGAATTTAAAATATTCACATTGCAAAGTTGCAAACAAATCTCAAAACTGATGATTTTTCAATTACTTTATATAGTATTCAGAGTATTCATTATGGCGAGTCTCGTGAATATGAATAAATTTATTATTTTTCTTAGCACGGAAATATCTTGAGAATTTATAATATTTTTTTATCTTATTTTTAGAAATATGCAACAAACTGACGAACAGTCGAATCCGATTAGTATGACAACGGTGGGAATTAACTGCTGTCATATTAATTGTAGAATTATATTAGCCAGACTTAAGTAAAATTTAGATTAGAAATTGGAGAATGCTAGATGTATATTATCCACACTAATCGGTCTCTACTGTACTACTAAATTTAAATTATGTACAGAAACCGTTGGTTTCTATTAATAATTTTCAAATAATTGAAACATTGAAAAAAGACATAAATTCTTAGAACTTCGAAATAACTTTATTCAAGCGACCTTGTATTTTACTTTTTATCATGAAGCACATAAAACTTGTTACGGTTAAAAAATGTATATACATTATGTATATAAAAATGTTACCAGAGAAAATATTCTCGATTGAAATTGTTTGGTAAATATTTTATCAGTGAATATTTTTACGTCCGGGACCACCTTCAAGTTACTAGTGACGAAAACAAATAGCATTGTTGATAAATTAATTTCACGCGCGAAAAACTGAAAATAGGTTCCATTTCATCAAAAATATGTCATAATGTTTATCACAATAAATTGAAATTTATAAAATGAAAACATAATATCTAATATTTTATTGCAATATGATGTACAATTCTTTAAACATAACTGGTACTATAAAATATATGCAGATTCTATCTAAATAATATATTTAATTTTTATTAATATATTATTGTTTAGAATTTTTATGATATTTGGTATAAAATTATTTTTCATTCAATCGGAATGGTATCACTATATAAAAAAAGTAATTTGCAATGTAATAAAAACAAATAATAATTTAAATGACTGGTCAAATTTTTTTGAAAATAAATAAGGATATTAAGTTACAAAATTAAAATATTAACTGCAGATCATAACTTATTGAAAATTGCTCGATACTGTCACTTTTTCAATTACTGTTTGTTATTGTATAGCAAGTCTCGAAATTATGATTTTTATTGATCATCTGTTTAATTCAATAATTTGTAGTCATTATTTTGGATTCAATGTTATTAATTAATTTATAGATTTTTAAAATTACCATTGAATAATATAATTATTACGTTTCCTTTTACGTTTCAAAACTGAAAAATATTATACTTTCAGCTTTTCATTGAGAACGTCAAGGGAAAAATTTAAAGCATCAACCAGTATTTTCCAGATGTATTTTGGCAAACGCTGCCAAAAATGCCAAACAACATTAACGTTTGTAATAAACATTGATCTCTATTGAAAACTCAACCAGATGCTCGATTTATTAGCCGTATATCCTCTTTTCGCAGAATTCATGATTTATTATAAAAAAATAAATGAAAAAAATGGAACTATATTAATGTTCATTAAGTGAAGATTTATTTGATGATCCGTTGAGTTTAACGATGTCGGTTAATTAGATTTTTCGGCACTAATTAAAAATATTGATAGTTATCTCGATTGGCTATGAAACACATGAGGTTCTTCATGGATTTTTTTGGACCTTGATCGTTTTATATATTTTTTTCAAGGTTTCCAATACACAGAATGGTACGAGTAAATTTACCCCATTCTCGATTCATTGTCATGGTAGTTTCTCAGAAATCGTTAAAAGCCCATCAATATGTTTCGACGGTTGCAAAGGAAATTGGGCCCGAAAAGTTACGCTGATATTTACATATATATATATATATATATATATATATATATATATATATATATATATATTTATATATATATATATATATATATATATATGTATATATATATATATATATACATATATATATATATATATACATATATGTGTATGCACGCTCACACATTTTCTTCAAAATTTCCAATTTTCCAAAAGTAGTCATTATTTCCATTGAATATATATAATTAAAAATTATGGACGTTCGCATATTTTTGATTGATCCATTTTTTTTCAACATATACCATATTCTCACTTCTTCCAAATTCAATTTCAACTGTATAATGTTCAAATCGAATATATTTAAATCATTTCAAATGTATTGTCAGAAAATCTTCATATTCTGGTTAATTTGGAATAAAAATTTATGTATAATTTTGTTTCTCTGAAATAATTTAAAAACACTTATTCGACATCATTATTATATAAAAATATGATTAAAAGTGAATAATGTATGCACATTATATATCATAAGGATACTTCTTGTTAAAAATAAATCATTTATAAATTGAATATTGTATATCAGAACTTTACAAAACACAACAGAAATATTTTAATTAATTTTTTAACGTTTTTATTGTGATTTTTTTATATTTTTTTTTAAATTGGAAGTCGGTAAAATATTATATAACCATAGAGTTTGTATTTTCAACGCTATTTATTCAAACAACAATATTAAGAATTTTTTATTTTTATATCTTCATTTTTGATATTTTTATTAGATTCTAATATTGATAATAAATATATTTTAAGTTATAAATTAGTTAAAATTTTAAGTAAAATATGGAGAATATATATATATATATATATATATATATATATATATATATATATATATATATATATATATTGTAAAAAAACAACAGGACTTTGCTCTAAACATAATAAAAATATTTTTTATTTTTAATTGGAGCCACATTTAACAAAAGAAAATGCATTTATCCTCTTCTCATCTAAACGATAATTAAGTTATGTTATTAATTAGTTATTATTTTATATCTTTAAGCGTAAAGATAAAAATATCCGAAACTTTTCACTTAAACTCTACCAATTTCATTATATATTCCTATAAATAATTTATTATAATGATTTTTCACGAACTCGTTTCTCGTGCTCACATACAATAAAATTTTATTCTTCCATCAAAATTCTTCTTCATTGATTTTTACATTTTCGAATGATTACCCAATCTTCTACATTCAATAATCATAGCTTTGTTTTTCTTAATATAAACAGTCAAATATTCGTAGTTTAACAGTGTTCTAATCAAAATTTTAACTGATCCAAATCGGTGAACTCTCTCTGACTTCTAAAGGTCTTTTCAGCCATTAACCTTCAATTATATACAGAATTTTGCCCATTTTTGCCAGTTGGTTTTTTCTTTGCCTATTACCTCAAGGTTCCTCTATCATTTCGATCCATTGGGTTTTTAAACACATACATATAAGTATATTGAAATGTATCATATGTACATATACAAAATATAATACACAAAGAAAATTATATTATGAAAAAAGTATAAAGAAAAAATATTACCAGATCTTATCGAGATCTTTATTATTATTTTTAGCGCTTTCAGTGCAAATTTACGTTTCAAAATTTTTCAGCGATTTCTTTCGACCCTGAAAAATCCAAACATACGCACGCACATTTCGCGCACGCGTTCACACGTTGAACTTTTCATCGACGCGACACAAAAAAGTTCAAAAGTTCAAGTATGTATAATTCGCAAGTTTCCTTTTAAATATTGCTGTTTTTTTCTTGACTCTTTCTAATTATTTTTATAGTGTATTTAAAATATTATCAAATTGTAGTATATTGCACTAACTAAAAATCAAAATAATTATGTAAGTTTACTTTTTAAATGTAAATATAATTTTATTGCATTTATATTAAAATTTATTTAAAAACTATTGCTATTCTAATAGTTTAAAAAATATATACAAAAGTATAGATAATTGACAAATATAATGAAACTTTTTGAATAAGTTATATTTTTATTTTTTTTATATATTTAACTATACTATTTATTTTTTAATTACAAAAATTATACTGTAAAATAATTTTTAAATTATACTCGTTATATATATATATATATATATATATATATATATATATATATATATATATATATATATATATATATATATATATATATATATACACATTTTTGAATAAGAGCTTCTGCAAGAATACTGATTTAATGTTATTTTTTAAATCAAATAAGTAGTGTTTATAAATGGTTCCACATACCAAATTATCACTTAAAACATTAATTGATATTAAGTTTTTTCTTATATTTCGTTATATGTCAGCATTATTGGATCTAACAATTTTACGCCTAAATTTCATGATACAAAAAAGTTGACTATCCCTTTTATGTCCTCCCCCCTTCCCCCGTTTTTCCGGTGGAGATTATCGCTGAGATAGGTCGAGCTGCGGCCCCTCAAGGTCGACTGCGCCCCCCATCCACGAAAGCCTTCCAACTCTAACCACGCGACACCAACACACAATCGATATTTCTGTTGGTAAACAATACTCGATCGAAACTCTCACTCTCTTTTTTTATTTCTCTTCTTTTGTAGACTCTTATTGATGACCTTTGATTCGATAAATTTGCATTTTATGAATTTCTTAAATGACGAACCTAAAAAATCAATCTAATCATTTGCACGATTCGTGTTTATTATAAGATAATAAAAAACACTCTGTAAAAAAGCTTTAATATGTGTATAGATGATACTTGAAATTATACATTTAAAATTATAAGTTTCAAAGCTCATAAAAATATTTTTAAATATTTATTCTGTCTAATTTGTCCTTTTTATATTTCAGATATCATCAAAATTTAAAATGCCTCTTATAAACTTCAAGAATTAAGAAGAAACTCAGTTAATGTTCCTGAGATGCAAATGTCAACATCAATTCAGCAACTAGTTCGTCCGTAGCCGTCCAACTTTCGAAGCACAAATGTTTCTCTCTGCTACGATGCAATTGTAATTACTTTTTATTTTTTCTTCGCATTTGGAAAATAAAAATATTTATCAATATATGATTTGTACAAATAGTGAATCAAAAATATTATATATAACTAACTCAAGAAAGAAATGCAGGCATTGAGAGAACTAAACATTCAGATTATAAAGAAACCAAAAAGTAGAAGAAAAACATCCAAATAATATAAATGAAAAATTGCACAAATTCAAAAAGTCTGCAAAACGAAATTCTTATTCCAAATTTTATTTTTGAGAATATTTTTTTCCATTAAAAATATTTTATCTATCATAATTTTTCCGCAATTTCTGTGACTATTATCAATATTATTAGATTTTGAACTAAAATTATGATATTTTGCAGTCATATTCTTCTACAAAAATGTGTTACCTCAAAATTTGTTATAAAAATATAGTGTCAATTCATAAATAGTGGAAATATACTTCTGAAACAGTGTAGATTATTGTGCCATAATATCAGTGTTTTTTTTTAAGTTGATAATAACAAAGAGTAACATACCGAAATTTGCAAGAATTTTGTGATTATTTTCCAAATACGCATACAAACATTTTGTTTTTTAAATTATACTATTATATTCCTTTATATTTTTGTGTAATTGTTTGATTTTACATTTAACAAATGGACCAATAATATCAAATTATACTTTAATGTATATCTATAGATATGTCAATAGACATTTCAACGAACAACTTTTATTACAACGGCTGGACTGTTGTATAATTTCATAATTATTGTCGAGTAAAATTATAGTGTTAAACGATATAAGCTTTAAAAATTTATCCTTCTAAATGTTGCCTTCGTTTATCCCTTGGAATTGATCCAAAGTTTATTCGCTTTAAAATAGCATAGTTATGAACAAATTTCTATGTCATCTAGAAATCAACTTGAAAACAAATGACAATAAAGCGAAAACTTGGAATCATCGGATACGTCACTGCATATGAAAATTACCTTCGAAAATCTCACACTGTCTAGTCATTTTTATTGACAGAGTAATTGCATTTAATAATTTTTTAAGTTTATAAATATTACTATTTAAAAAAAGAAACAGAAGACTGGAATTAAGATCTCTATTTAACGAATATTCAAAACAATATGGATTCATCAGCAGAATTTTGGCGGGAACCAAATACTAACACTACTGTTTCTGGATCATCATCAATGCAAGTATTGAAAGATAGGTTAGATATTTTTAATTTGTAATTTAATTTAATTTTTGTTAAAATTATATTATTCATTTTTATATTATTTTCAGCATTAATGCTAATAACAATAATGATAAAACTGACACTGGAAGGCGATCTAGTGATGGGGGACCACCGCCTTTTAATAGAACTAGAGTGAGTGATATTTTAATTAACACATCATTCAAATTGTAACTTGTATTTGGCATTAAAATTATATTTCTATTTTTATATGATTGTTTTTTGATAAAATAAATGTTTATTCGTTAAATATCATTAAACTAAATACTATTTTTTTTAGAGTTTCAGAACCAAACAATTAGTTCGTTGTCAAGCAATCCGCGAATCCCAATCACCTCCTAGAGTACCTTCACCTAGACCTTCAGGTTTTGATTCAAAAGATATAAAAATGTCAGCAGTAAAGATAAAATCTGCTAGCGTAGATTTGGATGATAGACTTTCATATGAAAATGTTCAACTCTCAAGAAATGATTCTTCCTTAAATTTTAATGAAACAGTACTACAGAAAAAATCTGCCATTATTTTTAATGATGCTGTCAGTTTAACAAATTCAGATAGCTTTAAAAATATAAATATAAGTCCTAAAAATATTCTAGTCTCTACAAGTGGTGATAAAAATTTATTAGGTGCTAATGTAGTAAGTATTAGTAGTACTTCGTCAGAATGTAAAAATAGTGAATTTATTAATGATACTATAAATGGTATGATAGAAAAAATAGATTATAATGAAGCTTGCACATCAAATGAAAAAAATAGTTGTGCGAGATTATTAGAACCAAATAATGACAATGACAAGAATTGCCCCTCTGATACTGAGTTAAGTGATGTACAATATAATTTGAAACGTTCGTCAGTTGTAGACAGCTTCGATTCAACAGACATAGACAGTAACAAAATATTAGGTCATAATAATAATAATAATAATGATAATAAGTGTCTTAGTTTAGATATTAGTAATGCAGCTTGTATTGAAACGATAAATTTACAATCTCCAAATAATACTCAAAATTCCAAAGAATTTCAAGAAGAAAATAATGTTGCATTGGAATCCCAACATTCAGAAATCAACGATAAAAAGCAACGGGTTACATTAAAAAATCTCAAAAATTTTATTAAAACCGACATCGCAAACTCCGCGACATCTAATGATATTAATATGAAGAGTAGAGAAAAAAATATTAACCAACGTAATTCTTCACATAAAGTCGAATTTCACCAAATTGAAATTCAGGTAGTTTTCTACTTCTTTCGAAAATTTAATTAAAAAATATTTTATTAATCATTATATTTGATATAGGTTACTTCTGGAGATAATAAAATAAGTAATGTTCCGACTCATGAACATAATTGTTTAGAAGTATCTGAAAAATCAACTTTTCGTTGTGATTGTGGAATCGGTCCTAGTATAGATGAAGATGATGTAAGAACTAAATTCATATTTTGTTTTAAATTTTCTGTAAAGTATTTTATTCATATCATATTTCTTTTGGTAGTTTGATCTTGATAAACCGTCTGGTATAATTCATCAAGAAAATGATGGAAGGCGGGCTATTTGTCCATCAAAACAAGATTCTGGAATTTGTTGTTGGGATTCTTGCTGTGGAGATGTTTCGCCAGAAGTTATAAGTAAATAATAATTTAATATATCTATATGTACCGTTTCTTCTATTATAAACCTATTTTAATACTTAGCATCAGACACAGAAGAAGATTCTAATAAGTTGAGAAAACAGAAAACTCTCACGGATTATGAAAATCAAAATTTTAACACAACAGAATTCTGCAGGTATGCTATTTTTCTAATGTTATGAAATATTATATGTGTCAAATTCTCATTTTTAATAATATTTATTTGTATACCTAAGATGCTCTGAAAAAGAACGTTGGTTAAACCGTCGAAATGGAAACAGTATGCTTACTGTCCAAAGATCAGGTTCAGGTAATAAAATTATTTTGTTATTATTATTATTATTGTTATTATAACGTTATACATTTTAGGTGGCAATGCCCGTTTATTGAGAAAACAATCGTCAGGAGGAAGTGTGGATAGTGGCCAACATTCCATCACTAGTCCTTTCCTTAGTAGAGGTATTATTACAAGTGTCTTACTTTTGTAATTATTATTTTACTATTATATATTCGTATTTGTTGTAGATAATAGCATGGATATGTATAGTCAAAATCTTTGTGATATTGGAGAACTATCAAAATTTATTAGAGATACTTTAAATAAAAGTCAGAAAGATAGAATCACTCTTCTTAAACTGGAACATGATTTAATCGCATTTATTAAAGATCAAAGGTAGAGCTTGATACATGTATACGTACACCAAATTGTAAATAAATATTGTTATATATTTCTAATTTTATCATAATTTTGTTAGTCGTCGAGAACATCGATTTCCAGCCACTTCTTCATATGGAAGATTACTTGTTCATAGATGTGCTGATTTATTTGGACTTCGTCACGAAGTTGATCCAGCTGCTAGACACGTAGTTACTGTTGCAAAACCACCGAATGGTAATTTTAACACATTCATTTTTGTATTTTATTTTATTTTAAATTTGGAAAAAAAATACTTTTTTACAGCTGGAGCTGCCTATCGTATACCATTAATATGTCCATTTCAACAATGGTGTACTACAAAATTTCCAGCTAGCCCAACAGGAATATGTGAACCAATTCCCCAAGCAAAGTATATTATTCAAAATTTATTTAAAAATGTTAATATCTAATATGAATTCGGATTACAAGAAATTTTTGTATATTTAGGTCAATTTTGAAAAGAGATACGCAATCGTTAGATGAAGAGTCAGTTGTACCAACTCCAGCTGCACCAAAACTTGTACAAACTCCAAGGTCAAAAAGTTTTGAACAAAGAGAAGAAGAATATGTCAAAGCAAGAAGAAGAATATTTAGTTCTTCAGGACAAGTACAATATTAAATTATTTATTTTTAGTCTAATAAATACTTTCTACGGTAATTGTTTTATAATGTTTTTTTTTCTTTCGCATTTTAGGAAGAAACTGAAATATGCTGGGATTGGGAGGAAAATAAAGAAAATAGCGATGAAAATGAAAATGAGAATTGTCCACCTCAAATATTATTACCAGATTCTGGCAGATCTGGGAGATTATTAAAGGTTGGTAATTGTATTTATTGTTTATATGATATATGTTAAAAAACATAATAGAACATGTAATATTTGAATTTATTTGTTTTTAGGTTCAATCGCTTGAGCATGAAACTGTACCAACAAGTCATCGTGGAGTTGTGTCAAAAGCTCATTCTTTTGGTGGCTATGGAGGAAGACAAACAGTTCAACGAGGTGATTCTATAACATCTACTAGCAGTGCTCCTCCACACAGAATACTTAGTCGTCAAGGTTGTCAAAGTAGATTATATATAATTGATTTTCAAAAATAACTTTTAATGTAAACCTTAAAAATACGTAACTCTTAATTATTCACGTGTGTTTATTTTTTACAATACATTTGATATTTTTTAAATCTGTAAATGACTAAAGAAATTCTTGGTGATTACAATTTCTGAGTAATAAATTTGATCATTATATTTTGTATTTAATAAACATGTAATTTTACAAAAATATCTATTATTGTAGTTAAAATTTTCTTTTATTTTATTATTTGTTTTTAGGAGAAATAGCTAGTACAAATTGGAGGCTAACACCAAGCAGCTCAGGATATAAAACGTATAGTGGACGAAGCGATTCTGTTACGCCTTCACCGACTTCCACACCCAACACTACCACTGTGGATACCACAAGTAATATTCATAGTAAATATTTAAAAAATGGACGATGATATATATAAATACATAATATCTTTAATTAATTTTAAGGTAATAAAAATTCAGAGATTGATACTGTCAATGCCAATGTTGCTGGTGGTGTTCTATGGGCTATCACTGATATGTCAACTGTACCCACTGGTGCTGTTATTATTCATCCAAGAGTATTCTTACTTTCATTTTTATAGATATTATATATATTTCACGTTTTATAAGTTTAATTTTTATTAATTTTTCGTTTTTAGACTTGTCAACCTTTAATTAACACTGATGGTTCTGTATACCATTATGATCCTGATAAACCTCTTCACACCGCTTTATTGCCATCATCTCATGTAAATAATATTACTTTTTACATATATATAAACACTAAATTTTATAATAATATTTCATTGTGTTTTATTTAGCTTTCTCCTGAGAATATTCGTGTACTTACAAATCCTGAAAGACGGCGTAGTCGTTTGGAAAAACAAAAGGCTACTTTGAGTCCAGGAATAGATTATAACGTTAACTCTGAGTAAATATCTAAAAAAATATATTATTTTGTAATAAACTATTGTATAATATTTTATATATATTTTTAGAAATGAACATAAGAATGATTTTCAAACCAATGAATCTAATGATAATAAAAATTCTTGTAAGTATAGAGTCTATATAAATAAATATATATATATATATATATATATATATATATATATATATATATATATATATATATATAATTGGTAATTCGTTGTCTTTTTCTTTTTAGCTGATGATATTGAATACGGTAAAAATATTAAAACTAACATTCATACTTCAGAAAATTTTCAAAATATGGAATCTAATTATTCAATTTTTGAAAATTCTCAAGTTACTGAAAATAAATCGAATATTTCAACTCCAGAAAGCTATATTCCTTCTGATAAATTTGTGGATTTAAAATCAAACGAGATGGATAAAAATAATTATGACTCAAACCAACTATTTATTTCTGATAATTCATCCAAAGTTCTTCTCAATAGCAACGAATATAATCCGCATTCTCTCAATAAAACTAATTTTAATGAAGATTTTCGTAATTCTAAGGAAAAAATTTGTGATGAACCACTGGACGATGAAAAGAAACAAATGTGTACAGAATTTGAAAAATTGGGTGATAATAGCAAAATATCGTGTTCTGAATTTGATACTGCGCTTGATGAAAGACAATTAGACAATTTTATACCAACTTATCCTGATACGCAAGATCCACGTTTTTATGGAACTATTGTTCAAGGTCAACAATTTTATCCATCTGGTCATGTATATGATGGAAACACGCAAGAAGTATATACTCAAATTTATTAAAATACAATTTTGGAATTAGCATAACGTATTAATATTTTTTTTAGATATATACTGCTCCACCCCAAGCAATAAATTATATCAGACCAAATGAAACTTCTCTTGCATCGATTCCTCCTCATTTAATTTTTGCTCATCAACCAGATGGAAATATTGGTATCATAATATAATAAAAACTAATGAATACTATATTTGATAAATTATTTTTTTAAATATCGAAAATTATTTTCAGAATTTTCGCCAACTGGTGAAATATGTTATCCAGGTTCTCCAGCACAAATGTTAATACCTCCACCAACATACAGACTTCAAGTATAATATTTATTTTTATTTTAATATTTACTTTTTAATTATGAAAAATAAAACATTATATTTTTTAGGAACAAGAATCTCAACCTCCTTATGTTATTTCTACTGATCATCAACAACCTGTTGTAGTTGCATTGAGTAATAAATTACCTGATCATGAAATGACATCTCAACCCATAGCAAGGTCTTACAGATATATACATATAATTAGTTATTTTATTTCAATATAATATTGGAGTGCTGTTTTATAGCTTTTCATTAAACTATCAACCACAAATGGATAGAACACCAATAATGGCAGCACCTCCAATTTTGGGTATGGCTCCAACACATCCAACATTAGGATATCAGGTATTTTTATCAGATTTTAATTTTGTTTTTTTGTTTCTTTACTTAAAAGATTTATTTTTAGATTCAAACACCATCTGGGTGGGGATGTTGGCCTCCAGTTGCTGTATACGCTACACATCCATCACAGCCAAATACTGACGATGGTATTCCAAAATTCCAACCTACTGCTGGTAAATATATTCTAGTTTTTGAATTTTTCTATTTGTATTGTGATTTATTATTTTATTCCATATCTTTTGATTCAGGTGCTTTCATTCCACAATCAAATGAAAACTCAGTTAACACAACAAATATTTCTGCAGTTCCTCAAACATTTTTTCCACATCCAAATTTCATCCAAACTCAACCTGGTCAATATTTTCCATCGTATCCACATCCTACTCCTATTATACAACATCAATTTCCTGTTTATCAACAATATAACCCAGGCAGAAATTCGGTTTTAAGCCAAGAAGGTTGTTCTACTCCTGGATTTCATAGTTTCGATCCACATGCAAGCAATTTTGTTTTTCCAAAAGCTGGTGATCCATCTTCACAAGAAAATACAATTAAAAATAAACCGAACATTAAATCGCCCAAACATGGTAATTCTAGAGCTCCTTCTAATTCTGGTTCTTCACGTACAACTCCATTAACTGGAAATGTGTCTGCACAAAATACTGTTATCAATGATATTAATTTTACAGGAATTGACCCAAATGTTCCCATGAATAATATCCATTTTATACATCCTACTCTAAACTATATTCCAATTGCGTATCCTTATATAAACCCGCAGGAATGTTCCCATATTAATGAAATATCTCAATCGGTTAATCAAAACAATCCAACTTCAGGGGATAATTCAAACATTAAATATAATCGACAATTTACCAAAGATAATGAAAAGTCAAAAACTTTTAAACAAAATTCATTTACTCCAAAGAACGATCATATCTCTCAAAATATTGAAAATTCCCGTGAAAAGGGAAATAAATCTCCAAGACAGGGATTGATACCAAATAATGTAGAAAATTCGTTGGTAAAAAACAATGTCAACAACATTACTTTAAGTAATACCAATAAAAATAAAGAAAAGAGAAAATCATTTAAACCTATCAACTCTATTACATCTGAAAATGCAGAAAGGACTAACGTTGAAATTATATATGATCCATCATCTAAAACACCCCCAATAAAAGAAAAATTTACTGTAGGTCAAAACTACCATGTTTCGCAATCGAATCAACTTGTTTCAAATTATTCTTGTGAAAAAAATGATAATCAAAGTAAAAATAATTCTAATACTAGATTAGAAAATAATTATAACGATAAAAAGAATCAATATGTTGATACACAAAAGCAATCAATTATAAGTAATGACTCTAAAACCTTCGTACCAAAAAATCAAACTTCTGCTAACATAACATTGTCTCAATGGAACCCTAAAGAAAATATACCACATAGAGATAGCGTTGTAGCATTTGATGATTCAAATTCAACTCAAATGAGAAATATTAATGGTCATATGATGACTAGAAATTTAAATAGCACAGACACGCATGGCGATTCTAAACCTTGGAGAAGAAATCAAAATTTTGTTCAAAGGGACTATCATAATTTTCCTAAAAATTTAAACAGGCAAAACAGTAAGAATGCTATATTAAACAGTGGACAGCTCGATAAAGACAAAAATTTATCGAGAAATCAAACAAAGGAAAGATTTTCGTTTCAAAGTGTTAATCAAAGAACAAAATCTCAATCTAGTTTTGAAGCTTTACAGTCAATATCACAGGTAGTTCATTTATTTCTCTAACAAAATATTCACATTATTTTTTGTTACTAATAATTAAAAATATTTCTGTATGTAGATCACACCAACAGTATTAAACACTCCACCAACTCCTTGGAATACAACTTCAACACCTAATAATATTCATCTTTGTAATACTCAGAGGTACTTGTTTTTAATTTAACAAATTTTAATTTTCTTAATATTTATTACTTTTGTTCTTTAATATAATATATTTATTTTTTTACAAAAATGTGATAAAATCATTTTATCCAGCTCTAATTCTAAATAGAAAATGCACTTTTATAATACTAAATTTCATTTCAAACATATGAAACTAAATATTTTTTTTACACTAAGTATATATTGTATTTAAAATAAAATTTCGAATAATGACAACAATCTCAATCACTGAAATGTTTTCTCATAATAATCCAAATTATTGTAATTCTTAACTCTAATTTATGTGTTGTAATTCTATAGCGCCAGTAATACTGGAAGTCCTTCTCGTGTATATCCATTACCAAATTTAAATCAACCTCCACCACCGCTACCTCGACATGTGAGAAGACCATCACAATCTAACGACAGTCCAGCACCATCTACGCCAAATACTCCATCTGGTGTATCGAAAACAAATGTGCCGAAATTACCGCATAATCCAGATATTTGTTTACCAGTTCAACAAAGATTTGTTGATGCAAATATTATGGGATTACCGCTAACACAAGGAACTACATTTTATCAAAGGACACAAACTTTACATAATTTGGCCACTGGAAGCTATGGTCTATTATCAACTCCTACTCTTCCAGGACATCCCGGATATCTTTACACCAGACAGGTTTATCTTTTGTCTACTTCCTACATTTTAATGTCTTAAAATAAATAAATATATAACAATTTTAATAAAAAAAATAATGGAAATGTTGTAGATGCCTGGCGGTTGGCTAAGAAGACCCACAGCACCAGCTCTATATGGACCAAATCAACCAAGTGTGTATACATTATTAATACTTTGTTAAAATATTTAAAATTCTTAATAATGAATCGCTTTTATTTCAGTATCAGGACAAATACGAACAAGACCGCCACGTCCACATCCAACTCGCCAATTTTATCATTAACATGAAACCAAAAAAAAAAAAAATATTAAAAAGCTTCCATTGATTAATTTATATTGTGTAAAAAAAGCAAACGTTAGTGTAAAAAACGCGTAGTGTTTTTTTTTTCATAAATGTCGAATTTAATGTGAGCGAAGTAAAATATGCCAAATGGGAACTGTCGTTTTATGAGTATTAAGGAGTATTATTATCAGTTCAATGTTTATGGTAACTTGTGATATTTTTTTTTGTTTAATTCTTCCATTTATTGAATTTTATTTTACCCAATTGTTATAAATTAACGTTATGTATTTGTAATTATTTTATGTATGTGTATAAAAATACATCTGTTTTCACACGCATATATCACACACACACACACATATATATATATATATATATATAATTAATTTAAATAGATACACATATGTTACGTGCCATATTTTTGTATGTGCGTGTACATACATACTTGTGATTATATGTGTATATGAAACGTATAATTGTAATTTGTTTTTAATACTCTTTGCTATTAAATAGCAAACTAGGGTGAAGATAGATTATGTATGAATGCTGCTGTGTAATTGAATGATTTAATTTGTCGCTGTGACTAAAATGATTTTTTTTCCTTGGTAAATATAAAATAAATTTATTACTAAATTATCGTACATGAACACATATACAAATGTATGGAAGAAAATAAAAATATATATTGGAGAGTTTTTATTTCGAGATTTAAAATAAAATTTATTTGGAATATGTCGTTTATTAATTCTGTTCGTGTATAATAGATGTAGTAACAAAATATTTCAATTTGTGATCGTCATTATATTTTAATATATAGAAGTAATAATATATCATGATTTTTAATTAAATACAAATACTGTGGAAATTACAACATATTGATTTTACCATTGAAAAATTATATTACCTAATAACTTAAGATTATTAACTATATAAACAGTTTTTCATATTCAGTTAATATTTAATACACACACACGATAAAATATTATAATAATTTGTCCCAATCGATCAACTCAAACATTGAGTATTTGAGTACATCGAATAAAAAATAAATTTAAAAAGATCGCTTTATTTTGATGTCAGTACACAACAAATATGGGAATTATGGACATTTCCGTTCAACTTGTCCTTTGCCAGCCTCGTCATATTCTTGGGATGATATCCACATTTGTTGAAATGAACCAATAGATGCCAATATTGACCCACCTGAAAAAAATAATCACGTGAAATATGTACAAAATTGTAAATAAAAATCTTGTTATTAGAATTGTATAAAATATACCTATCCATGCCCCGAATCTTCTCTCGGCTGATCCATTTGCTGCGATTGTTTTCAACCGAACCGATGAAGGCGTTCTTGTAGCAAGATCACGAGTCAAACGTTCAGCCCAGCCATTTGCTAATGTTCCACCACCAGTTACTACTACGGAACCCCACATAGCAGGTTTCATGTCAATATCGCACATTCCTACTGCCGTTTGTACTGCAAAAAAATATTTTACCCAATATAAAAACAATTATTGATAACTGTAATGAAAAACTTATATGAAAAATAACTAACCAAGTTGCGAGGCTCCTACTAATTGATGATCGAAAAGCGTTTCCGCTAATCGAAATCGTTCCGGTCCAAAATCTTGGTGATATCCACAAGGTAATTCATAATGAACCGCCGGTATACTTGCGGCTACTCTTTCTTCGTAAGGCGATTCTGATACCTGAAACCGAAACTTTTTATAATCATATATATTCACTTAACGAAAATTTTTAAGAAAAGGACTTACTTGTACAACGGTTTGTGTAAAATCGTTTAATACTTGTCTGGTCATATACTCTTGCCATGAAGCTGTTAATCCTTCTGACATAGGTTTCAAAGTATATCTCGGTTTTTCTTTTTCTCGAACTACTTCTTTACTCTGTTAATCAGGTATATTTATGATCACTACAAGTAAAATACTTACAATAGTTAAATTTTAGCAAAGAAAATGTTTGGAGGACACGCTAAATTCGAATATTATAAAGATCAAATATATTCAATAATACATGTAAATAAAAAAATACAAAAAAAACCTGAACAAAAGTAGCGGGAACTAAAGGAGCACCTATCGATTGTAGCAACATTCGCGCTTGTTGAGCTAAATGATCTCCGCCTAATGATGAACGTACAACCGCTGCACCGAGGGCATATCCGTCCAAAACGGGCACGGCCGAAGTATGTGTAGATCCTGAATCCACCACCATGGCGGTAGATTTACCTATAAAAGATGTCCATACATATATATATATATATTGGGATTTATTAATATAAAAAAAAACAGATATAGAAAGAAATGTTACCATTGGCGAATGCGGCCAATACGGCATTTTTAACTAGGAAAAATGCGGGCACATTATATTTTTCAAACATAAGTTCTGCTAATTTTTCTCTCGCGGGACGTGCCGCCCATGGAGCTTCGGAAAATAGCGTGGGGTGGTATTCGCTCGACGATTTTATTACCTACAATTTACATACAATTGCAATAACGATATATATATATATTGGGTAAAAAAAAAGAAATACCTTAGCGTAAGCGTAATCTAACACTTTCTCGAAAAGATCCCAGTTATCAACGCTACCGTCTTTCATATAGGAAACTACCTCCATTCCTGGCCTCGGAACGTTAAGAAACGTGGTATCGACATAATATTTACACGAATCTGAAAACGAAAAAAAAAATAAAAATTTAAACATTAAATAGACATTTTTAAAATTAAAAACGTACGTTCTGAAAAAACGATAATATTATTTTCTATTTCGGTTACGGATAACGGAAACGATAAATTGGCGCGAAACAAAATAATAATTTAAAAACATAACCTCGACAAAAGTGCAATAATGAAAGTGCGGCAAAAAAGAAAAGATTTGAAATTACTGGTGTTGGTGTTGGTTATATTGTTATCGGTGCGGGTTTCGGGGGCAACGCCGACGATGGCGGGCAGCTCGGCTTTGGGAGAGTCCTCCTGTGCATATCCGACTCGGAGCGAGTGATGTCCCGGATCAAGCACCAGTGCCCCGATTTCGTCACCTCCGTAGAGCATGGCGCCGCCCCCGGCACCGAGAGCGCCGCCGCCCCCCGCGCCCCCACTCATCACCATTGACAATGAAAGACGAAGACGCGGCCGACGCCAACCCTCACGCCTACCAACTGTCTAATACCTGTTCATTTCATCGCCATACACGATAAAAACTTTTCCTTTTTAAAAGAAATCTGTGTCATGATACTTGAGTAAAAAAATTCTTTAAGTAAATTTTCCTTTTTTATATAATAAAGAACAATTACAAAATAAGTTGCATATTTATATATATATATATATATATATATATATATATATATATATATATATATATATATATATATATATATATATATATTATAATGGAAATAAATATTTAAAAATCAATTTATTTTATTTCGTCTATTATTATTTTTGTTATGGCAATAATTTATGTTCCGCGTTTGACAGTTGGCGACTGTTTTTGCGTTTTATTGTGTCGATTAGTCGCTTCCAAAATCGAAAACTTTAATGAATATTAATAAAGTCAGTTTTTTTCCATAAATTATCCATGAACAATGTAAACGAATAAGCTAAGTATTCGGTATAACTGAAATATGTCGTAAAATGTATGGGTTTATAATGTTCTTATACTAATGGTGAACTGTATATACAAATTCGTACAGGGGTCTACCGGTAAATAAAAAAAAAACAAGTGTTCTTTTATAATATATTTTAAAATCTTATAGACTTTCTCTAATCGTAATTTCTAAATTTTTCTTTAAGATATTTCTTAGTTCACTACATGAAATGAACGAGTAATACTATATAAATCTTTTTTGATTTTATAATTTTTAAATTAATTTATGAAAAAAATTCAAAATCATACGTTATTTATATTTATATCATTTTTAAATATATTCAACGTAAATTTGCAAATTTGACATAACTTCATCTCTAACCTCAAAATTAAAATAATATTATTTCTACGTTAAATATATGTTATACACAAAACTTAATACTCGTTATTTACAATTATTGATAACATTATAATTAAATCTATATCCCAATTCCAGAGTAGTGTTTTCGCAAATATTGTCTGAATTAAAAAATACGTACAAAGGTCCCGGCGGAGTAGCTAAAATTAAAAAAAAATATTTTTCTATATTATATCGATTTAAAAAAAATAGTATAAAATGTGAAAAATACATACTTGATATTATTTGTCCCTGTGCACTTTCACCACACCATTTATTACCACGAAGACCACCAGAAGTTTCTCCTTCTGGTATAAAAAGATAATCTTGACTATAAACGTTTCCTATAACATGCGGATTTGCTTGACAATCTGTATCTATATAATAATTTTCTTCTTCATAAAAACCCATTTGAAATTTAATTGTTGATAACCTGTAAATAAAATAAATATAATATATTTTTGATACGAGATTATTTCTTTTACTCTTACTTTATCCCACAAACATCCATTGCTCTTCTGAAACAAGTTGAATATTGAATATTTCCAATATATGGACCATTTCCTCTATTGTAATTGAAAGATTCAAATGTTCCAGATCTATCTGGATAATATTGTAAACATCCATCAGGAGCTAATAAAAATATATTATGTGAGAAAAACTTTATAAAAATATTCCTTATTAGTGATTAGTTTTTCATCACACCTATAAGAAATTGATCTCGTGCTGCAGTTGTTACTCTTCCTTGCCTATTTTCCTCTAACGTTCTTTCACTTCCAGGAAGTGAGAATAAACCAGGTTCTCTAAATATTCTGTAGAAAATATAATAAAATATCTTATATTTAAATAAAATTAAATTACGATTCTAATTCGAAATATATTTACCCTAAAGTGTTAAAACATTCTAGTTGAGTTACCCTTATTCTCCATACCGCTTGAGTTAAATCTGTATTTAAATTTCTATCGGCCAATTTAAAATTAATTCTAATTGCTTTACTATTCACGGATGCATTTACTCTCGCATACACTATAAAGTAATTATATATTTACATGATTTTATATATTTATATCAAAAATAAACTAACCATGTTGTCCACTATTTTCGCCACATAGTGGTGGTATTACTTCGCTGAAAGTATGAAGATTTGAAATTTGAAAAACATCGTTAACGCAAGAATATGCAGGTGATGATGTTAACTCAGAAACTGCAGTCTGAAATTATATTATATATATTTAATTATATAATTGATTAATTAAAAATAGTCATAATGAACAATTAACATTTACAATTGTAGGTTGTGCCAAAGAAAATGTTTCAAAATCTATTCTCATTTGACAAACATTATCATTGTTGATTTCGATAGTATATGAACATTCTACTCCACTAGAAGGTTGAGAGGTAACAAATGATGGATTGTTAAAAATGGAAATTTTAGCGTTGGTTCTTATATCGCAAGCGGAAACTTGTAATACAATAATTAATAAAAACATATTTAATATTTTAAAAATAAAAAATTATATATATGGTATATAATATATGGGTGCTTAATAATTATATATAAATGTATTACGAGCACAGCATGCGCTAAATACTCCACAATTTCCAACAATTCTGCCTCCTTGTTGCGAACATTGTGGACGACTTAAGCAAATCCCTTGTTCTGATCCATCTGGACTAATACAAGCTTCTCCCGTACCCAAATTAAATATTCCTATTAAATTAATATTTCTACATTATAATTAAAAATAGATTATAAATATAAAATAATTAAATAAAATAAAATAAAAAAATTATTTGAAATTGTTTTGAAAAAGTAACTTTTTAAATATAATAATTAAACTACCTTGTTTAGGTTCTCGATTAGGATCTATAATTTCAATATTTTCAAATCCGCCTAAAAACGTGAATTAATTAATTACGTATAAAAAAAACATTTTACATTCATAGATATATTATATACCTCTGATTTCTTCTATTCCATCATTCATAAAAACTAGTGGATTCACATCAATAGCTCTAATATAATATAAACATGCAACAAATATGATTAAAATCTTCATGTTTTACAAATAACACATAAAAACAAATGTTGAACGCAGACACGTCTAATTCTAAATTTCTAAACTGAAATGGCACTCTCTGTTGAACCGGAAACTCTTATATACTGGTGCATCAAAGGGCAATTACCTTTGATGCATTCTTGAATCGTCAAACAACATTTTGGAAATGTTACGACACATTGGAAAAAAAACACTGATCGATTATAATGATAGCATTCTGATGGTATACAAATGAAAAGATGTTACACAATTTCCTCTGATGCAGAACCGGTTATCTTCTCGGATGTATGAATGAATATTATATATCTCGTGAGTTTTAAGAATTTATGTAAGCTCTAAATTTAATACTTTTTCTTCATTTTGAACTGATATTACATTGCAATATTATAAAATGTATCTATTTATATGATTGTAATTTATATTTTTATTTTTTTAAATATAATTCATTACATATTTTTAGATTGTAACAATGATCATTAAATAATTAAAATATTTTGTATCATCGATATATTTGGAAATGATGTACTTAATGTATACATGATATAGTTTCAACCCTTTGCAGTTCTTCATATAATTCACTATGTTAAATGTATTAAAGGAAAGTTGAAGGACAAATATATTTGAAATACATGAGGTTGGTGGTAAAAATATAAAAAAATCAAACTTTTGAAAAATATTTTCATTTTATTATATATAAACATTAAACTCCTCAATATATATATATATATATATATATATATATATATATATATATATATATATATATATATATATATATATATATATATATATATATATATATATATATATATATATATATATATAATATTTAATTGTTTTACGTGGTGTTTTTAATAGATCTACAAGCATTACCTGCTAGATAGATCGTTTTTTATTTACTTTTTTCTTTATTCCAATTTACTTTGTTCATATTTAGTGATAATTATTATTATTGTTTTTTTTTATAGTAAGAAATTTATTTTTTATCTCAATCTTTAACATCAACACATATGTTATTTATCTGACTCAATAACAAACACGTTACAATTACATCACACAGGGAATAATTTGCAAATTTAGCAAGATAAAAATATTTATAAATTATTTAACATTGATCTGCATATGTATACACAGTAATAATAATAATTAAAAAAAAAACATAAATTACTATGTTATAGAACAGGCGTGTCAAACTCGGCATATTGCCGGGTCATATGTGAATTTTTGTGCACGAAGTCGAGGGGCACAGTTTTCATTTTCATTCTAGTCGTGCAAGTTTCAACTAAAAGCGTTACAAGCTTGATAATCAAAATATCACTTTTAATTTATTTAAACTGCACATTACTGCTTTGTCAAATGGAACTACATATAAATGAATAAAAAACAATTTATTTTTAAATATTAATTTTATATACGTTATTATAAACAGCGCATCTCGGCGGGCCTCATGTTTGACATGCCTGTTATAGAAAATTACACGTATCCCTCTATTTACACAGTGCTCCTTTTGCACGATTTCGCTTTTATACAGTTTATAAAATATCAAATTTTAAAAACTCGTGAAAATGTGTATATACGATTGTATATTCGCATATACTAGTGGTCGTAAATGGCGGCTCTTTCATGAAATTCCAATTTGTTGATTATCGAAAAGGACGTAGTTACAGTGATTTTTATTTTAGCATTATAGAAACAGGACAAGAGAAAAATGCGTGTAACGTTATTATTTCACCAACCTTTCTCGTTTGTTTTTTATTTGAGTCCTCTTGTACAAATAAATCTTTATTTATTCTTCACTAATAGTGTGCGGCTGAACGTTACTAGGAACCACTTCGGGAACTAATTATTTCTGTAATTATTGCGATTACCTAAATTAACAAAAAACGTTCTTTTGAATAAATTTCTATTGTTTATCGCGTGTATTTGGCTCTTTTGGGTGAAAGGTTGCCGACCACTGACATACATATCGTTAAAAAAAGTGGGTATCATTTATTTGGAAATACTGATGGCAATAACTAAGGAAAAAAGACAGATAGTTCTTAAAAGTGATGACAGTAAATAAACTTATTATATATTTCTTAAAACGTTCTTTGTTTTATTTTTATCCACAAACTATAATTAATTCAATAGGTAGGTTTTTTGAGATATTTTACCTAAATAAGCGAATAATTAGGACACATGTTTGAAGTTTTTTGTCGTGAACCTATCTTCAGTATAAATCGAGGGATATGTGTAATTAACAAAAAAATATATAAATAATAAACGCGCATCTATAAAAAAATATAATATGCCTGTGTATATAAATATTATATCCATAGTTAATATACTAAATAGAACAGACCCAGATTTGAATTTAGTTATTTAAAGAATTATAATTAAATTTTCAAAAAAAATGCTCTCATTTTAATTTTGTATATCGACAAATAAAAAATTTGATACACAAGCACGCTAAATGATATCATAAAATAACACACACACACATGTATATATATATATATATATATATATATATGTGTGTGTGTGTGTGTGTGTGTGTTATGCAATAATTTAAATGCACATTAAATTAATGAATATATTAAAATCAAAAGTGTTAGAATGATTCTAAAATGCGTCCCCACTACATATCACTCCTTAGTAATAAGGCTAAAAATAATAATAATAAAGTGGAAATAAATATATTTATATAAGTAATAGAAACTTCAAAATTATTTTTTATATGTTATCTATGTTAATTAACGCTTAGAAGATCAGCAACACTATTAAAAATATTTTTAATTATATACCCGATAATTATATATATTTAACAATATCAATCAAGAATCAAAAACTATATGAAATTATAATAATATTACTGATCATTCAAATGTCAATTCACAAGACTAAAGCACATCAATTTTTAAATCGCAAATATATCTTTCACTTCGTATTATCAGTATATAACACATACTAACTAAATAATTATATTATATATTTTACTTCAACCAATTAAACGTCAATTTGAGGTACATTAATAAAAAATATTTTATATTAAAACATTAGTATGAATAAAATATGGAAATATTGTTTTGTATAACCATCAACGACGATATTAATTCATCAATATTAACAATAATAAAGATAATTTATGTAGTAAATGAAATCGTAATAGCTAAAAGCAAAATAAAACTGAAGCAAAACAGAATTAATCATACATACATTTTATACACTTAGCAATAATTTGAAACAATTGCAATTTCCTTGTTGTTTTTTTATTATTATTACTATTAACTCGTGAAATTTCAAAGTTTACTAAAATTACTTATTCAGTCTTATAGATTGTTTTTTTCAAACATTCAGTTAATATTAAAGTATAAAAACACAATTATATATGCATTTTATAATCCATATTTTCTTTTCATATCTTTTATTTTTTACAGATAATCAGTAAGTTGGCAAATATTTCAAAATAATATTTCATGTTACAACAACATAAAATATTACAATTATTATATACAATCCAACCCTTTCGCTGTCAGTCATGCAATCGTTTATTTTATTTTTATACTGTAACAACAATTGGAAAATCCGACAGCGAAAAAGTATACAGCCGTTAAAAATTCCTATATAAATTTTATTTACATATGTGTAAGTTTAGCGCATGTGCGTGTATTTATCGTAATATTTTCAATGATGTATACAAATATACATATATAAAGAATATCTCAATGTACTATAATAAATTTATACAATTTTAATTATTTATAATTTTGATATGAGCTAGTTTTATTACCATCAAATTTTTCTTTAACTTTGTCATTTCAGCCCGTAAATTATATTTATATTAAGAGAATTTTTTTAAGTCTTCTATGTTCATCTCACTGAGAAATATGATTGAAATCTCTCATCTATAAAATCATATAAAATGTACTTAAAATAATTATTTTGAATTTCTCATATGTACAGTATTAGGGAAGATATGATGATTTCATATACATATATACATACATATATATATATATATATATATATATATATATATATATATATATATATATATATATATATATATATATATATATATATATATATATATATATATATATATTCAGCCAATTTCTCTCATTTTTTCATTCCACTTTACATTTGATCCATACAGTTTATCAGTCGTTATTCTAAATAGTAAATTTTTAGAACTTATTTTAAAAATCGATACAAATATTATATTTATATAAAAACATATTTAGTGTTTTATGATGAGTACTATCAATATAAGAATCTTAAGGAAGAGAAAACGTGGAAGATGATTATGCAACATTTCAATGGAATGATTTTTAATGTCATTTAACGAATTGACCAAAAAATAAACCAAAATGCTTTCCACATTAGAAAACGGAAGACATAATCGCTGTTAGTAATGAAATTACGCGCATCATTTTTTAGTAAAAAAAATACGAATTCTAATTAACAGAATATTAAATATACATACAAATCATTTAATTTTAATATTCTAATTATAAAATACTAAACATACATAAATCTTTCGTATTATCTGTTATAACATTTTTAATTCTACGAACCAATTCAAAGAATTGCTACAACTTTGTATATTAAATTATTTAGAATTTTATATTATAAAGGTAAATAACGAAAACAATCATCAACCATGTGCACAAGTAAAGATAAGCTAATTATCATTGTGTAATAAAAATCATTGGTATAATGTGATATACTGAAAAAATCTAGAATGTTCACAGCAGAAATAACTAATTTGCACTATTAATAAACTATACAATATAACTTATATAACAATATATCCAAAACTTCAAATTAACTTAATAATAAAACAAATGTGAATTTTTAACTTTTGATACGACGTTCGATTGATTTGATTATACAATATTGTATTTCTAATAAATATTAATTACTATTTGTTAATACTTCTTAGAAAAAATACTACAATTAATTATTTTTACTGTTTTTTTTTAAAGTAAAATGTATGAAAAATGTGGTTGTATATAAAATAGTGTGGTATAAAAATATTTATTCTAAATGATATACTATTTAATAATGTGCGTCAGCTTACTATTCGATAAAATAAATTATTATTTTGCAACTAAAATAAAAATTAGCAGTAAAAATTATAAAAGTTGATATGAAAATTTTTGAAATGTGACTTTTTTTAGGCCAAAATATTTCATAGTTTTTAAAATACTAAATTAAAAATAAAAGCTTAAATAATAATAGTACATTTAGTAACAAAATAATAATAATAGAAAACTTAATAAAATCGATTTGTACTTGGTTATCAACTATATAAAAACAATATTTTTATTAATTAGAGAAGTATTTCCACCAAACTTATTATGATTGTGACTTTAAAATATTTTTCATTCGTTTTTTTATCAAATGAAAAAATAATTATTTTATTTATCGAGAAATTCTTCAATATATGATTCCATAAAAATTTGGCAGCCAGAATTGAGTTCGAGCATTATAATATACTTTTTATAATAACAACATTATTTATTCAAATACAAAATATAGCCTTCGTTTCTCAAATATCTTTGTGTAATATGTATACATATATATATTTCTTCAGACTTTTTATTTAGCCAGTTTTGACTTTGCCGTTTTCGTGATTAATATTACCGTTTGTGTTTTTAGTTCCCTTTTTTGATTTTGATGATGGAAGTAATAGGGCACCAAGGGCCACACAATGTAAAGAAAAGTACACTTGTCTGTAAATTAAACAATATTTATAAATTATATAAAAGTAAAATAATATTAAATAAAAAACAATATATGTATATATATATATATATATATATATTTATTTATATTTACTTGTACAAGATGAAGCTGGGTGCAAAATCTAACAAAACAAATGGCACAGTAGCATACGTCATAAATATCCTGCACATTGCAAATGCAAGCGCATTATAAAATTTACTACTAGACCATGTGAATGGTTCAGCAAATTTATGGACCTGCATGTAATATATGTATGATTAGATATTTTAAAATTATTAATAACTACTACGATCGCAATTACCTTTCTTGCAGCCATTGTGAATAGTGCACCGGTACCAAATGTGAGATAATATCCGGGATAAAATCCGTGCCAAAGCGCAGAAAGTGCGTAAGTTAAATGCGCAGATTTAACGCGATTATAAACCACCATTCGTAACCATGAATTTGTTCCGACATTCCAGCTGGCAACTGCGTCTCTAAACGTACTTGCAGTCTGCATAGATGAAATAAGATTTTTTTTAAATTCATATTTTAAAACAAAACAAATAAATTAATCATAAATGTCTATAAACCTCAAATCCTATGACATCAACATTAGTAACGCGATCCCATTTACCGGGTGATTGATATCCAATTCCTGCATTATTACACACGACATCAGCAAGTAACCAAGCTAAATAATATTTACACCGGACTGCAAGTGTAGCAGCATAACAAAACCATAACAAATAGGTTATAGACCAATCTTTGGGTTGCTCTCCTAACGCATATTGATATATTAAAAAATATCCTATATTACGCTATATTATAAAATAATAATGTGGATTGAAAAAAATACTTGATAGATCACTTATTGGATATTGTGACGATAACACTAAATGTAGCACACCGACTAAAATAACCCCGCAGAATTTAAACCCAACGGCGCGTCGTCTATTTGTTTCGTCATTAATCTAAATACAAATAAAAAAATAATATGTTAAATAAAAATTATTATAAATTTATTTTGTAAAAAATAAATTAAAATTTAAAATAACCTGGCTTTCTGATTGATAACCATGTATGAAATCAATATAAATATTGTATGGGAGTGGTGGTCCACAAAGTAACGTTTGGAAAGCAAGTGAGAATGATAAAAATTCTAAAAGGGATGGTACTTTAGATAAAGGAGTGTGATCTGAAACATGTAGTTTTTTTTCTATATATATATTATTTTTATATATTATTAATTATTTAATTCTCATATTATTCCAAATTATTATACCTTTATCTACTGAAATTTCTTTGTTATTTGATTTACTATTTTCAACACGTCCATCATGAATACAATAGGCCAAAGAGGTTACTCGTTGAGTTATAACCATAAGTGGACCTGAAAATTGTAAAGATTCTTTTAAATTTCTTATATATACATAGAAGTGACTATTTAACATATTAACAAATAAGGAATTTACCCGTAATATCTAAATTGCAAATTTCATGTAGATAAAATTGACGATGAAGATGTACACAAGAAAGGTATGTTATCGCTATGGCCAAAACGGAACTGAAATATTTTTTTATCTTAAAATTTTAATTGAATTAAAAATGATAAAAAAATAATAATACACTTTACTAACTTAGCCATAAATTTTTCTGGTAACAACTTTATTGCTATAAAACATATTAATGGCAATAAAGCTAAATGTATAGCTTTCCTAAAAGAAAAAAAAATGTTGATAACACTTGTAACAAAAATTATCAAATATAATATATTCAAACTTACATTCCGAAACAAAAATAGCCAGTGGCTATTCCTAATAAAAGACATATTATATGTCTGCTTGTAGGTGAAACTCCCGTTGGCTTTAAAGGTCCTCGCATATAACCAGCTGCTATTACTGCAAATAGTTGCGCTAGTAAAAAGTTAATCTGAAAGAAAAATGAACATTAATGTTAATAAGTCATTTTACTATTAAGAAATAATATATATATATATATATATATATATATATATATATATATATAAAGCATATTAATTGCATAATACTTTTTACATTAAGTGATGGTATTTTTAGAACAAAGTATATTAAGTACGTTCATATATAAACACGTTTGCCAACAGAGTTTAAGTTCAATGTTAAATTTAAATGACTGATAATAAACTTTGAATTGGAATAACACGAAATTGCATGGCAACGGTAGAAAAGGTTTGTAAGTGATTATATATATATATATATATATATATATATATATATATATACATACATATATATATATATATATATACATATATTTATATATATATATATATATATATATATATATATAATTATAAATAAACTAAAACATTTAAAATTGTTATCGAACACATTCAGAAAATAATTTTACGATTTACAGTTAAAAAAGAATTATAAAAAAAAGTTATAATCCTGACAATTATATATTTTTGTAACCTTTTCGCTTACTATTAATTTCTAAAGATGGAGGTTTAAAAAGTGTATATAAACAATGTTTATGTAAATCAATTATTAATATATTAAGAAAATAATTCCATAAAATAATACTTTTTTTCTAATTATATTGATTATTTGATCTATGAACTTTTTATTTACATAAATAAACTAATATATTTTTTCAAATGTTACAATAAAAATAATTAAAAATGATAATAATAATCTAAATAAAAAATAATTATACAAATAATTAAAATCAATTAGCACTGTATTAAAAAAAGCTAAAATCATTTTCTTTTTATTCGATTTAAGAATATGCACTGTTAACAATCATACCAATTTAGTATAATAAAATGATTTTGCATAATGACACTTTAAATACAAAATTATTTAAATGTAATTCTTGTCTAAATACTTAAATTAAAAATTATATAACGACTTAATAATATGCAATACTGAAGTCAAGTACGTTTTAAAGTATAATGTCAAGAAATATTCTTTATTAAGATTCAACTGAGATGTATATATGGATAGATATTAATTTAGTGTCTATTGTTAACTAAACAATAAAAAAAATAGTTGGAAACATTTTATAATTATAAAACCGATATATATTATATTGTTGAATTATCGAATTTATAAAAAAAAACACACTTAATTAGACATTAACTCAATTTATATATATACTTAATTCCAATTTATGAGATCATTATAAACAATAAAATTCGTTTAATGCATAACTTTAAAAAGATATAAGTATTATGATATCTAGTTTTAATTTATTAATCCAATTAGTATATTTTAAAAGATTATTAGAACTATGTTATCTATATTTTTTTTTCAATTAAACAATATTGTTCACAATTAAAAATCTAACGAAGTTAACAAACAAATACTGAATGTGAGAGACGAATGAAAATTTTATATATCACAATTCGATTCAATAACATCACGAATGTTTTCATGAAAATGTAACGACTTAGCAAGCAGCCCTTTATGTATTCTCATATTTTATCGCAAATATTGTCGTTCTTACGACGCTATGGACGTGTATTTTCGGTATTGTCGTAAAAAAAATCCGCACAGAAAAAAACCCACAAAAATATAATATAACACACGTATGCACGGGAGAAATCAACGTTCATAAAAGATAAACGCAAGTATACTCGTATAACAGCCAGGCGTATACAATTTTCGTATGAACCAAAAGCGGAAGTCGGGCATTGGACGAGATTAGAATGTATTTAGACTCGATTGTGTACATGTATGTATAAATAAATGCACGTGTGTAAGCGTACGATTTTATATACCAAATTTTGCTATTATGTAATTTTTTTTTGTTTTTTTTTCTTAAATAGAAAAAAAAGGGTCATAAAAATGATTTATGGCCCGGCGTGCACTTACTTTTTATGATAAAATAATGGAAAAACAATTTCAAAAGTTCACTTTAAGACTATACGATATCGATAAGGGGCGACGAAATGAACAGGGACGTTACGCAAAATCTATATGTATTCAAATTTAAGCACAACATTTACTCGTATCATTTAAGAGTGATAATATAAATATTTTTTTTATTTTTAATAAAAAGTTAATATGAAAAAAATATCGAATTCAATATGTGTCATTTTTATATATTATATAATGTTAATTTATTGAAATGAGTATTTTATGCAATAAAATAAAATTTTCAAAAATATTTAAATTTAATTAAAACTAATATTTTTTTTAATTAATACAATATTATTATTTTTCACGATTTAATATAAATTAAAAAAATATATAATTTTGTATAATCAAAAAAAATCTCATACTAATAATATTTAAATATGGTATGATTTCAGTATAACTATGAGTCTTATTGATCAATAAAACAAATATATGTGCATGAATATTTATAATATTTAAATTATGATTACAATATTATTAAATCTATATTTACTGACGATGATTTTATTTTTCTTTCGTAAAATATGAAGTAAAACGATATTTAAAGAAAATAATTATTTACTGATAATATTTTTTTAATACATTATAATTTTTATTATATTACTTTAATCCATTATATTCCTTTTTTTAGTAAACATTAACTTCTTCATTAATTTAAAGAAAAAAAATACTATCTGCTTTTTCTTCCAAAGAAAAAAAAACGAGTTTAGTCTAACATTGTAAAAAGTGTTAAGAATTGACTAAAGAATATATATTATATTATATTTATGATAATAAATAAGATATTTTTTACTATTCATAATATTAGTAGTAAATTTATTGGCGTTCACACCAAGATGATAAAATAATATTTATATTTATAACATTGTTCTTTGGATAAATATTGAGCATGCGTAAAAAAAATAGTAAAAGAAAAAAAACAATTTCACTGATAATTTGCTTTTGTGCTCATTTACAATATAAGTAAATTCATTCAGAACGTGTTCTTAAATTATTTCTAATGCACTTCACACAGATATTTCAATTTGTGGGCGGATAAACTACGATTTGTGGACCATATACGATTCGCAATGTTATGAATAAATTGAGAACACGTTAATAAATTTCGTAATTTGAAAAAAAAAATAGTAATAAAAAAGTAATTTAAAGTATCACTTCTACGAAACGGATTACGTATATAATAATTTTACAACTATATTACATAATATAAATAATATATTATTTGTAATAAATGTATGTAGAATTAATTATATGTAACACAGATCCAAGTTTCTTAATTTTTACATAATTGTATAACACTTTTTATAAAATATATTCATTCATGGTCAGCGCTACTTTACAGAATGAGACATAGTCACTATAATTAGCTGTTGCCATTCGTTCTTATCGCTGACTACTTTTTCAGTTAACTGCACTTACTGTATTGAGGACTTTTTCGATGCATACCAATTAACACAAATTGAATAGTACTCTTTTTTTATTTTCTTTTGATTTGTATATGTACACCTATTTAGTTTGAATAGTTATACTTATCCTTCCAATATGCCCCAGCTATCTAAATCTTACAATTTTAATAATTTTTATTATGCCTTATACGTGTTTATGAAGCTGTTGTAACTTATGATTATACTTTAATAGTTGTACGTCCTTTTTTTCAGAGGTATCAATCTAGTATCCCCATATTTAGAGAGTTCCAATTACAAAAATAATAAAACTAATTAATCTTATATTTGTTTTGAAGAATATAATTTTATTTTTCCTGATAATAAACCAATCATAGGTATTATTTGAGATCAAATTAATACTTATTAACTGCAAAAAATAGTTATAAATATTACCAGTGATCAACGAACCAAGATATGTAAACTGATCCATAGACCTGAACGTTTAACTGTTTACTATAAATGGCAATAATAGTACTGTCTGAGCAGTTATATTTAAGTTTAAATACTTCTTTTTCTTTTAGTTAACTATAAGTCCAGTCCCGTATTTTTGAATTCCCGTGCTTACTCTGTATAGCCTGGAAAGCTTCTTGAATGACACCAGAGATTATTTATACGATCCAATAGTTCAATAGATTTTATATAAAAAAATAAAGATATAAAACCTCGTTATTTTCTCAACCTAAGTCATCAAGATTTATTACGATGCAGCACATTTATAATAATATATATATATATATATATATATATATATATATATATATATATATATTTATATGAACAAAAATGATTGAATATTACTGATTGAAATTTTTAAATTTTAGAATATTCGTTTACTTATATGATAACATAAAATTTGCTAACAGATATGATAAAAAATGAGAAAATTATATTTTACAAAATTATGGAATATAACAAATATGATCGAACTTTTTATGAACACTTTCAACATAATATGTCAATATAACACGTAAAAATATATATAAAAACATTTGCCAAATCCAACCTTTTGTCCGCGGACACGATTATCAATTTTTGACGACGTTTGAGTAAAATGAATATTTAAAATTCAGAAAGCGACGAAATTCCAAAATATAAGCAAAAAACTCCGACATTCTCCAGTGAATAGATTTCAGAGGGCAAAGTAAAAATAAATCGCACACACGACCGAATCATTCTGATCTGACTGTATTTATAAAGTCATTCGTATTAGATTTATTTTTCTGCGTAAGAAAAAAATAAAACACTAAAATCAATATTAATACATAAGAAAAAAAATCTATAATTCTAAAAGTTACTTATTTTTTTTTTGCTTATAATAATTTATATTTTGAAAATTAATTTTATACGTAAAATAAATAACAAATACGATCGAGCCATATCTGTTATTATCTATAAGGTAACTATTATAGACATGTATGCGATAAAATGACACTTAAGAAATATTATGATAACTACTTCGAAATTTCAACTTTTAACGATATATTAAATATCATAATGACAAAATTTCATTATATATTTAAATCAATATATATTTAAATCAATAACATAATAGTATGTAAAATCAGAAAAATCCGTTTGTTTTATATAAATAACATTTTTTTAAGAAGATCATTAGCGCGTGTACCTAATTCTTGCAGATTTAACGTTTCGTTTTTTTTTTTCGCTTTAAAGAAATTCTGATCCGTTGCAACAACACACGAAAACGATTATGGCGCGTTTTATTTTGAAAACGTGAAAATGTTATAATGTGAAAACGTCGTCCGTTTTCATAATAAATAAATAAATATCTATAATGTTGAGACGGCAAACGATATAACAGTGATTCGATCCTCCAATTGGATGTCGATTAATGCAATATTTCGATGGTACGATGTTGCGTCATTGCGGTGACGTTACGCGAAATACACCGGCCATTAGTGAGAGAGAACGCAGTTAACAGTGATTATAACTAAGTGTAATGCGGAAGTTGAGGCTTAAAGCCAAAGGGAAACGTTGTTCAAATTAAATTTAAGGTATTATTATTATTAGGATAACATTGTTTAACAAATATTATTATAATTATTTTTATACGTTCCTGTTGATTAGCCACCAGCACTATCAATGTGTTATCCCAATACATAACGTGCGATTGAATCATGACTAGATTTAAAAATAATAATATAAAATATACTATACCAAGATATAAGAAAGATCGAAAAGTATAGATGTTAGAAAAAAAAATACATAAATATTTTATTGCAGTAGATTGTTAACTATGATTAATTTAGATCATTTGCGACTTTTTTATATAATTTAATAATTAATTAATATAGAATAAACAAATACGCGATGAACACAGTTGCGTCATTTGTAGGGTCTATGACGTCATATTCGATATGCTCAGAGAATGTTCAACAGTCTTGGCCCTTTTAGATATATTGCAATTCGTTCATAATTTCATAATTCAAAACATGTATTTCATTTATAATACAATACATTGCAAAACAATTACATCATATTTGTGTCTAAAAAAACTATTGTGTATAATTTACACTACATTTAAAATAATTCAACATGACATTGATTTACAAAAAAAAAAATCAAAAATACTTTTATATATAAATATATAAGAATATTAACTAAAGTCAAAGTTTAAATCGAACCTTACACATAAAATCGTATAATTCAAAATAATTGCACTTCATAAATATTAATGTTTAGTGTAATTGTGTTTGTATATGTATTGATAAAAACCAAAAAAAAAAAAAAACGGAATTTAATTAACGTTTTAATGCAATTGGTTAAAAACGAAAATTCAATGAGTATATCGAT
This sequence comes from Leptonema lineaticorne, assembly GCA_024500535.1. NCBI lineage: Eukaryota > Metazoa > Arthropoda > Insecta > Trichoptera > Hydropsychidae > Leptonema > Leptonema lineaticorne. The sequence goes on along the minus strand of JANIJI010000009.1, from coordinate 9,860,893 downwards.
ATTTTTAACATATATATAAATCACTGAAATAGCAACGATTGACCAACAGATGAAAGTAAATCTACAGGAAACATGCATAATATTTGTTACGGGTTTTTGAATACGAAATAAAAAAAAACAATAATCAAAAATTGATTATCTAGCTATATGTATATATACGACTGAATAGATGAATTAAATAATATGGATTCGAATATGAAAAGAATATTCCATAATTACTGATGATCAAAAATATACGTGGGCGTATCATTGTGAAATGATTCAATAATATTGCAGAAAATATTTTATTGTTATCGATTTCATCATGGAGCTTCTTAGTATTTCATTGCCAATTATCGTTCATAAAGAGTGATAAATTTTATTGTATAAATAATAAAATTTATAAATTAAAAGATTTTGTAACTACTAAAGGTAATTTAAAGTATTCAGAAGTTATCTAATGTCAACTTTCATATATTAATGATACGTTTATCACGAAATATTAAAAGGCTAATAAAACGAAAAATGCAATTATTTGAATAATATTATGCGTCGAAATATATTATATAAAATATTGAAGTATAAGATTTACAATAGTTTTTTTTTTCATTGAAACGATATACGATTGTTTTACATTTATAGTACTAGGTGAAACGTGAGTACCATAATTTCAATGACACTATTAATGAATTGTATGTCACTTCAGTTAAAAGTTTTTGAAAAAAATGAGAACACTTTGTAACTCAAAAGAAAAAAAAATATCAGGAAATAAAAATAAAAATACTATTTTTTCGAGAAGTCATTAAGAACCAATATAATATGTTTGTCACTATTTGGAATAAATAAAAAATAATAATATAGATGTGAAGTAACCTTTGGTTTATATATCGATGAAGTAATACATAATAATAATAATAGTCTAACAATTAGACCAAGGTCACAAATTTTCTAATAAAAAAAATAAATCGTATGAATAAAATTTATAACGTGCAATTTTAAAAATTAATTTTCAACTTTATAATCATTTTTCTATATTTATTTAGAGTGATAAACGTGATATGTTGTCAATTTGTGGCTATCAATATATTGATCGAATTTAGAAATAAATCGTTAATATGTGTCGATATAAAAATAAAAAAAATTCGCATACATCATATAAAAGTAATAAAAAAACCTACAATTTACATAACATTTATCAACATTCAATTTAATAAATCAATCAAAAATTGGTAAAAATGTACTTTCATTTTATAATTATAAATATTAATTCATAAATAAAAGATAAAAATCAACTTTCTCCAACATTTTTTTTATATAGATTAAGAAACGAGCACAAAATACCGTTAACGATTATTTACAATGTCATATATAAACGGTCATAAGGTTAAAACTTCTAAAAAAGATCTACGTTGTCAAGTTAAAATATATTCTACACGAACTGTACGAGTCCACCTGTTGATAACGATCGATTAGCTGGTCTTATCATTTTGCTTACTGAAATATACAAACATAGCTTCAAATATATCTTAAAATGTATATTATTATTATTAACTATGGAAGAAAAATTACGATATAAAAAAATATATTTCTTTCGAAAATTAACGTATTTTTTAAATTTTATATTGAAGCACCATATAAACAGTTAGGTCAATAAATTTATAAAAATAGATTACTAGATAAAAATATTAAGATAAGTATAATTGATAAATATTACATTTAAAATAGATTATATGTAATTACATCACATCAAAAAATCATATAATTCTTTGTTTTTTTTTAAATGAATTATTATATAATACTATATAAAAATACAAACTGTTACTGGTCTTACTTTTTCTATTTATTATGCATAATTTAAGACTTGATGCTTACTAATGGAGACATAGCATAAAAAATTGGACAACACGTATATATTTTTGTTGTTCGTGGTGAATTTTTTTTTATTAAATGTGTTTTTTTCCTTAAAATTCATATTAATAAAATAACTCAAAAACATTAAAAAACTCGTTTAAAATCATTAAACATCAATAAAATAATCTGATAATTTTCTATTAATAAATAACAATTCACTTTGTTTTTACTTTTTTATATTTTATTGGAGTTTTGAGGAAAATCGACCAACGAAAATTTGCAAACATTGCTGTCTACCATTTCTCGCAATATTACTTCTCTATATGTAATTTCTTCTCTATATATAACCTTTCATCACATTCATCTAATACTACGTATGCAGGGATTAAATCCAAACGGAAATCCAAAAATGAGTTTATTTTAAGGATCATGTTGCATTTTAAAACTTTAGAAGAAAAAAGTTCTTGGATCATCCATAAGTCCTTTATAAGCTCTCATATCTGGTGCTTAGAAATATTCCTTCTTTAAATTTTGTGTCGCAGTCATAGAGAAACTTTGTTTTGAAGTATTGAAAACCTTCAAAACTTTTCATGAGACCCAGCCTTAGATAGATTGGCGGTAGAAGAAAGTTTTTCACTTTGAACTAAAGAATTTTCAATAAAATTTTTGACTTTAGTGGTCAAATTCACTCTTCACGACCAGTTTTTCACTGCAATATTCAATTCTGCATGACTATCCCATTGTTACAACTTTTAGTAAATATTTACTTTATTTCAATATTAATTTTCCTTCGCGTTTGATGCATGAATGAAGGGGACTAAAATGTATTTATTATCATTATGAAGGTAATATACCTTTTAAACTAATTTTAGACGTTTCAAACTATGTATATTTGAAACGGAATATACAATAATATATTACTTAACATATTAAACTCTTTATATTTATTATATTTTTGTTAGGATAATTTTATCCCGAACAAGTGTGATCAATAAAATAGTTAGAACTCAGTATTTACATACATTTTATTATGTTTTTACGACGTTATAAATTTTAATCATAATTAGAAGTAAAAGAAGCAAAATTATCTCCAAAAATAATCATTTTCCGATATTTAAAGTATTCTAGAATAATTATACTGAACAGGTTTCTTGATCATTTATTTATAAATAATAATATAAATATTACATAAATTCTTAACAATTACAACAAAAAAAACTATGTTTTATAATTACACTTATTATGAAAATAATTATAGACGTATCTAACATCAATGTTTTCAATATCAACATTTCTATTATTTGCTTTAACAAATAATAAAAAGTATACATAAGTCATATATGTTACATATTATAATTTTTGCACTTGAAAATCATAATACATACATATTTAACGATAGGTGAACAATAGACACGAAAAATTATCACATAGTGCGATGTCGTTCCTAATTGTTTTTATGTTAATTATTACAACAATGAAACAACATAAACGTTTATAAATAACAAATCAGACTAGTATAAGTATGTTTTAAAACTAACGACTAGTTTAATGTTTATTTTTTAACAATAAAAATTAGAGAAAAATAAATTAATATATTATTTTATATGAATATTGCCGTAGTCCTATAGTACAAATTTTACTAGCCATTTTAATATTGTATATTTAATATAGAAAACTACAAATATTAAGAATAAATAGAATAATCGATTATAAGTTTGTAAGAATATAAATAAAGAAAACTAAACTTAAGATGTATAAAAAATAGTCTAATAACAGGAAAATACGATAGGAATATTTTTTACCTTCGTTTTGCAAAATATATATTACAGAATATGAATACAAAAATTTAACTAAAATGGTCTAAGATTATAATCAGTAATTTCCGAAATCCCTAAATATTTCAAGCAAAATATTTTTTTTTAATATTTACTTACATTAAAAAGATGCGATCAATAGAAATTGAATTCGTAATTTGATTTTGAATATTAGATATTTTTTCATTTAAAATATTCCTTAACTTTGAAAATATTTTGGATTATTATATTATATACAAATACTTATGGTATATTCAATTCAAAAATTATAAAAACAGTTGTCTAGTGAAGAAATAAAATATTTACATATATTAATTTTACTTAAAAACATTTAAATAATTTTATGTCTCATGAGTAATAATGAAACATCATGCGATATCTTATGCAATATTGTTTTCAGTAAGATCGCGTATTTTTTTCGTAATCATTTTAACTTTTTTCAAACAATAATGTCCAATTATTATACACCATTATTAAAAAAATACAGTCAAAAATAAACTACAATGGATATTTTTCTTATCTATAAAACTTATTATATAGTATAAGCAACATTAGGTGTTTTAGTGTTGAAATATTAAATTAAAAAAAAAACAAAATCAATCAAAAATACATTGCAAGTAATTCGTAAATTACTCGATTTTAAGAATTTATTGCTTGTGTATATTTGATGATTAGTAGTTATAAATAACTTAAATTCTAACGCAATAAATGCTACCTTTTGAATTAATATTAACTACTCTAAAAGATTAAGTTTTTATTATCTAGTTCCATAAATTTGATTATCGGAATTAATTGTAATTACGACAATAAAAATATTTTTTTAATTTATGTAAATGTATCTTTTACTATTTTATATTAAATATTGACATTTTGTTCTATTTATAAATTTTATTATGAAACACTGCAAAAAATATTTTTACTTGTACTTTATAATTAGTTTTTATAATACCTGCAGAATACACACACACACATATATATATGTCAGTAATAATTCAAATTTACTCCCTAATAGTATATAACATGGTATTTTTCCATGATTTTTTCAGAAACGAACTAATTAAAGAAAAATAAATAATTTATTATATTCATACATATTTATAATAATAAAAAAGCCATGACAAAATAGATTATGTTGTCAATATAATATAAATATGCATATATATTAAAGTTTTTATATATATTTTCCCACTAGACTACAATTAAGTTTGTTAATAATTATTGATATCCTCATTGTCTTCTCACATCTTAGTAATCATACGATGAGGACGCATAATTACATGTTTAATTAAAAAGTTATATATAAACAAAAATATAATCATAATAATAATAATAAAAATAAACATTTAAAAAAAAAGAACAATTAGAGATGCGATAAGATTATATCTAATAAAACCTTTATTTTCATTATTAGACTATAATATCAAAAATAAAACTACTAAATAACTATAAACAACAAACATTCGTAGTATTATTGAATATTCATTTTACGTGCGTATTTCATATCAACTTTAAATTTTAAACCGTTAAAATGACATAATTTAAATTCATAAAACTTTCTAACATTTTATGTTAACTTTGATCAGTTTTCAACGGCTGACCTATAATTTTAACTGTTTTGTTTTTTATTTTCTACATAAATATAAACAAGCCAGATACTTTTACGAGTTAACGAAATTGTTATGTGACGATTCTGATGACACGAAAAACTTTGAGAAAAAGTTAGTTATCGTGACGAATAATGTTTTATTTATACTTTTTCTCGAATTCATTATTATTATATAAGTGTAATCATACTCGTTCCCCGTTACAATCAAATTTGAGGGATATTTTTTTAATTCGTAAGACTCGAGAATATAAATTATATTTATTTGATTTATATTGAGGTATAAGTTGTATTTTGAAGTACAAGTTGTATTTTTTTGTAATGACAAAAGTATTAGGTATTAAAATATTATAGATAATTTCACTTATTTTAAATGCTTACGTGGTATCAATTATCTAATGAATTATTATTTTGTACGTAATTTATACACGCGCACACATACTAGAATTAAATGAAATAATTAGATGAAAAATTTCAACGTCAATAATTAACGAACGAAATGAACATGTAAAAATATTACATATATAAAAAAAAATATAGATATAATTGCATCTATATTTAATTAAGAATGCATAAATTTGAAAACGCAATCGGATGATCGCACGCACGCTATTTATCTTGAAGTAAAAATATTTTAATAGAAAATATACATACTTTTAATATTATATAAAGTATTATAATCTATTTATGAAAATAAAAATTATTTGATGTATAATCAGATATGTAGCGAAATTAAAAAATATCGTTAAATAATTCCGATGTTTTTTTTTTATAATAAAATGTCTTTCCAATGGGGATGAAAATAAAAACTTTAATTATTTTGTAAGTAACCTTTCTTTTTAACAAGGAAAACCTATTAATACAAATTTATATCTTTTTTTGAAATAATTTAGAATTTTTTGTTGAGATATTATAAAAAAATGATGTTACATATTATGATAATACCGATTGATGAAATTAAAAATTTATTAAAGTCGTTTTTTTTTTATTAATTTATCAAAAAATCTACAATAATAATTTGAATATTTTCATTTAAAGATTCGACGGTGCAAAATCAGGTAAACACGGTGAAAATCAAAATATATATCAAATGTTAAAAATACGACCATACATTAATGGAAAATAAATAAATTTTTCAAATTACAAAACGAGTAATAAATAATATACTTACACACTAACGTCGTTCGTAAAACATCGAACAAAATGAAAATATTTCCGAATCGTGTGTGTGCCGCGCACGAGAACAAAATAATCGCTGAATGAAAACGAATGAATGAACAAACTGTTGCTCCTTGCGCGCGTTTTTGGCCACAGAATGCCGAAATCGACGACCGTGCACCGAACGAACGATCCTCCTGTCGCTTTCTTAGCGGCCGATTCTTTTACCGGCGTCAAAACGTCCGTTGTTTACATGTCAAAACGTAACTAACACGCGATCAACATTAATATCAGTATCGAAATATATGCAAAGAATTAATTACGAACGATACGCGTCCGTTTATATCTATCTATATAATATATATATATATATATATATATATATATATATATATATATATATATATATATATATATATATATATATACATATATGGAAAAAAATATAATTATATACGTAAATAAATAAACGAAATATAAGTTTACTTTGAATATATGTCGTTTATATGAGATATGAATAATATTTAATTTTGTAATCGAATTAAGGAGACGTTTGATCACGATAAAAATAATAATATCGGTGACGTCTCAGTTTAGGAAGATGCATCATCTCGCGAGATGCACAAACAGCATCGGAAGTGAATCGTGTATGAGAAGACGCGTGGCAAGTTTCGAAATCGCTACTCACGAGATCGATGGGGAATCCTGTTGTGTTCGCCAGCCATGAGAAGGCTTTGCTCCCTTCGTAAGATTCGAAATTAGCGTACGACATCCCGACAAACACCACACATCTACCGCGCGTCCCGCGAGCTACTGATTACTCTCCGCCGTGTTCCCCTCTCACGACCGTCCCTTCCCCCTCCTCGGACCTCGCCCCTCTCTTTCTACTCTCGATCGCCTGTTGTTCCCCCTCCACCTTGCCCCGCCCCTCCGTCTCGAGTCCTGAGAGAGAGAGCGAACTTTCACCCCGCGTGTCCTTTGAAACGCGCGTACGCGTTTGTTTATATCGGGCCGCGTCACATTGAACGCGTATTTACTTTTTTCTATTTTTTTTTTTTGAACAAAAGTGTATCATCGATTTTCGTTTTAAATATTTATAAAAATATTTAAAACAAAATTGAAGTAAAATATTGACGTTTTTAAAAAAATATTTTAATTTTTTTTTTTTTATAAATTATAAATTAATTACAAATATCCATTTAGTGCAAACTTTTTATTGTCTATTACACGTTTTTCAATTAGTTCTATTTTTCACAAAGCAATCATTTTTTTTAAATATATGAGACATAAAGATTAATAGCGTTCGTCGTTACTTACTGTTACCACATAAAATTTTTGTGCTTTATCGTTTTAGGACAGTTTTTTATACTTAATTAAACATTTTATTATACATTTTAATCATTTCGTATTATGCAAACAAAAATATGTTTCATCACTATCAAATACACACACGCACACTTCATATTATATATACATTATATAAAACTTTTTATAAAGACGAAATATTTGATTTTTTAGAACAATAAAATATTTTCTTTTTAATATATTTTTATAAAAAAAATATTTTTAATATAGTTTTAGTAGCATTTATAATTTTGTATCAATTTATTATCTACTTATTTTATTAACAATTAATACATAGGAAAAATACTTGTCATAAAATATTACAAAAAATGAAAGAAATATTTATAAAATAAATAATATAATAACATTGTTCATATTAGAAATAAATTTAAATAGAATGTCCATAATTCTTTATCGCCCTTCAAATCGAGATAATTAGATCAACATATTAGATCTCTGTAAATATTGAATTTATAATTTTTATAAATAATCTTAGTTTTATTAGGCGATCAAACTGTTGCAGAAATTCGTTATAAATATTTTATTAATATATTTTTTTTTTGGTATACGAAAATTATTTTCGAAAATATCATTTTAAATTATAGTTGAATTTACAAATGATGTCCATATTAAATTTAACACACAGCAGTGCACGTACACATTTCCATGTATCGTCAAAACGTTAAACTAAATATGGCTTCAAAGCAATCCTTTTATTCTAATATGTATACGAATATCAATAACGATAGTTTATGAATGTAATTATTTTCTGTCTATCTAACAAGAGACACAAAATATAAAATTTGGCATAAAAATTTTTCGTTGTCTCCATCTCAACTCTGATATTCGGTGTGAACTTTCTAATGTACTATTTTTTTTATTCTGTTCTAACATAGACTAAAATGATAAGTTCAATGACTTAATCCAATATTATGTTTCATAACATTAATATACTATTAATTTTATTCTAATATTTTAATTTTTGTAATTTCAAAATTATCTACGTAATTCAATAGCTTTGAAAAATGTAATGGATATATTAGTTCGTATCTTTGACATTCAAACCTTTTTTAATATTTTTTCCAAGAATGCGTAATAAAATTGAAAATTAATGTTAAATGTGTACTTTTTTTTTGCAAAATTTTACAACCTTTTTTTTTATTTCTTTAAGAAAATTATAATTAATCATTCATTCATTATAAGCTTTTTAAAAATTTTAATTTTTAAAATAAAAAAATAATTGATACATAAACATGTAATCTTAAATGATATATTTTACTATACGTAAATTTTATGTTTTTGAATATAGATTTTACAACTGAAATGTTGCAAATTTAATGGAAAAAGAAATTAAAAATTATCAAATAATTAAACATTAGTCTTGTAAATAATTTAAATCATTAAACACATACATACACACCTACATACATACAAAGAATTAATAAAGGAATGAAAATAAATATAAAAAATGATATTTCTATAATTCTTTAATATGAGTATTATCACATTTCACTACACTATAATAATTCAATTTTTCAGTTATTTTAACAATAACAATTCTCTATAATTTATATAAAATTAATATAATAAAATAATCTGAAAGTGAGAGTTTTATAATATTCCTAAAAATATTTCATAACTAAAAATAAATAGGAAAAAGCACCATTATTATTTGAAATTCTGATATTTGAACTACCAATTTTTTATACAATTTTTATCTAATTAATCTACTATTTTTACATATTCAGATTTATTTTGCAATTGTAAGCCATAATTTTAAACTAAGTATAAATAACCACTGGTTATTAAAAGCTCACAAATAACTAATATATCACAGAGCCTAAAAATATTTTTTTAAATTATACTACATTTCTAAAAGTTTTTGCTAAATATTTAACAATTTTATAAAAGAAATTGAGTTTGTTCCTACATTGAAAATTAAATAATAATAATACAATTTCAAAAGCTCAAAATTAAAAATTTAAACGATAAAAAAAGGAAGCGAAATATAATGTTTACAAAATAATATTTCTAGTAAACACTCATTTTGAGATCAATGAAATTTATAAAAATATGTGGTACTAAAAAAAACTATGTTTAAATATGAATATGCAATATAAATCAAATTGTAATGCACAGACATAATAATTATTCAAAATATAATTATTTATACAAATTACATTAATTATATCATGTGACTTCACCAATACAAAAATATATAAATTTACTGACAAAATAGAGTATATAAAATAATCTTTGTTTTGTTGTTTAGATTGATAAAGAAAAATATATTATAGATTATAAAAATTAATATTGTGTCCATAATATGTAGAGATCCTTTTAATAATCTAATCAGATTTAATATATTATCTTCCACAAATCTAATGGAAATTATATATATATATATATATATATATATATATATATATATATATATATATATTCAAAATTCTGAATAATTTTAAATAACTATTGTAATACTACAAAAGTAAATACACTTTAATAATATTAACATAAAAAAAACTGTTCAGGAACTTTGTTAGATCATATGGAATGAAATAATGTATATATAAACTAAATTTAACTTCAATACAAGGAAAAAATAAAAGTTGTAATTGTAAAACTCCATAAATTAAATTAACAATACTATGTATATACATATATATATATATATATATATATATATATATATATATATATATATATATATATATATATATATATTAAAAAAATAATTACACGCTGATATATATCAGTAGCATACAGTTGATATACATTTATCAATTACAATCAGAAAATAAAAATATTCAGAAACAAAAAACTTTTTTGCTTTAATTTAATTAATATCATAATACTCCAATATGTTACTTAATATGTATTACTATTAAATTTCGGTGAATTAATATTATCTTTATTAAACAATATTTTGTATCGTGACATAAAACAGGATCAAAACCATTGCGCGTTTTGTTTCAATGTATAGTAATTTCATTGATTGCCTTTATTAAAGAAGAATCCATTTGAAATGGCTCACAACTTAAATACACGCCACTGATACATACTTATCATACAAAAATATATTTGAATTACAATTTTTCAGGCATTTTTAAAATTTGATAATTTAATATTATTTTATTAAAAAAGAGATCTATATATTTTTTTGTTATTTATCACTCGATCAAACATTACATATAGTAATTTGTAATATAAAACATCTTGGGCAAGAATGAAAATATAAATTTTTACGTTATATATATATTTTTTAATATTTTTCATATTATTGTTTGAATGTCTATAACAAAGGTCTTTCCAACGATTATATACAAATTTTAGAAATATTTTATTTAAAACACATGTATGACAAATTTGTAATATTTTCCTAAATGTGATACTACAGAAAAGGTAACAATAATAGTATAAATATTTATATTACATAATGATATAATTTAACAATTTTTAAATTATATCAAAAGGTTAACTTATATATTCGAGAAAATTTGAAAAGATTATACAATAAAATATCAAATTGTATTATCAGTTAAAATAAACAATGTATGTAAAATATTTAAAAACATTACAAAATAAATATATAAACATCGTAAACGTCAAACATTCATAATAAAAATTAATTAACTCTAAATAAAGATCGTATGAGAAGTTCACTTTGTAATTATATTATAATAATAAATTTAGTTAATTAATTGCCAATTAATTAAAGATTATATGAACTGTTAATTTAAAAAGTGATATAAACCACTCAAAAATATAATATTAATTACAATTAACAGTATTTATTCAATCTTTATATTGAAAACTAATGAAATTTTGTTGAGAAAAGGTTAAAAAAAACACGACATTAATATTTTTAAATGTGTTAGAAACCCGTTTTTAAATATTTCAATTTAAAAACAAAAAGACTTATACTGCTTTTTAAACAATTCGCATATAAGCAAGCGCAAATAAATTTCTAAAAATTCTAATAGTTAAGTATTAATTGTCTAATTGAAAATTATACTTTAAATCACAAGTTGAAATATCCATAAAATAATTAATATTTAAATGGTATTAATAATAGTTAAAACATTAACGTATCGTATAAACACTTGATAAAAAGTTAAATTATCAAGTTGTAACAATTTTTATTTGCAATAACGACTTGAAATTTAAAAATATATTTTAATAGTTATTATATTTTTAATATAATCAACTTGTGTTACAATTCAATACAAGTTTTTACGGAAAAATGCTAAAAATGCAAATTTAAGTTATACAAGCAAACATTAAATTCTACACTTACATATTATTTTATTTTAATTTTATGTAGTTTCAATTTAAACCCAAGAATTTCTGATAAAACACCAGAAAGAGCAGAGAGTACTACAACTTTAGTAATAGTATATAAATAAGGATTAGCACTAAGCCCAGAAATCTTGAAAGGACTTTCTAATTCCTGAAAAATAAGATACATAAAATAACTAAGTATAATTATATATATATATATATATATATATATATATATATATATATATATATATATATATATATATATATACTACTGTGATCAAAAAGTAAGGTGAAATTGTCATTTAAAACTTCTGGGCATTAGGAAGGCAGGTAATTTTTTCGCTAAGTTGGTAGGACTGTCTTTAACATTTGCCAAGCATCTGTTTGTCAAAAGGTTTAATTATCTCTAAGTTACACGTGTTTCTACAACTCTTGGTTCCTTCATCACGATAATGCACCACGTTATATTGCATTGGTTCTGCACGACTTTTTTTGCCAAAAACTCGACTCATATCGTTGCGCAAACACCGTATTCGCCTGATTTGGCTCCGTGCGACTTCTAGTTATTCAGCAAACTCAAAAGGTCAATGCGGGGACGCTGTTTTGACACAATTGAGGAGATAAAAACTGAATCGAAGGTCTTGAAGGCTATAATGGGAAAATACTATTCCGCCTGTTTCGAGGATTGGAAAAAGCATTGGTAAAAATGCATTTTATCAGATGGGATTATTTTGAAGGGAATGAAATTGATTTGGAAGAATAAATAATTTTTATTTTATAAACAAATTCACCTTACTTTTTGATCACAGTGTTATATATATATATATATATATATATATATATATATATATATATATATATATATATATATATATATATATATATATATTACATTAAAACTACCTTTAATAAATCAGCAGCTAATTTTAGTACATTGTTAGCAACAGAAAGACGATCTTTGCTAGCAGGTCGTCTTTCCATTGCCAAATGTAAATTAATTTGTTCTGTAAGTAATACTGGTAAACATTTATGTTTGCGACTAGCTCTTGTTCCTAAAGTGACCAATCTTAATAGAACAGCGCCAAGAGCTAATGTCCATCCAAAAGTCTCTGCTGTTCGCGATAGATCTCCTTGACTTTGATCCTAAAAAGAAACAAAATATGAAAAAACAAAAATACTCAATGTAAAATTTAAAAATTAAGTGGGTTTATCTATTTACTTGCAAAAGATCAATTACGAGAAACGAAATTAAAAGAACTAATAAAAGAAATGCAGCAGACACTATAATATCTACTGATCGCTGTGGTCCTCGTCTCTAAAATTATTATTTTTTTCAATGTTATAAAATTATTATTATTAAAACTATATCATAAGATTTGTTATAATACCATAAGATATGATCGAACAGAAAGCCAAGTTTTTATATTTCGAACTCTGTTTAAACGAAAATGAGGTAAAGATGATTGCCTAGCACGTCGAGCAGAAGTTAAGTGAGAAAATAATTTTGCATACAAAAATCTTTGATTAAAAGCTCTTTGAGCTACTGCTAGAAGAAAGAAAATTAATACACCTGATCCAAATCGAAGAATAGTCGACAATAAATTAATAATACGTTCCCTGAAAATATTTCAAATTAATAATTGTCAAAAAATGTATTATATGTATTTATTAGTAAAATATTAATTATACCAAATGGTTACACCAAATGCAGCACACATAAGTTGAAATGGTGAATTAGAGAAAAAAATAAATGGCAAATCCCATATTGTTACTTGATCATTTCCAGTTTCGATAAGTATCTAAAAATTAAATAGTTGAAATATTATGATTAAATATAACGAAAAAGATAAAGCCAAAGAAAGTACTTGTAATAAACGAGTCGCCGTTGGTATTGCTGATAAAATTGCCGCTGTAAGTGTTCCAGGCCAAAGTCCACCATTAATCCTATTGAGTGCCAGTTCTGCTCGTTTTACTACAGTGTGACTAATTTCAACGACTGACATTGGAATTTTCAATATGCAACCATTTTCCCAAACTGTACAAGATACTATTATTATAAAAAGAAACATAAAAATCAGAGTTAATTATGAATATCTATATAAACAACACTGTAATAAATATATAACCATTTTCAAATAATAATAATAATATACCTCGATTACTAGCTGGATTTAAAATTGTAAATGGTTCCCAAGCAGCATCACCTTCTAATCCTTCAGATTCAGATTCATCTGGCTCTGAACAGTAACTACATTCTTCGCCTTAAAATCGTATTAGTACCATATTAGTTATAAGGCTATTTTATTTATCATAAATAAAAAACATACTATTAGTGGTTTGGGCAAAATCAGCATTTTGGGATTGAACTCCTAGTGATGGGGGGGCTGTTTCACAATCCTCTTCACTTGATGATGTTATCCGTGTACCACGATCCTTAATTAAACATTTTTTTTAGAATATATACTACTATGATTAAAAAGCAAGGTGAAATTATTATTTGAAACTCCTGAATATTAGAAAGGCAAATTGAATATTGAAACAAAGAATATTATTTGAGCATTATGCATCGTTTCTCTGAAGCTATTCGTCTGAAACGGCTGGAATTATGGGCAAACAACTCTTGGTTCCTTCATCACGATAATGCACCGTGTCATACTACATTGGTTTTTCGCGACTTTTTTCCGCAACCACTGTATTCGCCTAATTTGGCTCCGTACGACTTCTGCCAATTCAGTAAACTCAAAAGGCCAATGCGGGGACGCTGTTTTGACACGATTGAAAAGATAAAAACCGAATCGAATCGAAGGTCTTGAAGACTATACCGGAAAAAAGACTATTCCGACTATTTGAGGACTGAAAAAAGCGTTGAGGGTTGAAATTGATTTGGAAAAATACATAAATAATTAACATTTTATAAACAAATTCACCTTACTTTTTGACCAGTGTTATATATACATATAAAGAAAGAGATATAAGAGTAAATATACCTTCCGAGATTTTCTTCCGCGACAATCAGATCTTGAACTTTGTTTTTCTTTAATTTTCATCCAATTGTAATCATACCATTCATCACTTTCACAATGACCCATATCTCCACTTAGATTTGTTGAACTGCCACCATCACTGCATAATTGTTGGCCGCGTCTTAATTTTACAATGTTACTGTTACCTACAGAAACATTGTTGTAATTACTATTGTCCTTTGTTTCATTTCCATCCCAAGTATAAAGCTTCACTCCAAATTGATCAACTTTATTCAATACTTTTTTTTTCTTTTTATCGTCATATGACAAATGATTAGTAGTGTCATCGCCATCATCAGATTGTTTAATAAAATGAACATTATCATTTTTAATATGTTTTTCATTTAATCGTGTAGGTTTTTTTGAAATATCATAATTAAGTGAATCGTCGCCATTTTCACTACCATTCGAATTATTACCATTTAAACTTTCAAAACCATCATCTTCTGCGCTGAATCGGGTTAGTCTAAAATTAACATTTGTTCGTCTTCTTCTACAAACAGGACTATTATTATCATCGTCAAGAGATTTTCTTCGATCAGGAGAGATACTATCAAGATTAAATTTAACACATTGACTTGTAGGCGGTGTTAAGCTGAGTTTTGGTATTCGCAGATTTTCATTCCATTTATCTTCTTTATCTCTTATTTCTAAATCACATTTATCAGTTTGAGTTGATACATTTATAAAAAATTTGTTATTATGTTGCGGTGTAGATGTTTCAGGCACATTATTAACTATATCACTTGATATATTTGTGGATCTAAAAACTTCATTGTCTTCTGGTCCAGGTAACAGACATGGTCTTTTTCTATCATGGTTCAAAGATCTGCTACATCTATTATGCATATATATAAATTGAAACGTGTTATATATTCACTTTCTTGTGATATTATTTCATAAATATTTATTACTCAAAAATTTAATTTTGTGTTTATTATTTTTTTTTCTTAACAAAAAGTAATGTTACAAACAAATGTCAGTATTTATATATTTAATCATAATACTCTTATAAATATGTGAGATTATACATTGATATGATAGATTGTGTATTTAGAATTTAATGTTATTATCACATGCAATTATACTGTTAAAATTCCAAATCTTTTCATTCTACTATAAAATTATATGTTTATACATAACATATATTATTTTATGTAATATTATTACATGTGATATTATTTTTAAATGCTGTTTTTTTAACATTTTATTTAAAATAAATAGAAACAAAATTGAAAATACCTGTGATTTATAGGATGAGGATGTGTAGTGCTAACAATAAACGCATGTACAATGCCTAATCCAGCCATTAAAAATAAAGGAACTAATATACACGATCCCTGAAAGATATTACAATAAAAATATATTAATAATTTATATTTAATCTATATGAATCATATAAAAACACTTACGTCTAAATTTACAGATGTTGGAGTAACTAAATAAAGTATTGTATTTATGAGTTGCAAAATCCACAAGAGGAAAAATAATCTAGTAGCTAAAGATGAAGTATGGGCTGTCCACCAACGATTCCAAAATGGAAACAAAAGAACACGAGCTAACGCTAAACGTACTATTGTTGTGATTCCTTGTACTGGTTTTGCTTTAGGAAACGATGAACCTGATTAATTATTAAAATATATACATTAATTATTCGACTATAACATTATTAACGATTAACAATTAGTATTTTCCAACAACCTCTAACAAGATCTATGTCGATTAGATCAGGCTGAAGTTTAGTGGATTTTAAAGGTGTTTGGCGTAATCCTTGTATTATACGTTGTTCTATGGTTGTTTCCCATTCTTGTTTGTCGTACGTGCCAATTTTTTTTTGATACCTATATTATAATACAAATTTTAATAAAATTCATCTAAAATTATGTATAGAAATTCAATTTAATAAAATACGTATATACCATGCTGCAAGTTCTGTCATATTCAGTAATTTTTAAATATAATCTTATCTCCAAAAAATCGCTTTGTGCAGCATCTCCTATGAAAATAAAACATCATTATAATTTTAAATATATTTCGGTTTATTTATTCAAAGACTGGAATCGAATGCTATATCAATGTGTTCTATCTGATTTCACCACATTATTTAAAATGAATTGTACGAAACATTCGACAAGAAATTATATAATCACAATGTACAATAAACACATAATTTTCTAAATAATAATAGCAATATAACAGTCATTTAAGAGAGAGTAAACTTTTTACATAACGACTGAACCAAAAAAGTTTCATTTTAAAAAAGATAAAGAAGGTAAAAATAATTAAAATTTTATTAAAAAATAAAGAAAATAATGAAAATGAAAGGCAAACATCTGAGAATTAAAAACATATATTTTTCCAAATATATATTTAAGGACTAAATTAAAGATAATTTTTAATATAAAAAATATAAATATAAAGATATGAAATAAAGTTCAAACTCAAGATATACTAAATACAAAATAAACATATCATTGAATTATTACCAGTGATATAAAATTATTGATTCATTTATTAATACGAAATGACCAAAAAATTTAGTTACGATATTTTTTGAACCATAAAATAAAAAAAAATAGTTATCAGTTCAATATTCCAAATTATCTTTATTATAAAATAAATAAGTTAAATGTATTTGTTACTTCACAGTAAATAATATCATAATAAGGAAGCGTTGTTGTAATGATTAAATTACTTTTGCCATGAATTTACATTATATGTTAATAGAATTTATAGATAACACTCGACTTTAAATATAGAATGAACTGAAAACAGAATCCAAACGCAGGGTAATCCAATTTTAAAAATACCATTAGATTTTTGATACCTTTAGTAGATTATGTTGTTTTCTATGGATCAATATTTTTCCATGCATATAACCAGTCAATTGTTCATAGTATAATAAATTTAATTATTTTCTGACCTTTAATTTTTATTGTTTACGAATTTTAATTTATTAGAATAGAAATCAACACGTGACTGTTTTAAATTTAGACATCTATTATTATAAATTATAATTTTTATCTACAATTTCTATAAAAACATACAAAACAACATTAAAAATGATATAAATCAAGAGTTATGAAATATATTAAATTACTTTTTTTTAGAAAAAAACTTTGAGAGAAGTTCTCCACTTTTATAAGACCCATAAACGAATATTATTAATTAAGAATTCTGTAACAGAAAATATGTATATATAAACAGTAATTTTTTTTTTAAAGTTAAGCATTAAAATTAATTTAACAAATTTACAGTTGCAATAATATTAAATGTAAAAATTAATTTAAATAATTTGAAACTTCAGTGATCAATAAAAATTATCCATTTAAAAATTAAATTTAAAAAAAAATAATGTCAATTTTTTTTATTGCAATAAGGTAAACCATGTAATTGTTATATTTCGTAAAAAAATTAGAAAATTGTTTTAGCAAAATAAAATTTAAATATTGATATAATTTAATATCCAACGCAAAAAAAGAATATATATATATATATATATATATATATATATATATATATATATATATATATATATATATATTAAAAATCAAATATATAGTTATTTAACATGACAATAATAACAAATCGTTTAATTTTAAAATAGTATAAATTCAATAAAAGTATTCATCAAATAAAAAAAGCATATAAAATATGGAAAAATATAATATTATAACATAAAAAATTCATTAAAAATATAAATACTTATTTATAGTTTCCAATACAAGAAATATATATGTATTTATATATTAATAGATATTTGGAATATCTCCAAATAGGAAAACGTGACATTGAAACACTGCTACATAAACAATATATATATATATATATATATATATATATATATATATATATACATATATATATACGTGTGTATATATATATGTGTGTGTGTGTGTGTGTGTGTGTGTATGTGTGTATGTTTGTGTATATATATGTTTATGTGTATGTATGTGTGTAAATCAAAAATACACTTAAATTTTGAAAACAAATAAGAACAGCAAAATTGCATGAAAACAAAAAGAAGTCAGCAAAAATGCATGAATATAATTCATAAATTATTAAAACAGAACAAAAATATGTGTATAAATTTGAATAAATATGGAAAATAGTAAAATAAATTATATATTATATATATTTTAATTAAAATTATTTTACCACAATAATCTAAGAACGAACACGTCAAACCAACAATCCCTCAAATTGTCAACTGATATGTTGCCGCAATGCTACTATTTGTATTGCCAACACAAAAATATTGGTCTTAAAATCTAATAAATATATATTTCAATCCTTCATGATTAATTTTGATTTATTTCTTAATTTATAGTAAAATAATATATAAAATGTTTTTGTCAAACAACCGTTATTTTTTAATTGATTTTATATTAAAAATTATTTTATATACAAATTTATTAAAAAAACGAATTTCTTAAAAAGATTTCATACTATTTAACGTTAAATTTTATTTTACATGCACAGAAGTAGGTATACTCACATACTCATATATATATATATATATATATATATATATATATATATATATATATATATATATAATATCCAACTAATTTAAAAAAAAATACCAAATGATGAACGAATTCAAATAAATATATTTAATTATTAACACTTCAAGTAAATGTAATTGTTTATATTATTTAAAATGTAAATATATTTTATTCAATAATAATTTCAATATTCTATAGATAAATATATGAATACATTTAAATTATTTCTATATTAAAATTCATTTTATTATATATTCCTCTTCATCATATAATAAAAAACATATAATGTTTATTTCTCCATTTTAATTCTATTTACAATTTCTTAATTTATGTGATATAAATAAATTTCTAAAAAAAAAATTTTAATTTTATTCTTTAGTTTATTTCGACAATAAAAAACAACATTCAGACTTTTTAAGTATAATTTTTAAACAATTATTATTTATGAGTAAAAAATCAAAGTATTTTATTTGATCATTAGACATCGCTAGAAAACTATATTTCATTATTGTTTTACGAACAACTGTTGATTAAAATATATGTTTTAAAGACTATTACTTTATGTCAAGTCATAAAGACAATATGTTAAGTATCTCAAAATAATAACGTTAAATAAACGAAAAAAACCTCATTATTACAATATATTTTAAATTTTACTTTTGATTGATTTGAATATTATGTTCCCTGGTAAATTTAATACATTTTTATTAAATTTTGTCTTATTCAAACTGATTAGAAAAGTAGAAAAACTAATTTCAAATTTCAACCATAAATATTATATTATTTTTACATCATTACCAAACATTACATTTGTTTTCAGGATTCATTGGACTTCCTAATGGACAATTAAATTCTCTAGCAAAATCTTCTGAATTCGATAAAGTACCTAAAACTCTAAATTTGCCTGGACTATGAACAGCTGTTTTTAATTTATTCTTCATTGCTTCGGGTCTCATTGTACCGCACCACACCTAATAAAAACAAACAAATAAAACACTTAATTTTTCATAAATAACCAATATAAAACTTTAAAAAACCCATACTTGCGCAAAATTTAAGAAAAACAACTGAGTACTTGTGACGTTTAAATTTGGTAATATTTCATCATCTTTGTCATTAGTTTTTTCCAACCAACGCTGATATGCACGAAACGCTTGTTTTATTCCACCGTTATCAGCTATATTTTCTCCCTAACGATAACAAAAACATTAACATATTATAAACGAAATTTATTAATTAGAAATTTTCCGCTCTAATCTTACTTGGGTCATGATACCATCAAGTGGCATTGTTACTTCGG
Source organism: Leptonema lineaticorne (assembly GCA_024500535.1). Classification (NCBI taxonomy): domain Eukaryota; kingdom Metazoa; phylum Arthropoda; class Insecta; order Trichoptera; family Hydropsychidae; genus Leptonema; species Leptonema lineaticorne. The sequence goes on along the minus strand of JANIJI010000009.1, from coordinate 9,840,029 downwards.
ACACCGTATACAGTCCATATTGATCTATAATACATTGGGCTTTTTTATGAAACATATCCTTTGCTATTTCATGCCACCAACTGTAACATGCTTAATTTAATTAATATCATTTAAAATATTTTTTTTAAATATATAAAATAAAACTTTAAAAAATGATTTACATTAGTACTGAAAATTAAAATAAACCAAATATATTGCAGTTAAAATATTTTAAAGTTGTACCTATGAAGATTTCCATGTTTGTCGAAAAGTCTTCCTTTATCATCAAATCCATGTGTAATTTCATGTCCGATAACAACACCGATTCCTCCATAATTCAAACTTTTCGGAAAATGTCTGTGATAAAATGGTGGTTGTAAAATGCCAGCTGGAAACATTATTTGATTTTTATTCCTACTGTAATATGCATTTACTATAGCAGGAGCCGTATTCCATTGTGTTTTATTCACAATTTGACCCAACCTGAAAAATAAACATTTATAATAAGATTTCGTAAGCACTGAATAAAAATAAATACTATCATGGAACAAATTTCAAGGTGATCATGATCAGTTATTATGAAACTGACCTCGATTGCTCAAATTTTGTTAAATGCTGTAATATATTAAGCGTGTTTTCAAAATACATTTCCGGGTGTATTATTATATCTTTATATCTCTCGTTCAATTCCTCCTTGTTTAATATAAATCCTGGATAACCGATTTTCAACAACATTGAGTCAACTTTCTCGCTAGCTAATCTTTTTGTCTCGTCATCTATCCACGTAGTCATATTAAGCAATTCTTGAAAAGATCGTTGTAGTTCTCTGGTCATGATCAATGTGTCGTTTTTACTATTTTCATCGAAATACTTATTGACAAACATTGATCCAAGAGCCATGCCCATATTGGAGTTCACCTGTGAGACACAATTTTTCCATCGAGGTGGAGCTTGTTCCCTTCCAAATAAAATATGATAAAATCTATAAAAGTCAAAATTCAGTTAAATATGCATAAAAATGCTGGTTAATGAATTATTAATATTGAACTCACTTTTGCTTAGCTTCCTGAAAACGGTCGTCTAGATTATTTACTCTATGTCTGACGAATCTCCATAGCAAATAATTCGTTATCGTTCTCGGTGGTGTATTTTCTATTATATTCACCAGATCCTGTATGTGAGATTAAATGTGATCCTTTGAAAAGTATTAAAATGTGGTATTAATAGTAAATTGTCGATAAAATATTTTACATATAGAACACGATATTGAGAACAGTCCTCAAAAATATGTTATATTTAATATGTAAAAAGAATTTATGTTAATATATTTGGTCGTCGTATGAATTATCAAATAAAATAAAATAGATCCTCAATTACCTCTAAATATTTTAATGCAAATATCACAACAGTTTCGTTTAAATTGACTTTCCTATTTACGACAATACTTAAATATCTCAACCAATCGATATTAGGAACTGATACCATTAAAGTATCAAGTGTAGATCTATGATAAAGTTTAGTGACGTTTCTTCTTTCTTCAACTGTTGATGTTATTTTTGCTAATCTAAAAATTAAATAAAACATCAAAAATCACTTTTTATAATAATTGTATTATTATTAATTAATTTTAAATACTTTGTTTCGAATTCTATAACATCATTTGCCTGTGATATAGCACTGTCATAGGATGCACCTAGTAATGTAACTATTTTCACCAAATAGTTTTTATATGCTTCTAAGTATATTTGATTAGCTGGATCAATAAAATATTCTCTCGTTGGTAAACCTATAATAGTATAATTATTGAATAATTCATTGTTTACCGACTAAATCATTATTAATATATTCATCTAACCTAAGCTTGTTTGATCAAAATGTATGACAAACTCGTCTGAATTTTTAAGATCAGGTCCTACCCATTCTGATATAAGAATATCATTATTATATAATCGCAACTCTGCCATCAATTCTATCCAGTCGAATCTGCTCTCGTTCCAGTTGGGATCTATTATAGGCCAACCTCCCAAAGATTCTAATAGATTCAATAAAGGTTGATGACCCCTACTTTCAATAATTTTATAATTCATACATGATTTGTATAGATATTTCGCCTTTTGGATTGCATCCATATTATTATTAAAAAAGGCTTTATCGTCGTTCAATTCGTTAAATGAACGAGTCTCGCTCCGTTTTCTTCTATTTTTGTATATATCATTTTGTTTAGAGATCAGTTTGCGATCAACTCGTTTGATTCGCTGTTTGCCAACGGATTCCTTATTTAACAAAGGATCATTCACATCTGGTTCTGATAGCAAATCTCTCAAAACTATATCTAAATTTTCACGTAACATTTCAAAAGTATCAAAACTGAAATGGAAAACTTTCTAACTGTATTTAATTCGATATAAATAATTCGCATGTTTCCAACTAGAAAATTAATTTACCCTGCTTTATCAGCTGGAATTGGATTTCGTGGAGCCCAATTTCCACATGCGTATTGATAAAAATCATCGCACGGATTGACGTTTAAATCCATATATTGACGCATAATTTCTCCTTGTGTCCTTCGTATACTTTCACGATTTCCTTCTCTTTTCCAAAATGGTTGAAAACCTAAATATTGAATTTAAATATAAAAAAAATATGAAATAGTTTATTTGTAAAGTATATTACATTTAAAATTGAAATATCATTCATTTAATCACAGAGAAAAATATAAAACATTATCATAACGCGATTCAAATTTAGTTTCATTAAAGAAAACTGTTTATTTATTAAAATGACTTTTGATAAGATAAAAAAAACTAATTATTCTACATCTAATTATTACACAATTACTTTCTGAATATATCGCTTGATCATCATTTTCTTCTTTTACAACATCATGCTCTGAATGACTATTTAGAATAACGTCATAATCTAAAACATCAGTATCATCTCCGTCGCCAATATCTGAATGTAAATCCCATCTAAAATCACCATAATATATATGTAACAAATATCTAAATACAGTAATAAAATACCATTTATATATATATATATATATATATATATATATATCAAACAGAAGAAATAAAATATATATATTTTTTATCTTAAAAAGCATTTGATTTTTTTACTGCATTGCGTAGGTTTTTCCAAGAACAGTAAAATATTGATTTTTTTCATTCTAATCTCATTGTTGCGACAAAATCCATGCACGCATTTGTAATAAAATTGTATTGAAATTTTAATAACACGCATATTGAATATTTCATAACATTATATCAAACAATCATATTATATTTACAATATCTTGCAGTTTTTTTTTATTCGCATTTCTTTAAAGTATTATTATCCGAATAAACATATGAAATACAAACTTACACTTCACGTTCAGCTGAAAAATTTTGATTTTGCACCGGATTATTTTTCCAAACGAGAGCGCTCGTTAAATTAGCGGCATTCGTATCTCTTTTCAGACGTCGCACGTCACCTTCGTCATATTCCGTATTTTCCGATATCGGTGAATTAGATATGTTTTCAGAATTCACAATATCAATTATCTCCACAGAACTATCAGATAGAATCTCATCGTTTCCCAAAGATACGCTGAAATCCAATATACTAGTGCTTTCCACTTCCGTTTTCGTATCCAACACGCCTAATACTAATCTTTCGCGTTCTTCTTCGACTAATGTGTGAATTTCTTCTGTCGGCTGTAAAACAATAGAACTAATCGGTATGAAAGACGTTCTAACATCGTTCATTATTTCTCTGTCTTCGGCTGTTATGGATTCTGTTTCGGTATAATGCGTCAATATTGTTTTAGGATGTGATGACGTTGTCACACTTGGAGCACTTAGAATTGCGCATGTTAAAGCTATTAACAGCACTACAATAATAGCGGCCACTTGTTTTATCCTAAAATATATTAATTTATGTCACAAAAAAGAAATGACAATAACAGAAATCAATTTGTGAAACATCATAAATACGAAGATTTATTATATGTACGTATGAAAGTATGGTTTATTTTCGTTCTGATCTCACATATATCATGCGATAATCAAGTTTGACATAAACATTTTCATCTTCGTGATGTGTCCTTCGATCTTGACAATGCCAACATCAGGGTAAAGGTCAGTTAACCATTAACAATTGTAAAATTGTTAATCATACAAAAAGAAATCAAAGATAATGTTGGTCCAAGTTTGTTTTCAAACGTCAGTCGTTATCAAATATTTTAAAATTTAATAACAAATTATTATGAGGAGAAAAACAAAAATTATATTTTATTATTATAATTAATGCATATTATTTTTTATAAAGTGAAATTATTAGTTAATTGAAAGAATTTTATTTTATATATAAACTCATTACTATCTCATATTATTTGTTTTTATTCATGATCAAATTTTATCATTCATTTTTTTAATATATTATTATTTTTTCATAACAATAATTGAATTCCAAAAAATATATAAATATTTATCTAAATTAAATTGAAAAATATATATATAAAATATGCATCTATAATCATGAATTATATACAGAACAAATCAATAATGTATTATTATTTTAATACTATATAAAAAAAAATTGTTCTACTCGTTCATTTTTGTTTTTCAAGTTTTATTAGTGAAATTGAGACGTCAATAACTAAATGAAAAATGTCACGCGTGTCACAATGACCTCAGTTTTGGTTATTGAAGTTTTTTTATTAATTGAAAAATGTGTGAACCTCGTGTTATATGACTGAATATTTTTGAAATTGTCTATAAGCTTCTAAACTAGAAAAAAAATAAGGATTATTTTAGCAAATAATCATTTATACTTAATATCTTGATAACAAATCTATATTATTAAATAAATAAAATAATATATATATATATATATATATCATAAAAAAATTACATATTGTAAAGCATTTTATACATTATTAAAGCTATTTGCGATACTAAATATAAATATTTAAATTATTCTACTAAAATTATATAAAGTATATTAATATTTATTTTTTTTATTTACTTTAATACGAATCATGTCTCAATAACACAACAAATATAAATTGATGTGATAAAAGTTTATTTACTTTTATAAATATAGACTATAAAAATCTGCATCTGTTTATTATCCAACATTTTAAACGTTTATACGTTATATATATATATATATATATATATATATATATATATATATATATAAATTTCATTTAATGATGGTAATAATGATTATTAGTTTATTACTGATAAAAAATAAGAACAAAGTTTTGCATAATATAAAGAAAAAAACCTTTTTCTTGCACATTCTTGTTTCTTCTCTTGTTTTCTCCTTTCAGATTCTTCTAATAAGTTCGCAATAGCCCTAGTGGCCATACTGTCTATATAATTTCTACTTTATCACACTGTGCACATTATAATATGGACCGTTGTCACTTTCTTGTCTTATCGTTGTGAGAACGCCAGGATGTACACTGACAATAAACAATTTAGAATTTATATCCTCCCCAGATACGCCATTCGTTCTATCCTTGCACTAGATCGGGCCGTTTGCGAGATGGCGTATTTCTCGTAGAATTGTATCTAGTACTCCTTTGCTAGCAAAGCGGCCGAGCTCATTCAGCCAATTTAGTTCAATTGAGTGTTATGTAAAAAAATATTCATCCGATACTGCTACACTATTATCGAAAACTTTGGGATTCTTCTTAAACTATATTTTCACCTTAGTGTACATTCGTGTTTAGAATGTGATCGATGATCTTCAATCAGTTAGTTCAGTCGTGATTTAATAAGAAAGTTGATTTATAATTGTCAAATTTTTATCTAATCTTCAAGTAATCCAAAAAAAAAACAGTTCACTCTTAAATATATTTTTCGTAAATTAAAAAATAATAACTCTTATTTATGATAAAATAAATGTATTTTATCTCATTGTGTGTAAAAACAATGTCGAAATGTCATTTAAAGAATGAATTAAGTCACATATTATTATACGATATATTTTTAAAGATTTAAATTTTTATGAGTATTAAATATAAATGCCTAATCATTGTCATAAACGGAAATATGGAGATTTTGCTTATTTCTTTTGAAGCAATTGTTGAATCACAATATATATTCTAAAAATAAATATGAATATAAAACATATGATAATTTTTTTTTTAACTGGTATCGTGAATATGAACTGAAAAACATTAAAAGATTGAATGGTTCATAAATATTTGTCCCGTTTATCATAAAGGACATGTCAGCAATTGTAAACTATGCAATGCGTAGTCATTATGAGATTATCTTGTTAGACAAAGCTTCAATAAGTGATCCAATTTTGTTTTGACATAGTATTCAGCAGAAGAAATAAATTTTGAATCTCGGTCAACTAAAATTTCGTTATCATGTTTGTTTTAATATTTTGTAAAATAAAAGTACATTATTTTATATTATAAATGAATGAATTCAATTATATTAAAAAATATTTTATTTCAGATAAAAATATACAGTAAAAAAATATAAGTTTCACATTGATAAAATTAGAATATTTTATTTAAAAAACAATCTGAAAAGAAGATCTAAAAATCAGAATATCCTGGCATTGGAAACTTATTACTAAAGGCTTCCACTTCAGTTCTCAAAGCTTGTATTTTCTCTTGTGTTTTTACATCATTTGATAAAAACTTATTATAGTCAACCAATTTTGGTCCAGATTCTTTAGTAATTTCGACAGATAATTTTAGTGCACGATCAATAAAGTTTACAACCTTATCAATATCAGCTTCTACTAATCCTCTTGTAGTCAATGCCGGAGTACCTAAAATTTAATTTAATATATATGTATAACGTATTATAAGTAAATTAATATATTTTTTATATAAATATAAAACCTAATCTAACACCAGACGGATTCATGGCGCTCTTATCGCCTGGTACAGTATTTTTATTACAAGCAATGGAAACAACTTCTAATATTCTTTCAGCTCTAGCACCAGATATATTTTTAGAACGCAAATCAACTAAAACCAAATGCACATCAGTTCCACCAGTTGCTACATTATAACCATGAGAAAGTAATCCCTCAGCAAGTCTTTTACTATTTGCAATCACCTTTGAAATTAAAAATAAATATTAAAATTTGCAAAATATTATATACTAAATTGCATTTTATTTATCTTACTTGTTTCTGGTATTTAACATACTCTGAAGTACATGTTAATTTCATAGCCAATGCAATACCAGCAATTGCATTATTGTGAGGACCTCCTTGTAAACCCGGGAAGACGGCTTGGTTAATTTTAGATTCTAGATCGTACATTATCTGAAATTAATAGAAAACTATTACTAAAAATAGTTTTCTAAATAAGTAATTACATATTCTTAAGAAAAATAATCACTTTTTCCCCATTAGGTTTGGTAGAACGAACTCCCTTACGGAAAAATATAACACCAGCTCTTGGTCCTCTTAAAGTCTTATGTGTTGTTGTAGTGACAATATCACTGTATTCAAAAGGACTTGGTATAATACCTAAAAATAATAATAATAATTATATATATATATATATATATATATATATATATATATATATATATATATATATATAATTAGATAATAAAATACCAGCTGCAACAAGCCCAGAAATGTGAGCCATATCTGACATTAAATAAGCATTATTTTCATCAGCTATCTGTTTAAATCTTTTATAATCGATACATCTAGAATAACAGCTTGTACCAGCAATAATTATTTTTGGTTTAAATAATTTAGCAGTTTCAGCTAATTTATCGTAATCAATCAAACCAGTTTCAGGATGTACCTACAGTTGAAATGCGATTAATAAAAAAATGACGAAATTTGAAACAAATTATTTTAAATTTATCATATAAACCTTATATGGCATGCTTTCGAAGAAAATAGATGTTGCAGATATTTTTTTAGTTTGAGTCATAAAACCGTGAGTTAAATGACCACCATCTGGTAAATCCAATCCCATGATTCTACCATGAGGTTCAGCAATCGCTGTATATACAGCAAAATTTCCAGGAGATCCTACAATAGATTTAATTCATTTATAAATTAATAATATTCAAATAAAATATAAATATATAATCAACAATCAAATTTACCAGAATATGGTTGAACATTTACTCCCCATTCTTCAGGATTTAAGCGAAATGCTTCTAAGCAACGTTTTTGACAAAGAAGTTCTATTTCATCGATATATTCATTACCACCATAATATCTAAAATTAAACAGTAGGTATAACCAATATAAATAATTCAATATTGTTTATATTTAAATCAAATTTCAAATATTATTTTGTTAATAATATAGAAAAAAAGGATTTAACCTTTGGTTAGGTAATCCTTCAGAATATTTATTATGCAAACAAGAACTGAGACATTGTAAAACTGCCAAAGAAGTAAAATTTTCTGATGCAATCATTTCCAATCCAGATTTTTGTCTTTCTTTTTCCTTCCTAATGATACTGAATAATTCTGGATCGCAATTCCACAAGTCCGCATTCATTGGATTGGATTTATCAGAACTCATCGTGAAAAGACTTTTTGAAAATAAGTTTTTAACAATAGAACGTGCAAATTGCTAGAATAAAAAAATATAATATTTAGATAATGTAAAAATGTTTTTAAATTAATGTAAGAAGCCAAACAATAACCCTCCTAGGTCAACAAACAAATGTAGACTACGGTTATTCAAATTATTTGATAAGACTAAATAAAAAAGGAGGGGAATAATTAATAATATTTTTATTTGAAGGCAAAAAACATATTTTCGTTTTATAATATGTTATGTATTGTGAGTTATACATAATAAATACAATAATGTTATTTCATATTTTAGATAAATAATGTTAAGAAAAAATAAATAAAAAATTTAAAAAAATATTTGTGGTGTATTAGTTAAAAATTGTCTAAGAAAAAGATAAAATGATATAAAGGTCAACTATATATAAAAATTTGGTCTTCTTCAGAGTTTATCTTATAAAATACCACAATTTTGACCTTTTTAATGTGCTTAAAATTATATAAATAAAATATATAATAAATTATTTGTAAAAATATATATAGTTGACTTTAAAAATGCTCTAAATTTATATTAAAATATATAACTTTGAATATAATTTTAACATAATATGTAAAGTTAAATATAAATTAATTCAGTTATTAAAAGGTTTTTACTGAGAAGAGAAATTTAGTGACACTAAAATTACTGCACAATAATTTAAGTTACATATGCATGTGTTAAAAACATTATTTGTAATTATACTGACAATTACTTTCGAAAATAATGAAAATTTATTTAATACTATTTGATGAATTAGTTACTAATTACAAAATTCATTAAGAGACAAATTAATTTAATATGTAATGTATATTGATAGAAAAGTTGTTGATTTCATCTAATATATATTATTTAATTTAAAAAATAATAAAATGGAAACAATTAATTATTATTAGAATAAACTTAACACAATTTAAATTAAAAATAATAAAAGTAAATAAAATGTGGTAAATATATTACAAAACTAATAAACAAATATTATTCATAAAAAGTATTGATTTAGTATAGAAAACCAATATTTTTAAACCAATAATTTCTTATAATAAAATAAGGTTAAAGTAGAATTCTTTAATTTTTGATAAATAGCTATTACAACATCATTTCATTAATTAGTATGACGGCAAGAACTGAGCGAAGCAACTCAATTATTACAGATTATCATTATAGAAAAAAAAACAATACTGTAAATCGATAAATAATTAGTGTCACATAATATATAGGATAAATGTAATGCTCAAGTTTGAATAAAACTAAGAAAAAAATACCAAAATCATTCTTTTTTTCGAATATTAAAAATTACCACGTCACGTGTTTGTACTTGTTGAACGGCAGTCGAATTGAAGATCGGACGACACCTCAAAAGAGGACGAAACCTTTGTAGACACCGCATTTTGTCACGAATGACAGACGTATACTAGTAACCGACTGTCACGATATACTTACCGTTCGACTGATACATATATAATATAGATATACCATATTTGTTATACTTGAGAACTTTATATTACTTTTTCAAAATAACATAACGAATCTATATTACATGTAAGCAGTTTCAAATTTGTATTTTAATTTCGAATATAATATATATTTAAAATATATAAAAAAAAAAAACATACTTAAATATCTTCGAGTCGGAAAACGGCGCGCCACGAGGAAAGAACGGTAATGCGCAAGCGTGTCCTGATTATTTATTGCCAGTATATAACTGTCAAAACATTTTACTTTTTTTAAAAAAAGGGAATAATTTAATATTAAATCTAAATTAATATATTAAAACCCGAATGCATAAATGTTGTTTAATTTTTCTAACGAAGAATTTCTAATTATAAATTTTATTTTAAAATTGATTTAAACATTAAATGAAAATCATATATTTGAATAATACTGATTTGAAAGTTTACCACATCATCTAATTTTGAACCCTTATAATGTAAAAATGATCGGATTGTTTAGCGACTATTCATTTTTTCATCTATTTTAAAGTAAATTCTTAATATTGAGAATTGTAAGAAATTAATTTAATTGATATTAATGCGTTGACTGCCTCGCGCATTTTATATGACTTACCAATGGCACCGATATTATTTATTTTTATTATACGATGTATATTGTGGTGAAATTTTATTTATAACAAATAATATAAGTCGTACAATTGCATTTAATGAATTTTTTTAATGTGAACCGTTTTGTTGAATATCATTATTATATTATTTGAAATGTTTGCGTTGCAGTTGATAAGTAATAAAGAGAAATTTTCGATTGATTTGTGTGATCAAATAATTGTTTATAACAGAATTGGTATCGGAACCAAGAGTTACAAAATGTTGTTCTTTATTTATAGCAAATTTCAAAATTAAAGTTTATTTTTATTTAGAAATTTTCAAAATTCGTGTAACAAAGTATATTTATTCTTATTACTGAATTCATTATTTAATAATTTTGGTTTAAAACTTTCAAAGTACAACATTTATTTTTGTCATAATGCAGATATAACAACATTAACGCTTCAAAATTTGATTTTGAATATTGGGTGTGAAAAATGGATAACGTGCGAAATTAATTTTAAAATGGCCATATTCTATACTTTAAAAATTTTAAAATATTTTTAAAGTTTTTTTTTATAAAAAACGAATATTGATATCCGGATCGAATAATTATATTTTTGAATGTTGGTAACAATGACAGATTAGCGATTAAATGTATCGCAGCGCAGTATTGTTTCGACATATGCATGTATAGGTTCGCGTTGAAACGTCACACGGATGCGCGAGCCGTCTTCGTGCGATCGTTTACTTGAGGTCGTCCGCCGTCGTCGCGCCCGTCGAAATGAGCAAACAAACGTACTCGACCGTGAATCTGACCGATAAAGAGCTCAAAGACCAGGGCAATCGACTCTTCACGCTGAGGAAGTACGAGGACGCCGTCAATTGTTACACGAAGGCTATCGTTAGTATAATCTATTATTGAGTTCGTTCGTTTTGTCAATTTTGCATTTTGACATTCACGTGAACGACAATGAACCCTCGTTACCGCATCATATTTCTTATGTAAACGTATTATTATTATTAAATTTTAGCATTATTGTCAACGTCACAGAATGCGATATTATTTCGTATTTCGATCACTAAATGTTTTAAGATTTGCATCTTATCTTTAAGAATTGACCCTTCATTATTCGCAATGAACGTCCAATTTGACTATATCCAAAAAGATGAACGCTAATAATCTAATTTGACGTGTTAAAAATTTTGTCCATCTGTTAAAAATTACAATTAACACCCGGAGGCCCCGATTTCATATGTTGTTTCATTTTTGACCTAGTATTTACTATGTCAAATAATATAATCATTTCTATGCTCGATCATAAAAAGAGATTAGATTCGATGATTGTTTTTATAGTATTATTAGGGTAAAAAAACTTTGCGCAAAAATGTTTTTGTTTAAAATAACTAACGTTTACACTTTTAATTACACTTATCCCTCGATTTACGCGGTTAAAAACGAAAACAATTTTTTTTTAATCAAACATATTTTGTGGCTCTTTTAACAAAAATGCGTATATTACCACATCGTTATTATCCATTGTTAATTGATTATTCATTTTGTGTGAAGTGAGCAATAAAAATTATAAATTCGCAAGAATTCATATTAAGTGATATGTCAACAATTCATTTCCACAATATGGCAAGTGATTTTATCGATGTTATCGATGCACAAAAGACACTGCGTTAACAGTCATCATAATGTATTTATAAATATTATGTTAATTCAATTTAATTTATAATAATACGCTAACAAATTGGAACAATTTGGGCTATTCATAAAACAGATATATAAACTTATGTCGAGGGTTTGAGAATTTAGAATTCAGTGACATTGATGAATTGTCTGTTGACCAGTAAATAGGAGAAGAAGAATTGATTTATATGGTGTCAAACAACGAAAAAGTAAATATTGAAAAAACTGATGATTGTGATAATAACATTACTAATAAACCAAAAAAATTCACGTCTAAAAATATTTCTGAAATTTTATAATTAGTCAGTAACTTAGAAAATAAGATTTTGGCTGCCGATCCGGTTATTAAACCTGCTGTTAAATTTCAGCGAGATCCTAAAAGTCTTTGCGCGCAATACGGTGAAATATACAAAGATTTTTAAAAAAATCACAAAAATTAGTTACAGACTATTTAATAAGATGAGAGGAGCCTGCTGCTGGATTTAAATCCGATGATAATAGCGACTTCGAGCCAATCAAAAAGAAAAAAATGGTTGCATTACAATATAACAGTGAGGAGATGGAATAATAAAATTACAATTATTTAAATTTATTTTCACGTGCATTTTTCGTGCTGTATAAGTTAATTATTTTTTAAACATGTGAAATTAATATTAATAAACCTACTTTTGATTGGCATATTTGATTTTTATTTTAAAGTAAAGATTATTTTTAAGTAATGTATGTGTATATACGACGGATTCGTTTCACACGGTTTTTTCTGGAATCTATCCCTCTATTTTGTATGAACTCAAAGTCTCGATTTACGCAGATTTTCCTGGAACGTATCTGCTGCGTAAATTGCCCTGTATTTATTATAAGAAAATAATAAAATATTAAATAGTTAATGTGTTAGTTTTTCTTGTAGTTGTTTTTAATGAAAACCAAGTTATACGTTATGTGATTTATTTAAAAATATTGTTTTCATTCTGGACGCATAATAATCTTTGTATATTGTTTAGTATTATAATAAAAATATTTTTAATTCTTATATATATATATATATATATATATATATATATATATATATATATATATATATATATATATGGTATATATATACATATATGCATGTATGTATGTATAATGTTTATAATTTTTATTTGCCAATTTTATAGTTCTATTATATAGATACAAACTTTTGTTGCGTGACTAAAACTATAAAAGCTCAAAATAACGTTTTGATATATAAGAATACCATTTAATATGATTGTTCATTCAAAATATTGATTAAAATATTAAACATGTGTTTTTTTATTGTATATTTTTATAATAAAATCAATTTAGTATTACTAATATATATTCATTAACATTCTTTAAATAAGTAAATATTTAGACGCAATTTGAAAATAGTGGATTTTTAACAATTTAATGTTATAAACTGATTTGTTACTATTTTCAGATTAAAAATCCATCTGTTGCTATATATTTTACTAATAGAGCACTATGTTATTTGAAAATGAAGAAATGGGATTCTTCATGTCAAGATTGTAGGCGAGCTTTGGATATTGACGCAAATCAAGTAAAAGGCCACTTTTTCCTTGGACAAGCACTTCTAGAATTGGAATTGTACGACGAAGCTATTAAACATTTGCATAGAGGTATTCTTATATAAAAGTAAAAAAAAATAATCATGTTGTTCATAATCTGAATGGTCTGAATTTTATTTCAGCTGTTGATTTAGCGAAGGAACAAAAATTGAATTTTGGTGATGACATTACAGCACAATTAAGAATTGCACGTAAAAAAAGATGGAATGTTCAAGAAGAAAAACGAATATCTCAAGAAATTGAATTACAGACCTATTTAAACAGGTATATACAATAGATTTGTTGTTTTATTAATTAATTATAACATTTCATACTTTGATTTTTGCTTTGTAAATGTGTGTCATATTTATTTTGTAATATTATTTAATCGAAGAATTTTTTAATTTATACTTACTTTTTGATTATAATTTTTTTATATAAAAAACTCTCTTTGTAGTAGTTAACAATTCATTTTCGTATTTTTAAACTCTAACTGTTAGTTAAGATATTGTTACACAGCACGCATATATATATATATATATATATATATATATATATATATATATATATATATATATATATATATATATACCATATATATAAATAAATGTACTATAATACCACTTTTAGCTACATATATGAAACCTTATAAGTGTTTACTTTGTATAAATGCTATTTAATTATTTTATTTAATTGTTTATTTTTATAACTTATAAAAAGAAATATAAAATATAATATTGCTTTCATTTTATATTTATAGACTAATAAGTGAAGAAGCAGAGAGGAAGGCTTCTATTTTAAGATGTGATAGTAGTATTAACGAAGAAGAATTACAGAAGAAATTACAAGAGGTTGAAGAACAAGCAGTATGTATAGCATATGCATAGTTAAATATATTATACATGTAATTTTGTATAATAATTATATGCTTGTATTTTTTTAGAATAATTATACAAGCGAATTAAATAATATATTTGCAAAAATTGATGACCGAAGAAGAGTATGTATAATTTTCTCCTGTGATATATTATCCTGTAAAACTTATTATTAAATTTACATTTATATGTTTTTTAGAAGCGCGATGTTCCTGATTATTTATGTGGAAAAATTAGTTTTGAAATATTGAGTGAACCAGTTATAACACCAAGCGGTATTACATATGAGCGTAAAGATATTGAAGAACATTTACAAGTAAGCTTTTAATATTGTTAATTTACAATGATTAATGTATTTTTTTCAAAAATATTCGTTTTTATATATATTTTAGCGTGTAGGCCATTTTGATCCAGTGACACGTGTTAGACTAACTGCTGATCAACTTATTCCAAATTTTACTATGAAAGAAGTAGTTGACGCTTTTCTCCAAGAAAACGAATGGGCTTTGGATTATTAAGTCTTATTCATATATCTTTTTATTTTCTTTTGTTCTGTTAAAAATATAATAATATTTTTTATTATATTATGAATTTTATGTTTCAAATATTTTCTTCATTTTAAGTAGTCTTTTTCATCGTGTTTTTATCTATTTAATTTTCTATACTACAAATATGTATGTCAATGTCAGTGCTCTAACAAAAAAAAAACAAAAAAATGGAAAAAAAAGATTGCTATATATGAAATAATTGTAATATTCGTATACGAATCCTGAACATTAAAATCTAAATATGTTGGTCGTTGTTGGAATTGAATTTTAATATGTGATTAGATTATACTGTAGATAAATGCTCTGCAACTAGTGTTTTATGAACAATTTCCGTAAAATCTATATATAACAGATATAAATGATGGTATTACTTTTCACTGTACTACCCAAATGATTTATTTTAGTAATAACTCTATATCTAAAAGCTATTATATAGTAAAATTCTTAAATTTATGATATATACAATTGCAGAAACTTTTCTTTAATATTCAATAAAATTTTAGTAGCTTTTCTATATATCATGTATCGAAAAAAGTTGTGGAGCATTACTGTAGTTGATGTGTAACAATAACTCAAATATATCCCAAAATGATCGTTATATTATAATATATATATATCTGTCTCTGTATATACAAATTTAAACATATATTTAAAATAATTAAAAAAGAAAATATATGGAGTTCTACTGTTAATCATTATATGTTTTCTGTTCACAAATAACACCCAACTTTTTGAAATATAGATGTGCAATTAAATTATTAAAAATATAATGACTATGCATGTTACAAATATTATTGCTGATATTGATTTATTATATTTGTTTAATTTTTTGATACATTAACATTTAAAGTGTAATATTCAATGTTTTTTTTGTAAAGTAAAATATTTTTAATTTCAATAACTTCTATTTATTTTTTAATTCAATATTCTATTCGTTTTCTTTAATAAAAATAAATTAAAAAAAAAAACACTTAATACCTGTATTTTTTTTTTAAATAGAAACCAAATTGTAATTATCATTTTAAAAACACGAGAATTTATTTTTGTAAAATCGATAATTTATTGAGTCAAACGAGGATATATTCCACAATCCTATGTATATTTTATATATTTATGTAATCTTATTTCATTTGTCGACATTGGTTACATTATATGTTATAAATATATATTTATGAAAGCCTATATTTTTTTTGATTTTGTTATAAATAGAAGTTATTATTATATAGCAATATAAATATGATATTTTGGCAGCGATATGCAGAGTTTGGGTTTTTTAATTAGTAAAACACTGTTAGTAGTAGAAATTTCATGGTTGAAAATAATTGTTCGCAAACATATGTACTTCCTGAAAGAGACATTATTTGGTTTATATTTTTCTTCAAAAGCAGAAATTTCTCAATGTTCACATAAGATTTATAAAAAAATTTGATGTTTACTGAAAAAAATACATTTTTTTTAATCAGTATTATTCCGCATGTCAATTACTTCCACTTGAGTCTTTGGGAACTATATCTACATCAATATAGAATGGCGAAGAAAATGTTTCCATGGAAACCGCTGTCTTCTCAGCTTTGAACATTTGGAATCTTAATTGAAATTCGTTGATTAAAATGTCTATACATTGTGCGTATTTTTGAGAAGTAATAACGTTTTTTTCCAATTGTGGGAAGTGAGACACCATTATTCTGCAAAAAATGCTGTTTACACTATTTTAATTTGTATTCAGAACTTTGAGTTTTATCATACAAATTGTAAATAAACTATTCTTTGCCTTGGAAGTTCCGCGTTAAGATCATTGAGATGCTGAGTCATGTCGATAAGAAAACCCAAAATCACACATCCATTCTTTATTACCAAAACGAGGAAAGGCATATCCCTTCATATCCAAAAACAATTGTATTTTGCTTTATAAGTTGTATACTCTTTTTAGCATTGCACCTCTACTAAGACAACGTAGTTCGGTATTAAAAACTACGTCGCCACATTCAGTTTCTAAATCTTTCAGGAATTCTATAAATTTACGGTGATTTAACACGCGCGACTTTAGAAAATTAATTAGTTTAATTATTGGTTCTGTGACATTTGACAATTTTCAATTTGTATTCGCATACAAATTTTCCTGATGAATTATACAGTAGTAAACGCATATTTCTTTTTCTGTGACCTTCTTAAGGTCTTGAAATAGTTTTCCTGATATCTCTATGCTTGACATTGCTCGTGCCCTCCATCTGTCGATATACCAATAATATTTTTTTTTATATAGTTAAAAAATTCCCACATAGACTTTAGTACATCGTACAGGTCTTTTTCGGTTGTAGTCCCTTGCATTGGAATCAGTGAACACAATTCCTCAGTAATATTAAATTTGATGTCAATACCACGTAAAAATATAGCCAGTTGTGCTGTATCGCTAATATCGCAACTCTCATCAAGTGCCAAAGAACAGTATTCAAATTTTGCAATGGTGAATTTTGATAAAATAATGTTTGAAATAATATTTATTTTACTAGGAAATGCTATTTCTGATAAAATATGAAAAATTATATACTAACAATGATCTAACAAGAAATAATATTTCTGATATAATCGTTTTGGTGTAGTATGTAGTATCATTTTATAATAATTAATTTTATAACAATATATTGATGGGAGAAAGTCAATAAAATAAATTCAATTTTAGAAATGCTTGGCGGACCATATAAACATGTTCATATGGTCCTCTTGTTATGTTGCTCATTCCCACTATAGAGCATATTGTGTAAATATTTTAGTATAGTGAAATGAATTTAACACATTTTATTTCTTTTTATTTTCATGAAATTAAAATAAAAAATAAAACAATATATTATACATATACACTATCACATTGTGATATATAAAAAAGTAACATTTTTCAAATTTCCATTATTATTTTGCTGTTTGTATATGAGTTGTTCAATTTTTTTGTCCAGATTTTGAAGTGAAATTTTTATATTAGTTCGTATGTGAATATGAATCCAATATTTCAAATATTTTTCTGGATTACAATGTCCACCATTCAAGTGATCGAGTTTTATTTAAATATAAATAAATGCTAAGCAAAAAAGCTGAAGATTGAAGTTGTGAATGGATAATTTCAAACATTACTAAATCTAAAAATCATTGATCTACAAGTGAAAATAATATTTTGTACAAGTTTATAGATACATATAAAAAATACTAATCAGATCTCCTTGATATATTTATTCTCATGTTGCTTGTTGAAGTCAAAGCAAGTAATTTCTTATTTTATAAATGGTATTTGAAATTAAACGAGCGATTATAATTTTTACTCGGTGATTGCATTTATTTTTTTCAATGTATGTATGAGTTTTAAAGTTATCTTAAAAATATTTCTAACAAATAATTGGAGTCATTCATATATTCATGGCTTATTCACTTCTGTCTACATCTACGTTAACTACTATATAGGGTCACATTAGGCCTATATTTATATTATTCAGTTTTGTTTAATCTCTTTATATATACAAAAAGGACCAAGAAGTTATTTCATTACATAAATATTTCATAATATGAGCAAATACAAATAGACGAAAAAGTATATATAGGGCCATTAAAAAAGATTGCGGTACAATTAAATAAATAGGGATATCTGTGAATTAAAAGCATATTTATTTATTGTGCGATAGATGTTAGATTTTGGAATATTTCTTGCATATTTAATTTTTATTTATTAAAGGATAATACTTTAATATAATAAATAATTAAAAGTTAGGCGTGGAATTAGCAATACGATAAGTGAATCAATATTATGAATCTCTAAAGATTCCAAAACTACAAATATTGTAGCGAAATGGGTTTTACTATCAATATTTTTCTATTAAAATAAAAAAAATATTTCAAAAATTATTTCACAGCGAATTTTTAAAAAAAGATTATAAGGAATTTGTAAATATGTACATCTCATGCTTTTTTGTTTTGCCACTTTAGAAAAATTAAACAATTATCAAGACCATCATTTACAATAATTAATATGAATATAAATAAAATTTATACAAGGTGTTTTATATAATGTAAAAAGCGATAGAATTGTAATTCAATCCCATTATATTATATTATACAAATAGTATTGAGAACGTTTTTTATGTTAAATATTGTAAGTTCTCTTTATTTCCTCGATTATTATATTGGTCCTTAAAATTACACTTTATCAGTAAGAGGAACTTTTTTGATATTTGTATTTGCTATTTTTTTAGAACGCACTTATTTTTTAAACGAGATAACTCCTTTGACCTTCTTGCATATATATTCATATATATATATATATATATATATATATATATATATATATATATATATATATATCTGCAATCCACACTAGTGATAATTTTTATCTTTTTAATTTTGATTTTTACCAAACTCAATGATATCTCTATAAACATATGCCAAATATACGTAATATTTTATTCTTGTTAATATTTATTATACCAAATTGATTTATTTTAAATAGTAATTTACTATTACTGGTCATTTGGCTTACTTTATACAGAATTTTTATGTATATTGAGTTTACTATAATCGTGTCTAAGATCTCATATATATATTATTTCATTAAATATTTTTCATTTAACAAGATAAAGTAATGTGACAACATGTACGTATAACTTTAATATTTGATCATATATATATATTATACTTTTCACAAGTTAATTTCGTCACATTCTCGATTTATTAAATCATCAAGACCATATAAATATTATATGTAGATGACTTTCAAATTAAACTATTTTATATTAAACACTCATTTACGCTTAGCATGTTTACATTATATTATATATCTAACAAGTCTTGAATATAATGCGAGACGCTCCACCTACATTATATTTTTCCTTTGGAAAAAAATAGTTTTTCTTATTTATTTTTAAATTAATAAATTAAACGAAAATTTAATATAGTAATAAAATTTGAACAGAATATATCTCAATATTGTTAAAATTTATGTACACATGATATATCACAAAAATTACAATGTTCTAAATGAATAATTTTTGTTCGCTAGAATTACAAGTTAATGTATATATTTTAGGCATTTCTAAAAGTTTTATTGTGCTAACTTTTTGCTGGTTATCTTTTGTATATGAATATAAATAGCCATTAAATTATTCACCATGTCGTTGACTTCAAGAATAAGCTACTTACTAGTCAAAGATAGGCACGTAAGTAACCTAATCTATTATAATTACGAAGACTTTTGTGATCTATTATGTGTATATAAACACAATTATACTGTATTTATTCTATCGAGTTTTAGATATTTTGAAGATGATAAATAAATATTACTAAAATAATCTTTGTGTGTTTTTAAAATATATATATATATATATATATATATATATATATATATATAATTGGTGTATTTAAATATTATTTTTTATTATGTGTATAAAGTAATCGTGTTAAAAATTCTTATTAAAAACCTAAATGTTAATCTGACCAAAATGATATAATCAATATTTTGAAATAATAATTTTATAAATACTGTCTACCATTTTAACAAAAAGAATCATGTTGTCAAATTACCTTATTATAGTTTGTATATGTGTAAAATTAATATATACATATATTATTTTGTATGAACGATACGAATTCGAGTTTTATTGCACATAATATTGACTTTCGCACGTTGTCGCCATTTTCATTGAAACGACGACAGAAGACGTCTTTTCTTATTTTTTTTTATATTTTATATTTTGTAAACGTTTCATTTATTATGTTTTCAGTTATCATTTTGCAAACACACTCTCGGAATACATGCATAATACACCAAACACTCGAATATACATCATACACTAGTGAGTCAAGTTCGACGGTGTGAGCACTATTTCAGCGACCGGTGGCGGAGCCTCACTCGGGGGCGCTATAATATTTGGGGTGTCAGCGAACGTGACAGTCCTCGGTGCCGGTGTGGCCACCGTGGACGCTTTCTTGCTGTGCAAAGGTTCTCTAGTTCTATTCAGTTTGCAAATTCTCTCCGCTTCGGCCGGCGTTTCCACATTGGCATTTTCTATCACTGTTAAATTGTCGACGCTGATTTCACTGCTCGATATGCTCGATATGTCGAAGCTGGAACCGTCCATTGTCTGCAGCTCGATGAGTGAATCATCTTTGTGACACTGCGGTTGTGACAACAGAACTAAAGGAATTACAGGTGGTTGTCGGGGTGTAAATATTTGTGGTATAGGTTGCGATGGAGATGATGGTGATAATAAATGATGCTGTTGTTGTTGTAATTGTTGCTGTTGCTGTTGTTGTTGTTGCTGCTGCTGTTGTTGTGAATGTTGTTGCTGTTGTTGGTATTGTTGATATTGCTGGTAATCTTGTTGTTGTTGTTGTATCTGTTCTTGTTGTTGTAGTTGTGAATGTTGTCGGAAAGATTGTTGTCCTCGGTCATGCTGTGGCATTGCTATTGAAAGTTTCTTTGGTGGAGGAGGTGGTCTTTCAGTTAGTAGAAGTCTTTCTGCTGCAGGTTCTTTAGGATGCTCTCTTGTCGATCTCGGATGTTGGCATCTCCGGGGTAGAGCACAGAACAGTATTCTTACCAAACAGAAAAACAGACCGGCTGCAATTAATGCTGGTCCCGTCCATCTCAATTCTAAAGTTTTAAATCCTTTGTCTCCTGTGCCAACAAACGAAATAACAAGACCCAAAGCAACAGTTCCAAGTCCTACATAAAGTAAACTACTAATCGCACCTGCCGCCCTTGATCTAAAACCATCTTCTTCATCAGATGATGAACCGCCATAGGATAGATCATGAATCTGAAATCAGATATTAGAATGTCAATTTCGAAGAAAAGCTTAAAGAAAGCCATTACTATGAAAAAAAACTAAATAAAATCTCATATTTCAAATGAATAATGATAAAAATTTTAAATAGGTTAGAGATTAATATTAAATAGACATGTTTTTTATTCGAACTGTGCATTGATATATGTTATAATGAATGTTCGCGTGAAAAATTCTAGTACATGAAAAAATAAATTACCGTGTTTTCGTTATTTTATTTTTCTGTTTTTACAAAAATCAATATTGACATTTGAAAACGCGAATGGCTTAATTATTAAATAATTCCCGTTAACAAAAATTTCTTTAAAATGATTTTTTTACACGTACCATTAATTTACTAGTATTTTAAAATTTTGACTCGTTTACATTATGAAACGAAATCCTTCGAATATTTTCAGGTGTGAAAATATTTCATTTTCGCTTTTGACCTGACCTAATCGGGTCATTTTCCGAGTGTGGTCTGCTGTTGAAATGCAATTTCACATAAACTTATTAAATGAACAAAATACAGCTAATAAAATATGTATGTGGTTTTGTACAATACATATATACCAATTTTGTTACCGAAACACGCGAATTTTCAACTGAAACTGATTCATTGATCTACTGTTATTACAGTTCACTATGGATTTTCAATTATATATATATATATATATATATATATATATATATATATATATATATATATATATATCAGTTAATATTCTTTATATAAAATATAAATTTTAAGCTGAAATTGAGAATTTATAATTCAATTTGAGTATATTTAATAATGTTTAATAATTTTTAGAAAAATAAATTGTTTCATGACTTCATCATCTAATAATATATATATATATATATATATATATATATATATATATGATTTTATTATTATTATTTTTGATAGTTAAATATCAAAAGGAATGTGAATAATGTTAGTTTAACTAACTCTGTTCCTTTTCATCCATCTGAGATGTGCTTCTGACTGTTTGTTTCGATGGCCACCGGTTCCAGGATCTGCAGCCACAGAACATCTTCTCGCGCTCGCTCCTGCAGCGCCTGCTGCCGCTTCTTGCCATGCCGCTTTTCCTTGTGCGCACTGAAATAATTGCGTTTAAATATTTAATATATTAAAAAAAAAGAAATTGATAAAATTTTATTGACAAAATATTGAAATAAATAAAATTAATTAAATAAGTTATCATTACAAATTATATTTGACATTAAATTTATTGTTTTATTTGAATATACATAAAAACTTATATTAGGAAGTAAATAATAATCGTTCTAAAAAGATAAAATAATTTATATTTATTTATTCATAATTACATCGACGTTTTGAAAACTAACAAATTTGTTCTTGAAATATTTTTACTTAATCTCCTTTAAATTTAATGTACAATTCCTCGAGTCCTTCAAAATTTTTGTTGATAACTGCTTTCACTTCTATGGATTTTTTTTAGTTGTAGGAATATGTAGAAATTAGAAGGAGTCGAATCAGGTGAATAAAGTGGATATTACGACAGATAACATTTCACTTCATTCAGTTTTTTTTACTCTCATAAAGTGTTCTGTACATCTATATGAATTTTTGTTATTTTAAAACTTTTTTTTCACAAAATAGCGAGCGTTTCAGTTTTATCCATTATGTAAAATGAGCTTTATTCAATACGGCGATAAATTAATACTATTTGACAGAAAATATCAAATTTAATATTTGTATATATAATAATTAATATTAGTAATTGCATATTATTAATTGAACCACATATTGTTTAATTTTCAACACGTATGTTTTAGAATTTTTATTTTTAATAAGTCAAAATATTTTTATGTTCTTTCATTACAATGGCAATCTATTTATAAAGATTAAAAATAATGAGTATTATATGATAATTTAAACTAATTTAAAAGTTTTCATAGTAATATATATTATGTAAATTTTACCATTGAGGATCGCTAGTTAGCTAAACTGTGCTTTAATTATTATATATTATTTTATTAATTAATTTACCGTTGTGTAATCGTAAGAGAAAACTATGGTAATAATTATTAATATAGCTTAATATCGATTTATACGAAGTAATTGATTTTTTTTATTTTATATTTTCAAATATTATTATTATTCTTAGTATATATATATATATATATATATATATATATATATATATATATATATATATATATATATATATATATATTTGATCCACTGTAAAACTTCAATATTTCGTTTCTTAGTAGAGGAAGTGTTAAATGTCGGATGGCGTGCAATCGACTTTCAAAATTTATTTGTATCTGCAACCGATCAGCATTTCTTTGTTGCTAACGATCTGCACCATGACAATTACCGAAGAGTTCACCATGCTTGGCACCAACACTATCGTCTACATCGATAGTTCACTTCGGCACGCGAAACTTGTTCGGTTCCTATCACATTTTATCGGATATTAGTATTGGTCGGCATACATTATAGTGTTGCTGGTGTGCCGCATTGTCGATCTGTAGTCATAAGGTTTGCTTCTTTACAGTATTCAGGATGAATACAAATATATATATATCGAATATAAAGCAATGTTTCCATATTTATAAACTATATACAATGAGAAAATATATTTAAAAATAAAAAAAATGGTGAAATTTCGTGAATAAATTATAATAAATCTAAATTTTATTCATCAGATATGATGTTATATATTGTATTATGAATGGTATTATTAAAATATATTTAAAATTCGAATACGGAATTCAATATTCTATCTGAATCCTAGAACTTTATAAAAAGTTTTAAATGTCAAGAAATTTGTTTTTTTACTGTGACAAAATATATCTTGAATGAATGATACAATAGCTTTGAGTTTTTTTTTCAAGATATGAATGCTGATTTAATGGAGACGTACCGTTAACTCCACAATCAACTTTCAGACATATTCCTTTATATATTGAAAAACATATGTAACTATTAATTGTAATTAAGATATTTTATAAAATAACACACTGTAACACTAATTCAAACCAGCCTGTTTTGAACTGCTGAATTCACTGATTCAGCTATTTAATATTCAAATATTACTATAGAACAATAATCGAATTTCGCTATTAATCAATAAAATATATTATTATTATTATAGGTATATAGACTCGTGTATACAATATATATTTCTATCACAACATGAATTAAAAAGGAGTTAACGTAACACATTAAATATTTTTTTAATATTAAACTTTTCATGTATGTATAAAAAAAATAATTATATTCAATAAACAAAAAAAAATTATTTAATCATAAAGTTGACAAAAATTAATAACAAGGTAAATTAAAACAATACCATTTTAATAGAATGTTGTGAAATTTACACATTTTTCCGAGTAAAAAAAATTAATAACTGTTATTTATTAAGCGATTTATTTTAAATATACCTATTTCAGAATATATATATATATATATATATATATATATATATATATATATATTTTAATATATATATATATATATATATATATATATATATATATATATATATATAACATTTGCATACTCGTGTAATCAGCGATTTATTTTAGATAAATATCTTGGCGGCGTATAACATACATGTAATAGTAATAAATATTTACACGCGAAAAAGTTAAATGAGTCAAACGCATACACGCAGAAAAAGTAATATTCAGAATTATTCAAACATACTCAAAAACTATTATATATATATATATATATATATATATATATATATATATATATATATATATGATTTCTTATTTTCTACATTTTTGTTAATACTACGCAATTAAAAATCCGTTACGATTTAGTATTCGTCGGAATCGAACCGAATCGCTGAAAAAATATAGTGTAATTTAAAAGTCGAAAGTATATAAATTTCTCGTTAAACGCTTTTCTACGAATAATCCTCGCGTTAAAATATTCGACAGTCCGACGTGTATTTATTTCGATTTTATTTTATTTTATTTTTCTCCGCAAAAATTCATTCTCTTTTAATCAAAAAAAAAAGAAAGAAAAAACTTTTTTTCTTGTTTTCATTCTCGGGTTCAATTTTAATGAAATCGATAAAACGAAATAGCGCACCGTTTTTATGGACGGTTTCGATTTTAACGAACATACAGGCATACAAATGTACAGTCGTACCCCGATTTACAACGTGTCGCTTTCACGACACAATGAACTTTCATTAAATCGGAACGCGCTTTCAGCCGTTAAATATTTTTAGAGTACTTAAAAGCTATTCGTTAACATAAATATAACGATCTTTATTATATAAATAAGATTGTATTTATATTATATTTATGTCGGTTATTAATTATATAAAGTCTTTCGCTATCTTTGATGTTTATTATATTATAAAATTTAAAAAAAAAAAGATTCATAGTCTAATTATTAAAATAATAAAAAAGATGATATCAAGATTTCTTAAAATTCATTAAAATAAGAGATTAAAAAAAAATACTTATTAGAAATATTAAAGACAAAAAAAATAAGATTGTCATATAAAGATCTGATAATTTTTTATCAAGTGCTTTTCACACTATCGTTTTCATTTTTCTTCCCTGAAAACAAACAATTTTAGTGATCGATCGAAAATGAAAGCCTATATATTAAAGGCAAACTTATCATTTGTGTTTGCGTTTTTCATTTACCATGATATATATATATATATATATATATATATATATATATATAAATATATATATATATATATATATATATATATATATAAATATATATATATATATATATATATATATATATATATATATATATATAAACGATATACAATGAGATGTTGTATTAATTTAGAATATATTGATACAATTGTGCACATATATATATTTTAATAAAAGAGTATTTTAAATAGATTATTTATTATTCTAAAAAAATATACTTTGTATAATAAATAATACGTTGGAATGAATTGTTATAATATTATATGTATGTTTATTTTTAAATTGTTCGGAAAAGACGATATTGTGTTTGAAAAATAATGAAAAGGAATTGTGCACGTAAATTTCAATTTTGGCAAATAATCAAAAACGAGTGGGAAAAGGTGAGAATTTTTTCACTTTCTTATTTTTATTTCCCGCATTTGGTGCCCTAGTGGGATTCGAAACGTATGATAATTTATTCATCTGTTGCTTCGGCTTAATTCAGATATAAGAGCATGTGCCGAGAGTAAAAATTACGAATTATTTAATACGATAATATAAAAAGGAAAAAAAAAGTAAATGTAATTTTATATATTGATTCGCATATAAATAAAATAATGATTGACATCAATCAGAAGAAAACTAATATTAACAAAACTTTAAAAATGTTCATTTAGAAATCAGTGTAAGAAGAAAAAAAATACGGTATATTATATTTGATTCATGATAAAAATAAAAACTACTGCATGATATTGGTAATAATTTTATATATTTTGTATTCATTGAATATTATATTTTTTCTATTTAAAAATCATAAAATAAATACAAAATTTGCTGCTTGTTGAAAAAACTGAACAATTTTAATCTAATGAATAATTTTTGGATAAAAATAAATTGCAACGAATATAAAAATTAATTACGCATTTTCAAAGGAAAATACTGGCGTTTTTTAATTGCAGTAATGTAATAACATAATATAAAAAAATATGGAATGTTTCTATATCAGAATAAAAATAAAAAAATACATTCAACGGATTAAAATTTATTGCTTTCAATAATAATCGTAGAAACTTCATCGTACTCATTTCAACATTCAATTTCCAGAAATGAAATAGAAAAAAAAAATGGAGTCGTACATTTTCGGTTATAATTGATAATCGATTGTCGAAAAAAAACATTTTATTGATTCATTCACATAATTTTTATTACAGCTGTTTAAAAAAATACGACAACAACTTTTAGCTTTCGAATTCAACACGAACTATATATATGTACTTTAACGATTAATATCAATATGATAAATTAGTATTTTTCGTTATACAACATAACTTATAAAATTAATTACGACCATTTTACGCATTAATTTGATTAATTTTTGTATATGTGAAAAAAAATAAAATTACAACCGAATTATAAATAAGTCAAAAAAAATCATAATAAATCAGTCCGTTTATGTGAGAAGGAAAGGGGGGTAATTTAAATTAATTTAACTCGGACGATTTTCGTTATGCCGTCGATGAAAATTTTATTTACGAAGTTGAAAATTAGCATCGTATATTATTTAAAATTCATTTGTAAGTCACGGTTAATTCTAAAGACTGTCGAAAATCCAGATATTAAATATTTATATTGAATATAGTCGCGAAAAGGGGGACAAATTTCATTTCGTAAAAGGTCGATTTAATGAAGCGCGAGCTTTTGTCAACTCGCAGATATTAAATACAACAATGAAAATAAAAAAAAAAGAAAATGCAAATGGGGGGAAAGAGGATCGTAAAGGGGGGGGGCGTTTAAGGACGAAAGGTTTTCGACGAAGCACACTTCTCGTACCTTAACTACTCGAAGATAATGTATTATACGTTTCTAAATGCGAGTAAAATATTCAAAGTGATTAAAAACGTATTAGTCGTGTCGTTGCGATATTTTCGTCCTTGCATTAAATGGCGTTGGAAAAATTCATTTCCTTGGCAAGATAAAAAGTAAGCGTGACGCGGCCAAAAAAAAAAAATTAATACCTTTGGGTAAAATTTTCGCCGCCGCTTCTCAAATATCTATTATATTTAAATTCACTTCGTCGATTGTATCTGACGAGCTAAATTAACTTTCGAGTCTAACGCACATTTTTCTTTTGCATAGATATTTTTTTCTAATGATTTCTTGGAGAAATCTAGGAATAAATGAAAATGAAAATATGCTTTCTTAACGATTAAAAAAAAAACTTGGATTTTTTAAATTTAATTTTAGTGTAAATTTATAAATGTTTCAAAATATAAGAATGGGATTAAAATGTAAGTAAAAATATTATATAATTAACATATTGACAAATAGAGTAAATAGGCGAAATTGAAAAACAAATATGTTATTATACATAAAATAAACTTATATATGAAATAGATTTTGAAAAACTTTTTTTTTTGGAAGAAAAAACATTTTAATTAAATTAAGTATTTCTTTATATATTTTTCTTATTTTTTATTTTCACAATATATAAAATTTGTGAATTAAATTAACATTCTGAATAAAAAAAATTGTAAAAAATTTTAAATTCTTTTGGAACTGTTATTTTGTCGCTTTTGAAATATTTTACATAACTTAAATTTTAAAGTAATATTAAATTGCTTAGCGTTCAGTTTAACTTTTACTAAATAAATATATTATCATGTCAGCTTTTTAATATTTTAATTAAAAAATGTCAGAATTTTTAAAATGTTTATTTTCAGTAGTTTTTATAATTTTCAATATCACATTTATAATAAGCGATTTAAGCGATAAATAGAAATAACTTATTAAATAAATAAACGCGAGAAATTCGCACTTGCTTACCTTTTTTTAACGACTATTATAATAATTGTAACGAACATAAGGTCAAACATAAACTGTTATTTACTTGATTTTTTTCCATTTTCTTTTTTTTTTGGTTTCGCCTTATCGCTGCGACATTTTTTTTCAAAACTCAACAGGCTATAATTCAATGACGAGCTTATCGAGACGAGTGGGTGTTCATTTTATTAGTTTTTATTTTATTTCTCATTATTTAATTAATACGCGTGTTGAAGGGGTTCCTTATGAAATATATTTTTGTAAAGTTTTATATCTATAAAATTCTTTAATAAAATTATATAGTCTAGAAAATATCTGAATATATATATGTATATATATATATATATATATATATATATATATATATATATATACACTTTTGTGATCAAAAAGTAAGGCGAAAGGCAGGAAAATTATAATTTTTTTAAGGACTGCCTATAACATTTTCCAAGAGTCTGTTTGTCAAAAGGTTTAATTATCTCTAGAAACACGTGTAAGTGTTTCTAGAACTCTTGGTTCCTTCATCACGACAATGCACCAAGTTATATTGCAATTGGTTCTTCGCGACTTTTTTGTCAAAAACTCGACACATATTTTCCGCAACCACAGTATTCGCCTAATTTGGCTCCGTGCGACTTCTGGCTGTTCAGCAAATTCAAAAAGCCAATGCGGGGACGCCGTTTTGACACGATTGAGGAGATAAAAACCGAATCGAAGAAGGTCTGGAAGGCTAAATCGGAAAAAGACTATTCCGACTATTTCGAGGACTGGAAGAAGCGTTGGCAAAAGTGCGTTTTATCGGACGGAGATTTTTTTAAAGGGGATGAAATTGATTTGGAAGAATAAAAAAAATACATTTTATAAACAAATTCACCTTACTTTTTGATGACAGCGTTATATATATGAACATTAAAAAACAATAAAATTAGAAACAGTCGTAAATCTTAAAAAATATTTAAATTATAATTATTACATGAAGATAAGAAAAATGTCGTAGTTCTCAAACACTTTTGAATTATGCTTAGTAAAGCATAATTCAAAAGTGTTTGAGAACTACGACATTTTTCTTAAGCATGTTAAATATTTCGATGTTTTCTTTAGTATAAAAGCTAACTTAACCTACTTCTATTCAAAATTATTTACTATAGAAGAGTAAAAGTTTCTTACGTAATATTATATAGTAATAAGAGTTGTTATTAAATAATATGAATATTTTAATATCAAAAAATATTTTGGTTACTAATATGAAAGGGTTAATAAAATAATGTTTTTATTTTATTACAACACAATCGAATAACTAAGGCCTACATACCTTTACATATGAATTATTATTATATAAGATGTTAATCGTATTAATGTTAGTATATAAATACAACTCTTAAGTTCTTTAAAAAGAAGTTAACTAAAAATGACGTTTAAGTGGAAAAATAAAGATAGATATTCTAAAAAAATATAAAAATAAAATTTGTTTAACACAATTTTTGTAGAAATTAGATTTCTTTCCAAATTAAACAGTACTATTTTAATTTTTAAAAGTTTAGTCACTAATTTTACATAAAATTTATTTAATATATATTTTTTAATAATGAAGTTAAAATGATATATCAAAACTTAAACTCTTAAGCACATCATAATGAATTTTATTGCATACTAATATATTATTATGATATGTATAAAATATACAAAATACATAATATGGAAAAAAATGTAAAAATCGGTATATGCGTATATACTATATAAAAAAAGAAATATAAAGATCTATGTGCTTCACTCCGATCATTAGTGTAGAATAATTTGCATTGAAGAAAAATACCGTATATTTTAGAATGTAGAATTTCATATGTTTTTCACGTAGATATGCATTAGACAACACAAAGAATATACCTTGATTGTTTTTTTTCCTCTTTCCTTTATTTTCATATATAAGACGTATGCCGTTCAGAGGCCGAGCACAATACGAGCATTTGTTCGTTTTTAATAGAAACCCCGCAGACAAACATATTTTCAACGTTTACGTGAAACATCAAGAGGAAAACACGAGTGAAAAAGATGCGAACCGAACGAATAAAAACGGTATGTAAATGTGCAAATAAAAAAAAATATGAAAAAAAACGCGCACACACACACACACACCACACACATATAGATGATCATTTCACGCGTCATTTGTGCCGTGAACACGCATATATAATATGAATGATGTGTCTCGTATAAAATTGTAATTTAATCGTCACAATAAATTTTAATATAAATAAAATTACGATATAATATTGTACATTACGTTGTGATTCGATTAAAAACGATGAAAGCCGATCGCTTTTCGTACGAGCGACATTATCAAACGTTGTTTAATGCGGAATAATGGGAAAATTAAAATTTATAAACTGAAATATTGTGTATGATTTATATCAATCAAGACGAAATTTAACAAGAAAATAGAGAGGGGGTGGCAGGAGGGTTCGATCGAAGGACAAGGAGAATGAGGATGAAGGGAGTCATTTCACAATAATATATATATATATATATATATATATATATATATATATATATATATATATATATAGAGGTTGAAAAGAGTCCGAGCGGAGGATGTCGTGACCGCCGCCCCTAGATATTAATCAAATCGAGTTTCGCTTTACTACTAGGAATTACGTAATATAATGTGGTACAAAAACGACGCCACTTTGCAATAGTGAAAATTGTTAGTTCAATGACGTCATTTATGAAGAAAAAATAATACGGATAAATATTAAGTATGAATTGAAAATTTCGATTTAAAAAAATAAAAAAAAACTATAGCATGACTGATATAATTCAAAAATAATATTAATTATCATCGGATAGAAGTTTAAAAAGTAATTATTAAATATAAAGAAGTGTGGTTACTCAATAAATATAGAAATAGACATTAATTCTTCAATATAGTACATTTTTATAATAAATCACATCATTCTTTTATTTGAAACATACGTAAAAATGTACTGAATATATTGTACTTTTTTTTTAAATAAATATTTGAAAAATAATCTTAAATACTTGAATATAAGAGAGAATCACATATTTATTTTTAATGAAAAATACAATTTATAAATATGTTTATTTTTATATTATATCCAGCAAAACATATATATAAAAAGAAAGTTTTTATATTATATGTAGATATAAATCAGAAAGAATGATAAGAAGTAGTTATATTATGTTTTATGATACAAATATTTTCATGTTATCAGTATCTAGATAAAAACAACAGGCTAAATTTAACAAAATAATATATATATATATATATATATATATATATATATATATAATGATTTTTTGATTTATTGTATACAATATCCAGATGTAAAATATTTAATAATCAAATTGAACATTAAATTTTCGTAAAAGATATAAATGACATATTTTTATTACGAAAATTCCTGAAAACCAAATGACAAATAATATTTTCATGGTTTTGTCGTTTCTATGGAAAAAAGGGGGCGCATATAAGCGACACACGTATAATAATAAATAAATACGTTACCTATTTTTGTAATGTGTACGATCGTAATGCAGTTTTACGATTCAAAGTCGAGAGGAAGAAACAACGGATACGTCGTTCGTTCATGTTTTTACAGCAGATTGACCCGATTTTTTTTATTTATTTATTTATTTTTGTAACGTTCGATTCGATGAAGGTGGAAAAATTAGCGTTATTTGTTGCAATCGTTGAGTGTATTTCATAATATAAGAAAAAATATATTTAGCGCGCGATTTTTTTTAAATTGATTCAATGTTACTAAATATATATTAGATTTTAAAGATTATTCTATAGTTTTTCCAATAAAAAAGAAGTTTGTATGTTTTTTTGTTGATTTTATAATTGTTTAATATATAAAAATAAATAAATATTAAAATTTTTAACCATGATATCAAGAATATTGATAAACTATAATATGTGATGTATTATATATTCATTAAAATTATAGGATAATTTAGAAAAAAAATAAAGCAGAAGTATTACATTAAAGCACCATTATTTTTTCTTTAAATATTTTTCCAATTTGATTACACTTCATATTTATAATAAAATCTTTTTTTCGCAGACGTAGTGGGCACTAAAACCATTATTTTACAACGGATATATGAAACGATTATGCAAATGCAGCTGCATTAACAATCGACCTTGCCATTAGTGATAACATCGTATTCGGTCACCGATCATACATTTCAAAAACAATTATTTTTTTTTACTATGACGTGTCGGAAAAAATAAAACAAAGGGGGCGAAAACGTAAACATTACGCTAATTACCCATATTATGTATTTGTACGAGTGCAAAAAAAATATATACATATATAACATTCAGGAAGAAAATTGAGTCTTTTTCGATGCTATCGATGCAAGAATGACCTAACCTACATTTCTGAATTTTGATATGTTTATAATGTTGTATTTGAATTTTCTCGATTAAATATATACATGTTGGTGAGGTGATTTTTGATAATATTCATTGTTTTATAGATGGTGAGGCAGACGATATCTGATTGTAGCGGTTTATATTTAAATTGTAGGCCAATGATATTAAAATTTCTACAATTAGATTAGGTCGATATTATTCAAACGTTTTCAAAATGCAAAAGTTGTTTTTTATAAATTTATTTTTATATTTTTGTATGTTAATTTATTTTTAAATTACAAAAATTAAAAAAAAATAATAAAAAACGTGTTTTAAAATAATTTAAAACACGTTACTATGATTCAACTTTATTAGTTGGTAAAACTCTCATTGTGCACTGAAATTATGAAAAATGTTAACATTATAAGTAAAAAGAGTTTAATTACTTGAAAATTTTTATATATGTCATATAGTCAAAAACGATTTCATTATTTATCACTTTCTAATAAATGTATTGGTTGAAAATAACAATCGTATTACTAAATTTAATGTTTTTCAATAGAAAATTTAATGAACCATAAAAATAGTTTTCTATTATAAATGATACAATTAACGAACAACAACACGTTGTAAAATTACGGTTCATTTTGAAAAAAAAAGAAACAATTCTGAAACGTGAAAATAGTATACGGCTGAAAAATTACCGCAATGGAATTTCGATACATTTCTCCTTTAACGTATAAATGTTGCTTTACGTTATTTTTTTTCTAGTCAAAAACTCGCTCAATTAACGAGCATTATTAGTAATATTTGCGACAATGACGTCGTAAATATGATTTCTTTTGAAATGGCTACTCGATCTTGAGTTGCGTGACTGAAAATTCGTTGACAATCGACGAAAAAAAATTTTTTTTGAAACGAATATCGTTAATATTTTACAGTTAGTTCACCCTGAATTTTTTGCCTCAATAACATTCTTGATTGTATAAATTTCCATATGGCAATAAATAAATAAAATTGTACATTTATGGGTAATTTGTTTTTCTAATTGTTTTAATTTTTAGATTTGTATTTAAAACGTCTAAATTTATTCGCAGACTAATTCAAAATTAAAATTTTACAATGTCATATAAAAAATAAGTATGTGATACAAGTTTTCTTGAAAAAAGTATTAATAAATGTTATTGATTATGAAAGTAATTTTTTATATAATATATTTTATATTAAAATATTTTAAACATATTAATACCTACTATTAATTTATTTAATTTGAGTCCCCAATTTAACTCGTTTTTATAACGTTTCAAAAATAAATTTATATATTTTTACATGTATATATTTTTTTTTTGAATCTGATTTACTAGTAAATGCTATACGTAATAAATAAATTTGAAAATTCTTTGCTTACGATTATAATTTTTGATTTATATAATTTATTAAAATACAAAATTTTTAAATATTAATAAATTTAAAAAATTCATTTTTTAGTAAGGTAACTTTTTTACAATACAAATGAGGACACAATGAATTTTTAAAGAACAGTTGGTTACTTTTTTATTAGAAATATTATTTAAAATAATGCACTGAATTAATTATTGAAAATATAGAAAAAAAAATATTAAATCACTGGATGTCACAATAAATCTACATAGCAACTCATACATTATGAATAAAAACACGAAATCAAAAAATATGCACATAATTCTAAGCTTTCATTCAGTATAATATATTTGTGCACAGTTTTTGTTATTTATTGCATATGGTAAGCAATACACGAATTTATTTTGTGTCGAATTTCGTCGCTTTTAACATCGTTCTTTTTATTTTTATTTCATTTTTTTGCTTCTTGAAAAACGGGTTAAATACATAGCACCGCATAACATTTTTTCCACCTTGATTTCTCAAATTACTCAAGCATGTGTGTTATGTGTGTATAATATGTAAAGGGAGCATTTACACAATAAACATAGCGACAATTTTGGCACTCGACATACGTCACATTTCATTCTGATTGACGTTTTTCGTTCATTTTTTTTTCATTCGTATTATATATACACCCAACTCTTTTTACACGACATTTTTATACACGATTTTGAAATAACGCGTTTCACCAATAAGAATAAATATAATTTTTTTACACGAATTTTTAGACAATTTAAATTCTCTATGATAGTGTAAGAATCAATTAACAGATTTACAAAATAATTAACCCGATTAGTGGAAATTAATTGCCACTAATAATGCGATATAACGAATAATACATAATACAATGGTACATTTATTGATAAATTTATATGATAATACAATGGTGTGATTGTTATTATTGGTAACACATGAGATATAAAAGTGTATTTTTTTAGAAAAAAATATTTTTATATACTTAATTATTTAATTCTAATTTTGAGTTTCTTACACTAACTTATCTATACAGCAACAAAATATAATTGGAGTATTCATAATTAAAAAAGGTCGGTTTATGCACATAAATGCGTTAGTGACTTTGCCTAACTCGTATTTTTTTTATAAATACTTATATAAGATGGATTTAATTATTATTTTTTTACACTTTTTTGGAAAAAATGTATGGAGTTTTTTCATCCTATACGGTTTTGGAAGATATTCCCAAATTTACAATATATCGTATGCTTTTATTTGCAGGTTTTTTCTACACGTTTGCTAAGGCATTACAACAATCGAATTCATATTTGTAACATTCTAAGGCATTACAACAATCGAATTCATATTGCTAAGGCATTACAACAATCGAATTCATATTTGTAACAATTCATATTTATAACATAACAAATAATACCACCATGTCATCATGGTGGTATTATTTGTTATGTTATAAATTGTTTAAAATGAGTAAATAGAATTCAAATTCATATACAATTTAAAATGTGTAATATAAAGAAAATTGTGCAATTTATAAATAAACCTTTTCGACATATAGCATATTCGTTTGAATTTCTTTATTTCTACGCTAAACCATTAACCAAATGTCGTACATATATTAAAAATATAGTATATAC
The DNA here is from genome assembly GCA_024500535.1 of Leptonema lineaticorne. NCBI lineage: Eukaryota > Metazoa > Arthropoda > Insecta > Trichoptera > Hydropsychidae > Leptonema > Leptonema lineaticorne. The sequence continues at coordinate 9,803,079 of JANIJI010000009.1, read as the reverse complement.
TTTCCTTATGTATTCAAAATTATATTTTTGAAAGGTTTCACTTCAGATTTCAAATTAAAAATTGTGAAAATAAGTACGTCATTAAAATGTAGTTTTAACACCAGGAATTTTATAAATAAACTTACTATACGAAGTTTCAATTATTTTTTATATAAAAATTTCGTAAAAAATATGTTATACATTGAGTGAAAAATAATATCTTTGAAAATAAGGGTAAAATAGATTTCATAAAAAAATAATACGCTGTTTTACCAATATCTCAAAACAAATCGATTTGATAAGAATATTGATAAGAAGAGAAATTATAGAAAAAAACCTCTTTTATACAAATTATTTATTAAACAAAAATTTATATTTCATTTTTTTTTTCAAAATTCTATTTCTTATAAATTTGAGTCGACGTCGTCATACGGCAATAAGTCAGTTAAAAATAGCAAAACCGCGAAATTTCTTTTTAGTAATACATATTGCATAACAAACTAAACAAGAATACAAAAAGTTGTATTCTCTTTGGGAGGAGTTTCTATCCACATTTATCAAAAACCTTCTCAATTTTTGACATTTTCAGTTTTCCGGTTATACCTCAAAAACTGATGCTAAAATAGAAAAAATTCCTATAAATTTTATAATAAAAATATTCTTTATATAATTAGCAAAATTGTGTTTGTATTCTTTAAAACAATCTTTAAAATAGGAGATCGCTCACTGGTAAAGAAAGTTTCTTAATAGTTTATAGCAAATATTTTAAAATATTTTTTTTCATGAATATATAAAAATCTTTCAATTTTGAAAATACTTTCTCCTCAGAGATTCCTAACCTTTTTATATCTAAGAGAACATTATAGAATATTTGTTGAAGGGCAGACAATATTTATTTTTTAATGTAAATTCATATATTTTGATTTAACATATTTTTAAAAAATTATAATTATATCCTGATTTTTTAAATAAAATAAAAAACTCGCAAAAATGATATTTTCTGTAAATTTATTGTTAAGTACTATAATATCAAAATAATTTAGTTTAAAATTAAAGGATAAATTACGACATACATTAATAATAAAAATAAATGTCAAAATAGCATAAAAATAAATAAATTACAACATATATCGATAAAAAGTGAGGTAGAAGTAAAAATAATATCTAATAAAAAATAGTTTTCATTTTGCGCGCAGGTCTGATTAAAATATATATAAGAAGTACAATTAATTTTTCAGCAATAATAAATAGTTCAAAACCCCTGAATACAGCGTTGGCACGCGGACCGCGCCTCCCTAACGTGATAATGTCATATTAAAAAACAACCGCACCTGAATTACTGACTATAGCTAATTTTATTATTATATAATATACGTACAAGTTCTCATGTATATATATATATATATATATATATATATATATATATATATATATATATATATATATATATATATATATATATATATATATATCTTCTACAAGTCACTGTCACGTGGTAAAATTTTGGAGTATATATTGATTAAAAATGTATACAAAGTACGAATATATAAATATGTATATTTATAAACTAATATAATCGTAAAATAATATATTTTTAATACTTTTTTCGTTTTGTAACAAAAATCAATAATGAAAAAATCAATCACTTAATATATAAAAATATAGATTTAATTTCTATAAGTATGATATTATTAATTTATAGATATATTATTTTAAGTTGATTTAATATTTTTATTTCTCAAAAAATAAAATATAATAAATATGGCGAACTTAATAAATATAAATTAAAAGTCAATATTTTAGTGAAATATTCATTAATTCTGAAAATAAATCTTAATATGATAAAACACAAAATAGTAATGGTCTAAAATAAATAAATAGTGTTTATTTAGGGATGGGATATACTTGACGGTCGCTACTTATTTAATTTTTAATATTTTGTTTAAAAAAATAGAAAAATATTTATTTTATTAGATCTATGGATAAATTTAACTGGATAAGTAAAATTAATCTCCATCAACATCTTTTATTGTGAACAATTTATAAATAAATTAAATTGCATAAAGCGCTTTATTTTAATTTAATATGTTAATTAATTACTATTAATTATTATATTTGTTATGTAAATATTTTTATTATAAATTTAATATAACTCATTTAGTAAATAGAAAAAACACTAGAAACCAAATGTTTAACAGACCTAATCGAGAGGTTAATAATACGTGTAATTATATATATATATATATATATATATATATATATATATATATATATATATATATATATATATATATTTAATCATAGAATCCTTTTAATAGCTATCATTGTTTTTTTTTTCTATTTTGCAATGAATGTATTCATCCTGAAAGAACACGCACGTGAAAGAGAGAGCGCACTCGCTCAACGAGAGCACGAAATAAAATTACAGTCGAGCTAAGCGCGCAACACGCGAATGATTAGTCAAAAAAGAGAACGTTTAATCGTCATAATCAATCATGAAAGGAAAACCGTCGCTTTTCCAGCGTATCGCCGTTTTCTTTTTTTCTTTCACCGGCGCGTTTTCACCGTTTTTACCGAGGCCACTTTTGCACGGTTGCCATTCACCGAAAGGGTTCGGGTACAATCGGGCTTTTCGCCGCATAAAAATTCTAAGGTTTCGCTTTTCCCTCTCTGCCCCCCCCCTCGCCTGCGCCATTCCGTCGCCTTTTTTCGCTCTGAGCCTTTTCTGTCGATATTATGTAACTTTGCGCCCTTTCAGAATGGAAAATTTTCGTGTCGTTGAGTGTTTACAAAGTGTGCCGCCGCGACGGAAAATCGAAATGGAAATCGTGCGAAACTTTTTTTCGACTGTGAAATTACGGTACAAAAATAAATATACATATACGATATACATATATGTGAATAACATATATTATTATTTAAACAACATTGAAGCTAAAATTCAATATCATATGACGTGTTTTGTACTCCATTATAATATAGATAAAAGAAATAAAGTACGTTCTGATTATGATTTACATTCGAATGTTTCAGATATGTATATTGAAATATTTGATAAAGAAAAATCATTATTCAATAAATTTTATATGTATAATAAGTAATTTTAGTGAAAAAATTATTTAATCCGACAAGTATTCAAAAACAACTATAAAAAATAATTTAGAATCTTAGTAATTATTTGATTACGATATTTTCTGAAAAATATATGATAAATAAATTTCATTTTTATGATTTTATATCTGTGACTTTACTATGATATTAAAAGAAAAAAGAACTAAAATAAATTAATTAAGAAAAATAAGATAATTGCAAATTATTTATAACCTTCAAAAACAGAATATCCAATCTTCACAAATCCCTCAAAATTGATTTACGCGAACAAAAATTAAAATTCTATCAGGCAGTATAAATTTATTATCGGCGAAAATTACTAAGATTAACTTAACTAACAACTCCAACACTTTATATTATTAGTACAGATACGAATACGTGTCGGAATCGATTCGGTGTCGAACACGCGAACGAACGGCCGCCTTTTGCGAAACGAAAACAAAACGAAACAAATAAATAAAAAAAAAGAATCGGACCGGAAGCGGTGCAATTAACACTTCCGATTTCCGTTCGGTTTTTCTCGTTGCGAAAATAAAAATAAAACGAAAAAAAAAAATAAATACGTCGACGTCTAGATGTACGAATCGATTTTTCAGCGTCGATAAAACGGAAATGGCATGTGCATGTTCACGTGTCGCATACAATATTGCACATGTTTTACGACAAAAATGCACGTATATTTTTATTATATTATATTTATACATAAATATAATGTTATAATTGTTTTCATAAAAAATGAGAATACGTTTTATACAATATTATATTGATATTTTCATAATTTAGAAATATTGTATTTAAAGTCAATAATTTATTAATTATATATTATATATTTTAAAATAAAAAAATATTGAACTAAGAATCAATTAACTTTTAATAATATACGTAGAAAATAATGTCTTTCAAATTATTAACGATTCTATTAAGAAATATACAAATAAATTTGAAAAAAGTTTCACTTTGAATAATTTTTAAATATGTTTAATTTTAAAAATAACTTATATTATATAATATAATTTAGAGATAGATTTTATTTAAAAACTTAAAACGAAAAGTTTTTCTAAATTTTCAAGTGGCAGAATATCATTTCAATTATTATGAAAAAAATATAATTACAAGAATAATCAGTGAAAAAAAATTTTTCGATTCAAAATCTATTTTGAACAATTGTTGATGATTGGTAAAAAAAAATATATTAAAAAGTATAAACTTCAGCTAAAATGTATTCCAAAACATGATAAGTAATAATTCTAAAAATATAATATTCAGAATAGTTAGAAAATATTTAATATAAAAAAAAACTTTATAATAATATGAAAAAAAAAGAAAATTTAGTTTGAAACTTGTTCATGCTTTTAAAACGGTTTTCTTAATATCAAAAAAGGTTTTTAGTGCAAAATCAATATCAATTATTATACAATTAATTTATTTTTATTATTCGATGAAATTGAAATAAACTTAGAGAGAACTACTAGTTTTTTTTTAATAGAACATAATAATCTATATAAAATAAATTCAAATGTACTCACCTGAAATACAATTAAAAGATAATATTGAAAAAAAATTACATACCCAAGATTGAGGCGGATACCTAGGAAATGGCCCTATTTCTTTAGTGGCCACATTACTAGGTAATTCGTTCTTAATTCCTCTTTTGATCCTTTCCTTTCGACGCTGTCTCCGTTTGGAGCTTAACATAAGAGCCGCCTGCATGATGGCCGATTTTCACTTTTTCTCGCGCGTATTCAATTAATATATAATTCCGACGATGCACAAACACATTTATTTATAATATTTTAATAATTATCGCCGCATTATTAATAATAACGATGTACATAGATTTTTTTTATTATAATAACGCGTAATAACGTGCGAGCGTGCGCTTTGCACGCGCACAACACGCTCATATATTTTAACTATACATTTTTTCTTTATATAAATATATAAATTTTATTAATATTTATTATTTATATTTTTCGTATCACAGTGGAAGATTTATCCGAAGATCTTGACATTTCCGAATTTGTCGCATAGTATTCCCCGTCATCATCTTCATCGTTGCAATTTTTGTTTTTGTTTTTGTTGTTATCGTAGTTGTTGTCGTCGACTAGTAACACTACATTTGACGATTTATAACGACAATAATACACACATGGAAGCATTTTTATGACGTGTTTTCTTCTCGATTTGAAGATTGCCAGCCAAGTTTCGTCCTTTTTCTTCATTTTACCACTAGCAAAAAGCTTCAAACGGTTTTCGACGCGCTCGTTTTTCGACACGTTTTTACATCGTAAATAAACACTTTATGTTTTGAGATCTTATTATACATTTCACTTGATAATTGTTAGCGTGCTTTGATTATTACACAAAAAAAGGGTATCATCTAAAATGTCGATGAAATATCGTGAAAAAAAAACAAAAATGCTTTTATACAAGTAAATAAATATGCGCAAAAACGGTATTCGAAAAAGAAATAACGAACACTTATATATACATGATTATATTTGTGTATGTATAGATTTTGTTTTATCGTGTGTTGTTGTTGTTTTTCAATGTTTCTTCTTATTTTTCAGCAGGGTAAAAATGTATGTATAGTTAATATAATACGAAAGGGAATTTCGTAGTTAATGCGTCGATAAAAAGTTTCTATCCAAAAGTTCAAAGATTCAAGTAAAGATTCAAGTTTTCCCGGAAAACTTCTACAGATTAATATACTTGCGATGTTCCTAAATTATTAACAAGAATGAAAGGTACTCTTGTACGAATTTTATTCATTTGTACACGTGTTATTAAACTTTCGCTAAGAAAAGTTTTCTTAAGTTTTTCTTTATAACATATCAAAGATATATACCATATATAATAGGTTACAAATATGTTGAATTCTATAACTCGGATATATATATATATATATATATATATATATATATATATATATATATATATATATATATATATAATATTTCCTTTTATAGCTCCATTTTCATATTCTTTATGAAATATCTTTAATCTAAAAATTGATGATAATTCAAAACAATTAACATATTATACATTAAAAAGTAATATAATTTATACCAACAGTAGGAAAATTGTAGAATATATATAAAACCAATAAAAATACGTATGTAAATATAAAAATAATAACTGGTCAAATTTTTTTAAATTATATCTTTATTCAAGGAGAATTTCGCAATTCAGTAGTTTTCCTGAGCAAATAAAGTACGAGTAGTTGTTTTTTTTATTTCGAATTCACAACAAATAAAATAAACCCTTTGAACGCAGTGTTTACCTTTGCCGATTTTTCCGGATGATAACGACCAACTTGCGGGTTCGTTTCGAGATTAAGGCGGTGAATTTTCGGGGAGGTAATTGAGTGTTTTATTCATTTGTGCAAAGTTGTTCAAAAGATAAAACTTCAGCCAGCACTGGTCACGCACGGGCCGCGGCTAATTTCACAGTTGATTACTTACTCTTTATATAATATCCTTTATAAAATCACTATCGATTATCAAAAATAACGTTAAACTTATAATCTTCATTTAATATAAAATAATACAATTCAATTGAATGATAAAATATAAAAATATATATATTTTATAAATAATTACGTGTTATAAATATAACAAGCTACTATAAATAAAACGGGAATTAATTTTCTATGATACGGCTCAATTTTTAGTAATATCGCTCCGAGTAGATAATTAAAGTCATAACGCTTCGCTGAGACTTGCTCGCGTTAAACGTTCAATAAACCTATCGACCCAAAAGCGATTAAAATAACCTGAAGATAATACAATCAGTACAAGAGGAGAACTGGCGTATAGGGGGGGGGGGAGACGGAGTTTATCGGCTAGAATAAACTGTGGGGGGATAAGAAAACGATTTTTCTTTATTATTTCACGGAAAATCGAGGCCGAAGGATATGAATAGCGTCCTGTCATAAATTGCCACGCGAGCGAACCGCACTAATGAACGTCAAAAAAAAAGTAAAATAAAAAAGATCCGAAATAAAGCATAAAAATAAAATAAAATCGGAAAGAATTCGTCGAAAGAAAATGTTACGATTCAATGTAAAAGCCTTGACCCGAAAACGAGTTCGATTCGCACGTGAAAACTTCCCCTAGGAACTTTTAGAAGCGATCGAATTAAAAACGTTAATTACACGACTGAGTGATCGTTTCCGGTCTGCAATAGCGAAAGCTCTATAATTTTTACTACTTTGTAATGTAATGTGGTATATATTTTTTTTCATGTGCAATATAATATATGAAACGAAATTTAGAATTCATATCGATCTGTCATTTTGTAAACGTGAAATTTTATCATTCAAATTCTTTGAATATGCATGAAAATTGTTTAATATTATTTTGTCGAACTGAAAACAGATTTAATATGCTTAAATCATAATATAAAATACGCTACAATACTAAATTTTATTTTCGTCGCATTCTGGAATATAATTTAGTTTTTTTTTCACCATTATCTAAAAAAATCAAACTTTATATAAGGCAAATGAAATTTTTTATTCACAATTTAATAAATTATATTCATTCAATTTATAATACATATTTTAGTTTTGAAATATGTATTCAGTGAAAAATAAATATTGAAAAATTTATTATATCTTTATGAGTATTAATTTTAAAAATATATATAGTTTTGAAACTATAATTATTTGGAAAAAAAAATATTTTGAAATGTCGAATATTGTTATATAATAAATTATTTATTTTCAATCATCTTCAGTTCGTCCAAAATTTTTATATTCTATAAAACATTTACGGTAGGCACATATTATTTTTGTGGCCTTATCAGAACTACTACATCAATAATTTTGTACTTCTGAGCTATTATTATGAAGAAAATAAAAAAAATCGATCTTTTTTTTCGAGTTGCCAATTTTGTACAAACTATGTATAAGCAATGAACTCGTATTGAAGGTGATTCCAATGTATGTTACTATTAAACTAACATCGCACTAAAGCATACTTGCTGACTATTATATAGAATTTTGCTACCATTATTCTAAAATTAACTAATTTAAATTTTTCATTAAATTAATAAATATTAAATTTACTATATTATATAACTGTTAAGTTAAATATTTTTAGAAATATACTTATAATTTTTTTCTATTAAACAAGTTATAAATCTGCGATTATATTATCAAAATTCCAAACTATAAAGATACACCCTTATTAATTTATTGGACACAATAAAGATTTGTTATTTAACCCTCCACGAAGGGGATGTGCGTTATATTTTTAATGCCGGTCGATAATACATAATATGTGTATATTTTCCGTAGTAATCTCAACCGAAATCAAAAAAAATCAAGCCTGTGTATAGCACGAAAAAAAAAACTGTTTAATAATTCATTCAAAGCGACGCGTTAAACATTTTTCAATGCGGTGTCAAAAACTCGACGAAATGTCAGGGTGGAAAAACAGTTAAAGCAAACGACCAGTGGTGTATTACGTTTGTTTGGTTTTTTTTTTTACATTTACGAGTGCTATTATTATTTTTTTCAACACGGTAATATTTATAAATTTGTATTTAAATCAATGTGATATTTTTACATGTTTGCTTTTTAAACCGTTGCAAATAATTATATTTCGGAAAATATCGTATCGAACGTCGTTCAAGTGAATTTCTAGTTGTGGAACTTCGACTAACTTTAACTCGGTCTATTATCTACGTCAAACATATTGTGAATTTAATGGTGAAAATTTTCCAAGTTGGGACACTTTTTTTTCATTCAAAAGTAATTTATAGTCGTCTAACGAATCCGCATTTATTATATACGGCTGAAAATAGAATTCTCAATTTTGATTTTTAAAGTTGGTAAGGTTAAAGTAATATAACTTTGTTTTCAAATATTATATATATATATATATATATATATATATATATATATATATATATATATATATTGATGTCTAATAAATCGTTCCAATTTCACAAAGTCGATTTCAGTCATTTTTTACATAGTAGAATCGGTCAGATTCATTACTAAGGTTCAATTAATATTAATAATGTAATATAATTAAAATTTAAAACTTATTACTTAAAACTAAATTCAATTTTAAAATCAATCAACTTTCAAGGTGAACGAGGAATCTTTATGACAAAAAGTCAAATATGAAATTAAAAATATATCTATAACATTACACTAATAATTATAAAAAAAATACTATAACTATAACAAGTATTTTTAAAAATAACGAAACAAAATATAATGCGATTTAAATTATTTTTTTCTTAATAAATACAAACACACGTACTCATATATATATATATATATATATATATATATATATATATATATATATATACACAAACACAAAAAATAGAAATCTTATAACTTTCATAACGTCCAATATCTACGATCCGACGATCGTATCCACCGTCGTTAAGGATAGTTGATCGCGAACCTTCCTACCGTCGGGCAGTGGACAGTGCAAAAAGTTGACGATATAAAAGAAGCAATCAACGATCGGTCAGTCGTCGGCTGAGAGGGCGGCCGGTTTATATCGTCGTATCGATTATGCCATTTGGTTAATACGGGGGTAAAGCAGGGGTGGTTTTTTTTTTACCCGGCGATAGAAACGACGGTTATATTATATAGTATATATATATATATATATATATATATATATATACAACGGTGGCGAAACGAACGCGGTCGCAACACAATGCGTCACATGACAGTGTGCGCCTCGTTGTGCCCCCCCCCCGCGCGAGGTCAAAAACGACCGCGATGACGACGACGACGGGGTGAAAAGTGCCACTTCGGTACTTTTGAATGTATATATATATATATATATATATATATATATATATAAATATATATGTATGTGAGAAAAAGTATGCGAGAGGGTAAAGGGGTGGTGAAAGTCATTTTTTGTTTTGTTTTGTTTTCGTTTCGAGTTTATTTTCACCTTGTTTTCGTCAATTGTCCATTAGTGTTTTGTCGAACGCGACGCTTGCAAAATTTGCGCGGTAAAAGTATATCGATTCGAATAATGATACAAATTTGTTATATGGTATATTATATGAAATATTTTGAGTTTCATGCTAATAAAAAAATTTTTGGTCAAGTTTTAACATTTTAAAATTACCTATTGAAAGGGTTAATAAATTTAAATGAAACTATAGAAACTTTTAAAATAGCCTATCAATACAGCAATCCCTCGATTATCGCGGGTGTTACGTTACAAAACCCCCCGCGAAAAATGAAAATCCGTCAAGTAGGGTCGCTATAATTATTTAAGTATTTATACACTATTTTAAGGCTTTATAAATCCTCCTTAACACTTTTATGCCAAATAATCCTTTACCATTTCCTTAATAACAATTCCACAAATTTTTATACATTTTATGAAATTTGCATTTAAAAATTCAAAAAATATATACTATATATTTCCTGTCAATTGAGCTTTGCAGAAAACTTGTAAAATAGCAAAAATTCGCAAAGTAAATCTTTAATTTAATTTTTTAAATATTTTTTAAAAACCCGCGATAGGTGAAGCACAAAGTGGCGAGGGATTACTGTAATATATATTTCAATATTTTATTTCTTCCAAGAAAAGTAATCAAAACGCGATGACATAGCATTTTTAATAAAATTGACTTAAATCTACTTTATATTGTTACTATACTAATGATGATTTATTATAAAATATAATATCTTTTTTCTAATCTAAAATAAATTTAATTAAGAAAAAATATAAAATAAGTAATTTCAAAAAGTGATATATTGTAATAATTAATTATATATATATATTTTGTTATCGTACAGCGATTATTTAATCGTTTATTTTACAAATCATGGGAATAAAATTAGACTAATATCAAATATTCAACAAAGAGCTCTAAATCGATTGATTATTTTATTATGTTCATTTGACAGAATATATAATAACATATTATGATTAATAATAAATCGATGCTACGATAACTTTTATTAAATTAAATTTATTTTTCAATTTTCAGAGACAATTTTTTATTTTTATGCAAAATCGTGTCGTCAATTTTACATCCAACAATTCCATATTGATTTTAATAAGAATTTAAAAATATATATTTAAGATTTTCACAAAAATACAAGTATTTATAATAATCAAATAAATTCAAATATAACATATTATGTATATGAATGTGATAAATCCATAAATTAAGGCCATCAAAATATTTGCTCATTAATATTTCATTTCGAGTAGCGTAAAAACGAATAGTGAATCGATGATTTGAACAAAATAAGTGTTATTAAAAGAAAATTATTCAAAAATAACACGAAATATAATAAGCGACATGAAATATATATATATATATATATATATATGGTGTATACATATATATATATATATATATATATATATATATATATGTGTATATATATATATTTAATATTTCCAACAAAACGTAATATTAAATTTCGTATACATTTAAAAAGCGCATTTGCATTTTTTTTTAAAGTAATTAAATAAATTTTAACCCCAAGTCTGAAATAAAGTTTGTCGACAAATAACGTGTACGAATAGAAATTAACGTTCACTATTATCGCAATTAACAACCCCTATGTACATTTTCACGCCGACAACACAAAACGATTTTGCACTAAAAACCGCCTACACGTTTTTCCGACAATTCATAAATTAATTAATTATGCATACCCGGTGACGATTGGGGTGTAGATTTATAAAATGCAAACGGCTTAATTACACGTTTCGTTTTTAATTATGTTTGCTTTTAACGCATTAAGAAATGTATGATAAGTTGGAAAAAATGGTATTTAATTAAGGAACGTCAACATTGGTAAAATATCAGAACAGTATTAAATCAATATTGACAAGTATTGAATGTAAATAATATTGTTAAATATTCGTTTAAAGATTTTTGAAAATGATTGATATTAAGTCTTCAAATGAAACCTTTCTATCAATAAAGATGATTTCCTTTATTTAATAGAATATACCGTATAAATCTTACGAAAATCTTTTATATTATATAAAGGATGATTTCTTACAAGTTTACTGCTATTGTTAAAATTCAAATTATCGATTATTATAAGAAAATGTATACGAGAAAATACTTTTTTTTCGAAATATCGCTTAAATATATACATACATAGATTTATATCAAGCATAATGTCAATAAACTTTACACGATACAAGCAACAAAAATTCATATTCGTGTATACATTTTTGTAAAATTAAGGTTCTCAATATTTTTTTTTATATTTGATTCTATAAAAATATAAAAACTAATGGTGAAAACTAACTTCATATTTTAAAATTGAAACTCGTATAAAAATTGATTAAAAAAGCTCATAAAATTAAAAAAAAAAGATTTTTGAATTAATTTAAATTTTGTAAAAATTTTAAACTATTAATAAAATAATTCTGTAAAAAATAAAAATGGGAAAAAAGTGTTTTTTATCTAAATTTATAATATTTTCTTTAATATGGAGAAAACAATGAAAAATTATTATCTTATATAAAAATGTTCGCATTGAAATAAAGTTTAATCAAAAGAATGAGGCGAATGCTCAAAAATTTAATTTTCAAAATACACCAGACGTATTACATAAAAGGGTATAAAACAGTACAAATGCAATGATCTCGATTGCGATATCACCACATCTCAACGCATAATCGCGTTAACGGTCACACCAAAAAGGGAGAGAGAAGAAAAAAAAGGCTATTTTAGTAGAAGAATCGATCCGACGAAAATAAAATTACGACACTTTCGTTTACTTTTCTTTCATTTTTTTCCCATTCTCGTTTCGAAAAACGAATCGAATCGACCGTAATAGGGAAACCAAGTCGAAAGCCGAAAACGCGAAATATTTTGCTAAAATACCGGCGGCAACTTTCAAAACCTGAAAAAAAATAAAAAAACGCCAAATGACCATCTATCAACCGGTTACATTTGCTCCCTTATTTTACTTTTTTTTTCGCTCTCGATGAAAAATACAAGGAAACATAGTTGTTTTGTAACGAAAAAAAAGGCAATGGCCTCACTTTTCCCATTTTCTCTCGTTGGTCGTTTTATATTTTTTTTCCATCGCCACCATTTGGTCGCCATTTCAAACCATCAATAATATAATGGAGTTTGCGAAGAAACGAACGAGGCAATTTCTGTCTCATTGTTGAACGACACGTTTCACGTGATAAATTACCGAGTTTGTATTGATAATTTGGATAAAAATTGCCTAAATACACAAAAATACGTCTTTGTTGTCGTATAATATGCATGACGTTAGTTTATTATCGGCGCACGAAATAACTGAAAAATTTTATATATTTAAGACCTACATATTTGTTCTTCAAATAAAAGTTAAAAAGTTCGAAGATACACATCAACGAAAGCATTTTATTTTTGAAAAATATTTAGTACCAATAAAAAATATAAATATGTAGAAATATAATAAAAAATTTTACTGCATGAGTTACATTTTTTCTTAATTTGAACCTTGGAAATTAAAGGATTTTTGGAAGAATTAGTATAACAATAAACTTTGGACGTGGATGTCTTACATATCAAGAAAGCTTAACTTCAAAGTAGAAGACTATAAACTCCAGAGACTAAATACTAAACCGAAATGGATAGACATAATTAAAATAGACATAATTCTAAAGCCGTTTGGAATACAAAATGAAAACGATAAATTGAAACGTAGATTCATAATAAAAAAGTTAAATCCATAACAATAGAAAGATTGTCAGGAAAATGAAAATGCAATAAATGTTTACGATATAATTTTTTTCAATAAAATAATGAAAATTACAATTGATCAATAACCTACCTATTAATCAAAACGATATAAAGGAAATATTTAGTGCTTATCGTGAATCGTTTTTAGCCGTGACCTATTTAAAGTTCGAATGTGAAAAGTAATTTCTGATTGATAACGCTTTAATATATATTAAATATGATTAATTTCGGTTTTATAAAACCGAAATAATTATAACATTATGAAAACATTCGCTCCTATAAATATGAAGAATGATACCTCACAAACAGCAAACGGAACGTCGGAGCTTCCGAATCCAACGATTCTATCCTGCGGTGTTTTAAGCAATCGAGCTTCCCAATGCGGACAAGTGTACGCCCTCGGCGGACTTCCAAGATGTGATGGATGATGATGATGATCTCCAACGACGCCCGGCTCCAAACCGGGATCGAGACCGGGCAATTCGTGGGCCGATCTGCTAGGTCTGAGACCGGGTTGATCATTTTCGCCCGGTCGCAATGTCAAAGAGCGCGAATGATGCAATGAGATGGAAGGCGGAGCGAGTCCTCCGCCGCTGGTTCCGTGAACGTGAACTCCGGCTCCGGCTCCGGTACCACCACTAGACTCGACCGCCTTATGATAATTTTCAGGTAAATGATGAAACTGTTTACTGTGAGCCCTTTCGACTCTCGGTTGGGCTTTCGATGTTTTGTTCGCTGGTGTTTTTTTAGCGGCACCACCCTTACCTTGAGCTTTGTTTTGGCGCGCTTTTCTACTAGCGATCGAAGCGCCACCGGCTGCCGCATACATTTTTGTAAAATATTTTTAACAATACCGCAATGTTTTGTGTATTTATGTAAAAAAAGGTATGTGTTTGTATGTGTGTGTGTGTGTGCGGTTTTACGAAATGATTATATCTCACAATTTACAGCCCCACCCTTTTAACATTAATATTTTTCAATTTTATTTTAAACATCGTAACGAACGCGTAAAAAAATAACATTTGTAATTATCTTATAAACCGTCGTTTTTTTTCGCCAATAAATCGATCAATAATCAATAATAATAATAACAATAATATGATAATAAAAAACGTATCTATGTAAAAACCGTTTTCTCTCGTATAAAAATTACTCAAATCAAGATTTAACTGTGTATATTTTGTTATAATCTTCGATTCAATCTGTTCTTCGTGTAAAAATTAAGGTATATTCCATATTGTCCTCGTTTAATTTAATTAAAATGGTTTATTTTAATTCCTTTCAAAATGATAAATATTTATCTTTTTTTCATGTTATCGTTTATCTTTTTTTCACAATTTTATACAAATTCATATTTATACATATTTTTATATATTTATTTATGTATATATATATGTACATACATATACATACATACATACATATATATATATATATATATATATATATATATATATATATATATATATATCAAATATCAACAATGATTATGTATTTTGATTAATTAATATGTTATATGAATAACTAATTGAACAATTTATCCAGTCTAAATTTGACAACTCGTGTAGCGTATTGCTTTATTTATATATATATATATATACTATATTTTTATTTTTTCCTTATATGTTTAGTAATAATAAGGAATATTCCCTTAATTTAAAAAATTAATTCAGTTCACAATTAATAAAAAATATTGGCAATGTTCGGCGTTATTTAAACGTAACGCTTTTTTTCTTCGTTAAAAAATTAAAATTTTCAATAATACATATATCATTTAAATATATGTATAAGACACAAAGGGATATATTGTTCGTATTGCTAATATTGCTCTACATAAACATACCATAATACCATAAAAACTACAGTCGGTTTAAAAAAAGAAATTGTCTCTTTTATTTTCCTTCTACAAAATATACATTATTTTAAAAGGGGGATTAAAACGTTTCTTTTTTTGATAAAATATCGAATTAAAAGAGAGAAAAGGATTATGTTTTCTTTTAAAAGATTGTTAAAATTTCAGGATAAAATATTAGAGTATCGATGAGATCAGTGTACGTGTGTGTAGGTGAGAGATTTTCAAATGGTTTAAGGAAGAACAGCGTATAAGATTTTTAATAGATTGTATCGCAAATGACCCTGTTTTTTTATAATGTATATATACGTTTCATTTTAAAAGTTTTCACTTAGAAAAATAATATAGAATAGAAAAACGATAGACGATAATAAAAAAATAAATGTGTAAAGAGCAGTGTAGAAAGAATTTTTTTTTCAAAATTGTTATTCAAGATATCAAAAACATTCCAAAGCCGTTTGTTGTTATTATTTTGTTTTAATCATTTGTGTTCTTTTTTAATTTATTTAGCTATACTTAATTTTGACTTATATAAATTTTAAGGGTGGGGTTGTCTTATCAAACGCTATTTTGCTACAGCGTCTGTATATGAGAAACGAGCGCCACCGTTTCGTTCGTCGTAAAAGCAAACAGTTTGAAAAATGGTGTGAGGGGTTTGAAGGCCGAGTCTAGTGGAGGACCTGGTGATGGAAAGATCCTTAGAGATGTCGTCAAGATTCTGGCTTCATTCTTGAAAATCGCCATGTCTGAATAAAATTAAAAACAAGTTACATTCGTTGATTGGTGATTATATTTTACGATATTTAAAATATTTTAATCATTCAAAATACTTGCCTAATAATATATAACTAAATCAATTGAAATAATGATAAAGCTTACAGGTGAAAAATTCAAACAATGTCTAATTTATATATACACATACATGCTTTAATAAAATACAAATATAAATACATATAAACATATATATATATATATATATATATATATATATATATATATATATAAAAATAGATATATATATATATAGATATAATATATTTCAAAATATTTATAATAAACATTCAACAATATAAAAATTTACAAATATTTATACAATTAAAAAATTCTTAATAATTAAACTTACCTTCATAACCTAATAAATTATTAAATTAATGTATTAAAATCTTAACCTAACATATATAAATAAAATATTACATTTTTATTGAAATAAAACGATTATTTTCACGCAATTTCAATTTATTAAGAAAATACGTGATTCGAATTTCTATTTCTCAAAAGAAAAGTCGTGAAATGTTTTCTGATTACACTTAGAACCCTTGAAATTTTGTTGTAAAACTCTCTTAAATTTTTCTACGATCCTTTAAATATGTATTTTCTATAAAAATGTGATCACAGCCGTAAATTGTTAAATAATAGTGATAACACTTTATCATTAAATAAGATTTAAAAATAATGATTTATGAATAGTAATAAGAGTAATATATATATTTTAATTTTTCTTTGTGGATAAAAACGGTGACATAGGAATTAAATAAAATAACGAAAACAGAAAACTTAAATGTATCGATTCGTTAGCGTTAAATAGAGTCGACTCATTTTCATGTTAAAAACACGCTAGCGGATTTTTTTTCGCTATTTACATTCTTAACTCTAATTATCATAATAATGTCGAAACCAATTTTAAACAAACCTTCTTAACTATTATAATGAAGAACTGTGGTACAATATAAACGAATCTGATAAAACGAATCGAAATAGTTACGCCACGCTGTACATGAATATGAATAGACCGTAAATATATGACAAATAAACAATTTATTGACATAAAATATGTTAATTTTATTCATGAATTAAGAGTACATATTTGTAATTTCGATTGTAATAAATAATTAAATAAAATTTAACTTAAACCGAAATATTTTCAATTCCATAAAGAAAAGAAAATTTAAATATATTTGAATATTATTATAAAGCGTTATAATAATTTCATATTTTTAACTCTAGATCTACGGTGTTCTTCTTTTTTTATACCTATTTCTACGGCAAATATAAAGAAAATACGAATTTTCTTCATAAAATCGATTCATTATCGGTTGTTATATTTCTCCCCTCTTGTAAATACGGCTCTGTTTATTTTAAAACAATATATTCATCTAAGAGTGTTGATGATCGAGCTTCTTCTTTTCCCAAATAAGGAAAACCATTGAGAAGATATTTGGATTTGAAATCCACTGCCAACCAAAATTTTATGGCATATGTAATGAATCAAATAATATCAAGATATTATTTGATAATATCACAAAATAATATAATCCATTATAAAATTTTGTGACTACAAGTACATGTTGAATGTAATGCATGCAATATATAATTCACATGTTTCTGTATTTGCTCAGTACGTAGTATAAATACTGAACCGTCAATTCGACGAGTTCCATAGAGATAGGTATACATTGACCGGATTTTCAAAAATAAGTAATTTCCTTTAATTAAAATAGCGTTATTATATTTGTATTGTTATATTGGAAAGTCAAATAAAAACATTTTATAAATATAATGTATATTTTGTAGTATATTCAAATCAAGTTAAGTTTTTGTCAAATTGATGAGTGCCGTAAACCAAGTGTGTCAAATGTGTTTATAAAAGTTTAAAATCAAAAATAACTTTCAAATTAAAAATAATAGAATAACAATACAAATCCTATGTAACAAAGAAGTTGTCTAATTGAAAAATATCACTTTTTTATAAAAAAGGGAAGATCAATTTTCTACTATTACCATACTTTCACCGTTTTAAAATATTTCAAATAACTTTTCAAAATCTGATAAAAGATTAAAGAAAATTATATCATTCGATCAATTAATTTATATTATCAATTTAATTAGAAAAAAAATGAAGTATTTCTAATCAAGTAATAAATAAAAAATGAAAAATAAATAATTTATATAGAATTAAAAAAAAAATATATGTAGTTCATAAAAATTAATTAAAAATAATAAATAAATCGAATGAAAATTTTCGAATAATTTTACAATGCACAATACACAAAACATATAGAGTAAATCATTTGCGATGATATCAAAACGATTTTGAATATTTACGTATCGATGAACAACTGAAACGTGTGTTTTATATTAGTAATAAATAATAATTATCCAATTGAAAACGTCACTCGGACGTTAATTGGAAAAGCGACATTGCAAATTGATGTCAGTTTGCCAACGACGAATTAATGAATTACCAAACGAAACGGTAGATATATCCGCTTTGGTACACATTTTAACTGACATGTGTGACGTTAATGAATTTTCACAGGTGTTTCTTGCAATGATTTATTTCCTATCGGGGAAAATGAAAATGAGAAAAGTATTCCCTTCATTTAACAGGTTCTTTTCGATAATTAAAAAAATATGTGTTTGGTAAATATATACTTAAATAAAATGGATTGTTGAAAAAGCTAACCATTATAAAATTTTCATACTCAATTTTTTTTGCAATAGAGAGAAAATCTATTTACAAAATTATTCTAAGATGTTTTAGCATATGAAATAATAGTTCTTGACCAATATTTCTTGTAAGGAGAAATATTCCGCTAAAATTGAAAAAACAATTAACTTACAATGAAATTTTAAGGTTCGAAGATTTATTGATCAGAAAACAGAAATTTATATCGAATTCATGAAATAAAGTGTAAGAAAAACGAAGTAATTTACATTGATGTTGAATTTATAAATGAAATTTTCTTTAGTAAAATTGTAAGATTTTTAAAATTTTAGACAAGAAATCTACAATTTTTTATTAAAATGTTTCATATTTATCATTCAAATGCTTCTATTTTTTGTTCTAATTATTTAAACGTAATATTTTTATAATTAATCCGACAGATTTTAAAATTGGTTTCGTAATTTTGAAAAAAAAAATAAAAACATTTTTTAATATACGTTCTAGGTTTTCTGGCTAACAAAATTCTTTCAAATTTCAATAGTAACATACATATATACAAATCGAAATCGTCAATTTGATTATATCGAAAGGCGTTATATTCATATTGGCCAAATGAAGATTTTAATCGGCGTATTAGATTCTGACGTAAAAATGAATGATTGAAATAAAAGTATTCGTCAATTTCGTGTGAAAGAAAAACCACCTTTATGCTTGCCGTGTTGATGGGTTAGAAATAGTAAAAAAAACTACACAAGGATTTTTAGACCTTATGTGAATGTTTGACGTATCACGTTGTAACGAATGGTTTATCGAAACAGTTAAAAAAGTCAAGGTAACCTCCATTTTTCAATAAGACATTAAAAAAAATGTTTTATTTATTTTCATGCTTTACGTAAGAATATAAGAAATCATATAAAACGATCAAAAGTAATGGAAAAAATATCAATTATTTTTCCCTTATATAAAAATCTAAAAATATATTTCATCAAGTATTAAATTTTTATTGAGTTTTCAAATGAATTGTGACCCTCAATAAATTATAGGTATATATTTCCTGTGTTCAAATTGTGAAGTCAATCAAAATGTAATATAAATATTAGAAAGTTGAATATTATATAATGTTTATAAAAATGTCCTCAATAATAATAATTAATGCAATTTAAATAAAAATTAAGAACTTTATGTATAATAAAACTGTTTTTTTTTTATTATACATACATTGTGTATATAAATATATATATATATATATATATATATATATATATATATATATATGTCTAATATTTTATTAAAAAATTATCGATAGTATATATTCGAAAAAACTTATAAATAAATGTTCAGATTAGGTGAATCTGAACATTTATTTATAAGTTAGGTGAATAACAAAGATAGAGCTAATATATATGAGTTTATTTCATTTTATCTTATTAATGATAATAATAAAATAATATATATAACAGTAGATAGTGCAGATTTGAAGAACGATGAAGACATTTAGAGATTTTGGTGTATGTAAAAGAAATCCCAATAAATTAGAGATTTATTTGGTCCCAATGAGAAAAAAACATATACGCGAATCCGGTCACGAATCACGGTTACGTCTGGACACCACTAAATAAACTTTTACTATTTTCCAAAAGACAGTTTTATAGGCGACTGAATATTCAACATTGTGAATAATATGTACGACATTTATATTATATATATTTTTTTTTCTTTCTCTATTCCACTCCTGCATCTACCGTTTCCATTTTTTTTCATTCATATCTTTTCTTTAAGCTCGTTTCTCTCACCCTTTTTGCAAATAAACATGTTCTTCTCGGACACATTTACATGAAAAAGTGCTTTCAAATCGTGGAAGTCTGTAACGGCTATAAATTTTTACGTTCATTATTTGCGCTTGACGGCATTTATTTTCTATGTGTGTATAAAAGGTACATGTATGGAATATGGAAAAAGATTGAATGCACGCACCATTTCCTTTATTGTCTGATAAAATTATTTATAATGAAAAAAATATGCCGAATAAAAAAAATCGCAAGCAATTTTTTTTTCAAATATGATAAATTTCTTTTAACATATGACGTGTTATATATCTTAAAAGACAAGTTCAATTTAGTATCAACATAAATTTAATTACATAGGCATAAAAAAAATATAGGATATATAAAATATAGAAAAGAATTAAATTTACAGTTATTTATTGGTTATAACTTTACTATTTAATTTAAATTGAGGGTATTGATTAATATATTTTTTATAATTATTTAAATTCTATACTCAGTTTTTACATTTATTTACAAGAAAGATCATATATATTTAGTTTCTAATATTCCAATTATAGAGTAAAGTGTTTTCAAATATAATTAAAAACTTTTTGAGAATTATATGACCTATTATATTAATTAAAATAGATGACTGATTAGTAGTAATGAAGTGCAAAAAAATAAAATCCAAAATATATAAAATATTACTATTTTCTTAGAAATAATTATGTTTTGTGAAAATATATTTTTCTTGGAAGAAATAATATAAAATTTTTCAACTTAATACATAGGTATCCGGATATACAATAGAAAATTAAAACAATTTTCTACAGTTTGCCAAATATTCAAATTTATCAAATTATAGGGCAACCTCAATACACGTCAATAATTAGAATTGCGAATTTCAATTCTGCGACACAAACTTCTATTAAAATGTACAAACATTTTTCCGATTTTTAAATTACAAGACATTGTATTTTATTTCTTCATAGAAAAAATATGAAACACAATAATAAAAATATAATAATTTAATTAAAATATAGTTAAAATTATAATATGATGAAATAATAGTTGAATCGTTGAAAAATCAATTTTTACCGTTTTATATAATTTTATATCTAAATTTAGTGAATATAAAAAAGAAAATTTTTGTAAAAATAATTAATATAATTTTTATATTGATAATTTTGTAAATGACCTCGCCAGTAATGCTTTGCGTGATCTTCCATTTCAGCAATAAAGCATCAGCGAAAACGTATTTTGCAAACGTTCAAACCGAAATAGACACACTTTCCCTCGGTTTTATTTCGGAAATTTTCCAGACCAAAAATGTCTATGTAGATTTTTTCCAAATAAACCATGCCGTTTTATTGTTTATCGTGTTCCCTTTTATACTGTATTTTTTAAACGTTTTTCTGACACGAACATGATGCGACGTTTCACCGAAAACTTTTCAATGGGCTGTCTCACTTAGAAGACTTCGAAATTATTTCTTATAATATATATATATATATATATATATATATATATATATATATATATATATATATATATATATATCAAGGTAGAGTTTTATTAAACGTTCGTTATTGATAAATTATCGAAACCGTCACGATATATATTTTCTACTGTTTTTTATGTGCGTTATATTTCGTTAGATGATGTTCGAAAAATTTCGCGGAAAATTTATAAGTATATACGTACGTTTTTCACGCGAGTTTCTCCTATGTTTTCATATAAAAATTATAGATATTTATCATTGTATTATTCAAAATAAGGTTAAATATAAAATTCTGAAGGGTGAATTAATATTTTCATGAAATTGCGAATTTTTAAAATGCATTATAATGTTATAAAATATTAATTTAAAAATCTGAAAAAAATAATATATTATTTTATTTGAACATAACAAAAAAGTCGTCATTATTATAGTATTATGAAAATAAAAAAAATCATAATATATAAATAATTTATCTCATTTTACTGAAAAGTCAAAAAAGTATTAATATATGGTATATAATGGAATATTCCAGTGCGAATCAGAACTTTCGTTTTAGACCATGAAATTTTAATACGTTTTAACTATGCTTCTCTCAACTTATTTTTAAAACTGTCCGATTACATATTCTATATGATATAAAAAAGGAACAAAAACGAGAAATTCCTAATTATATAATAATTTATACACTATTTTAAATTTTATTTAGAATATTGAATTCTAAAATTTATTCCTTCTTTACTCGTATTTCGCAAAGTCAAACACAAACATGATATAGTCATGTTTGAAACCAACACTTCAAAGTTTAAATTCATGCTTTTAACAGTCTGTGTCATAAAAATATGAAACTTTGCACAGAAACAACACGCTACTGATATGTTGATGATTAATTTATTGAAAAACTCAACTCGTACACAAATTTTATATTTGTTTTGCAAAATTATATAATACAATACTATATATATATATATATATATATATATATATATATATATATATATATATATATATATATATATATATATATATTACGAAACCTTTAGATTACATGTCTAAATTAATATAGGTCAACGATTTTTACTGCACAGTTCATTATACTAAAAATTATATGTGTTGAAAATCAAAAAAAAAAGAATACTAACATTAATTTTTAATACGAGTAATATAATATTATATATAGAGTGAAGTCATAGTTTTATTTCTTTTATTTATCTCGTCCCTTTTTTTCGGTTTGTGTCGCTCTCATGTCGAGGGATTGAACCTGGAGTATTATGTCGAATCCCGAATAGACGTGCAAGAAGAAATCTCGTTTCGATCGAAACGACAATAACAATCCTCTCGCTAGGGATGCGACGTTCTTTTTCATTCGGTACACTAACTAGGACGTGAATAAACAAGATACACGCGCGATATATAGTAGGAACAAAAACGGGGACAATTTTCTATTAAGGCAGATTAAAAACGGACTATATATATATATATATATATATATATATATATATATATATATATATATATATATATATATATATATATTTATATATATATATATATATATATAATATATATGGGGCGTATTTATTATGGAAACTTTTTGGATTTTCTTCTTCGATATATGCCGGCTTTTTATCCGTTCTTCATCTCGGTTCGACATTATCATACGCAAACGGGCGCGAGCTGGATGTAAGCCAAGTTGAACATAAAGATATGACGAAGGAGGAGCAAGATGGGGCATTTTTCGCCATGTTTCGAAGAGTTTGGAAGATAGCGACCGCCGTAGACTCGTATCACAATATCGCATAGAAACGAGATCGAAGGATATTTTCTTCATCGGAATGAAAAAAATTCGGAACGGCCTTTTATCGTTAATAAGATTTTAGGATAATTTTTTTTTCTTCCTCTTGTGTAAATCGAGGCGAATGCAAATATCGGGGTGAATGAATAAAAAACATGTCGTATTTTATCGAATAAATTACAATTATATATTATACTCGATCCAAGGTTCTATCAGTAACTTTTATTATAATATGACAATCCATCAAAATTATTTTGTATCAACAAACAATTAATATAATAAGAAATATAGCAGTTTTTAAAATCGATTAAATCTTTATAATTTCTTTAAAAATCCATAAAATATTGAAAAAAACTTTTTTTTAATAAAAAACGCACAGATGAATTTAAAATATAAAATTAATAAATGTGTTTACTAAAGTATTAAATAATTCATATCAATTTGTTTTCTTAGTTTATTATATAAAAGTAATATTAATTATTCAAAGAGTTTCATCTATCATCGATTTTTAAATGTTTTTTTTCATGAATGCAGAATTTTTTAGATAAAAAGTAAGATTTTATTGTTCTAAAATTATGAACACATTAAAAATGTAAATGTGTTGTGGTATATCATTTTAAGAAATTAGTATTAATTTCATAAATCAATATGAACTTTTATCTTTAAAAAAATACACCGTCGCTCATATAATTTATATAAAATTAAATTCCGAACAATGATTGATTTCCTTTATTATCAACTGTCGAACATTTCATTAGAGCGAACGAAATTTTAACGCGTCATTATTTTTCAAAAATAAATCGGATAGTTGAAAACTAACAAAGAGCGACAAACAATTATATAATATATAAGACCGGTCGTATTTGTTTCTTTTTTCTATATAGTCATAGATATATTTTTCTATAATATTTTTCAACGGCGACGGGTCATTATGACCAATCGAACCCTATCTACAAATTATAAAATGGTGCACGCGATACACGCGGCATTAGCATAAACCGACCCTGTTTCATCGACCTAAATTATGTACGGCTTTATCGAAATACTAAATATGCAACAATATAGACGTGTACAAATGTAAGTATCGTATTGTTATTATTGTCAGTGTTTATGTGCCAAGTCGATTTTTGATAACGCAAATCGCAATCGTCGATAGACCAAAAATAAAAATTATGTTTGAAACAAATATATAAGAATATATTGGGAAATGAAGGGTTATAAAATATATATTAGCTTTATATATCAACATAAGAATGATTAAGTGATATTATTAAATTCAAGTTGAAATATTAACATTACAAAAAAAAATAATTTAAATATTAAATAATATGTGTATGTCCTTCAATATCGATATTAAAAATTGAAATAAATTTATTTGTCGTAGAAAACCTAGATATTTTTAATGTTTAATATTTTTATCAGTATATTGAATTTTAGACTTAAATTTTTCAGTATAATCGTTATTAAGAAAATTTTGTAAATTTTATTAAAACATATTTTTTGTACTCAATCTTATTAATAATAATCGATTTTTTTATTCCAAAATAATTATAACTATCTTTTTAAAACACATTTTTAAATAATTTGATATTGAAATTAAACCCTTTAGATACCAATTAAACAATTAACTATTTTATAAATAATCATTAATTTCAAGAAAGTGCGAAATAAATAATATAATAGTAATAGTTATTGGACAGCAATAAATATTATGATTCGCTTAAAAATAAATATAAAATTATCAACAAAATTAAATACACGAATATATCTATATATGAATAATTACAAAAGATCATCTTAAATGTGAAAATAAATAATAATAAATCTAAACATTCTTCCGTTTAGAATCATCGCCGTATTCGTGTATTTAAATATCAATATCAGAATCAAATTATCGCGGTAAATAAAAAAAAACCGCCGAATCAAAAAGAAGAAAAATATATATGTTTTTTTTATACACACAACACAAGAGGAATTTTCAAGAAAGTCATAAACGTATTATGCCGAACATGGCAATTTTCAGTTCATTTTTTATTCATACGCATAAACATCAAGTTTGTGCCTCTGATTGGATTATAATTGCGCTCGGACGATCACATTGTTTATACATTGAAGAAAACGAATCGATTTACCTCTTCGTTCGAAACTTTCGATACTCGAAATTTTACTATATATATATATATATATATATATATATATATATATATATATATATATATATAATATACATACACGTTAAAATTCAAGATACGATGAAAATATATAAATATTCGCGCACAAAAGTAAAACGCCCTAATAAAATAAACAAAACGCCAATATAACGGAATGAACAGACACGCTAGAGACAATATAAAAAATTATGGTGCTAATATATGTGATAAATTTCTACGATTTTCCATTGCCGCAATGCTGACATATTAGAAACGGCTTGTGTATGTGTATATTTTTATATAAATGTTTGTGTGCGTTCGAAATAATAGAAAAAAAACGGCTTTTAATCATATATGTATATATATATATATATATATATATATATATATATATATATATATATATACATATATATAAACTAAACTATATGAATGTATGTATAGTATATGGTGTATCGTATGTGAAGCATGAAAAGAGTTGGCTTTATAGAAATTCAGACGACTTTCAGGACATTAACAGTGAATATGATATGAAATTGAAACGTGCATATCAAGCCATATTTCGACTTAGATTTACATATCAGATTACTACTTTGGCACCACTGCTTGAATAGAATATGTCAATGAGAATATTACGCTATTTTCACTTTTAATGTGTTTTTTTTTTATTTTCACTTGTGTTATTTGAATAAAATTTTATAAAAATATATTATTTTTATTGAAAAAATAATACATTGAATTTTAAAGAGCGTATCAATATCAAAATTGTAAAGTATGATAAATTCTTTCTTTCTTATTATTTAAATCTTAATTCATATGTAATTATTTTTTTAATTTTAATCAAATTTTCCAATATTGAATTACAATAATAAAGAAACATATTTATAAAACTGAAGAATTTAAAAATCGTTGACAAAATTCGATGAATTAAATCTTCATGAATACTACAATAAAAAAAAGAGTTAGAAATATAAACAGACTATCGAACGGCGAAAATATTCTGATGCAAAATAAAAAAAAAGAAAAACAATGAATAGCAAATCGTTTCGTGTTTGTTCGGTATTCAGAAATCAATTAGTAGTAGCCTGGCGATTCTGCTTTTGCATTGTATATATTTTTTTCTTTCACTTTTGACTGATTTTTCAGTACACACCGTTGACCTAATTTGAAAAATTTACTATGTATGAAAAATCGAAGTAAAATTTAAACGTGTCAATTACCCGTAATAATCGTTTTATTTTTATCAAATCTCAATCAACAATTAGATATATATTTATATATATATATATATATATATATATATATATATATATATATATATATGCTATCGTTTTATTATTATTTCATTTTATATTTTTGTTATGGAAAAATTTATCGTAATTGCCGCGAGTTTCGCTCGTTAAAAGCGTCTAAGAGAAATGTCAAAATTTTCAAAATTTTGAAATGTGTTTGTGCGTGTATGATATTTTATAAGTAATTTGGTTTGCGTTTTGAGTAATTTGATCGTATTATCGAAATGTTAAATCGCACGAAAGTGTATTAATTCTGGTAATGAAATGAAAATTATGTGTTGTATTAAATCATACTTAGCACTAAAGATTGTTAAAATATTTATTTTTCATTTCTTTTTCTAAAGAAAAAACAATTACATCCGAGTAATAAACTTTTCAAATCATGATAATAAGTTATTTTTAATATAATTGTATATAAAAATTATTTAATGTTTTATATATAAATCATAATAAAAGTGATTAATTGAGATCAACACATATACATTTTATTTTCAAAAAAAGTCACTATATAATCAAAAAAATATTTTAAATATCTTAAACAATACAAATTAAAATAGTCAATTTCATATATTTGAATCGTGTTCATCAAAATAAAAGCAACATAATTTATAAATTACTCAATTTAAATTATATAAATACTGTTAATTGTAAGTAACAAGGTTTTACGTGTATTTTCATCGATAATAGGTAATGATATATTATATAATTTCAATGGCTCGTTTCAAATTGCTAAAATTTGTTTTAATAATTACGTATACGTTTAATATTAATAACCGTAATTAAGATTATGAATATGGTCATTATGTAAAATTTTATTATTGGTACAAAATATAATATATTAATTTTAACCTTTTTCGTTTAAATCGTAATAGTGACGTACCTTCTGGAAGTGAAATCACTATTTGTTATGATAATTTAGATATAGAATTGATATATCATCAAATAAAATGAAAACGATTACTAATGAAATAGTACGATAATAATTTTCAGGACATTTTTTATTAATATGACGTAACAAAATTCATCTGTAATCGTGCTTTATTGAAATATATAAATATTATTAAAATAAATTAATTTATCGATACGTAATTTATATATATATATATATATATATATATATATATATATATATATATATATATATATATATATATATATATATATATATATATATATATATTATTCAAAACGACTTCACAATTTTCTTCGATTGATATAACAGTAAAAGTTTTTTAATTAACTTTCTTTTATATCCTTGAATATCCACGTCTTATAACATTCATTTTGTAAGAAGTGAGAAAAATTACAAACAAAGAAGTGTAAAAAATTGCGATATAAAGGCGACTCAAAACTAATCTCATAAAATAAAAAAAAAATGATTCCGATGCGAATACTATAATATTATTTTTTAATATTTAAAAACTAATATATTGTTTAATTATGAATAATGAATATACTTGTAATTCAATATAAAAATAAACGTTATTATATTAAAACGATAAAACTTTCAAAAATCAAAAAATTAAGAAATTTATTGAAAATATTCAAACGATTTGCATTATTTATTAGTTTGACATTAATAATCTCATTTTCGATATTAAGGTGTAAAATTAACCTATATATTTTGTTAAAATGTGACATTGCGATATCTTAACATCTAGATCGAATATTGCGATAGTGAATTTCGATGTAATTAGGAAACCATTCATCACACAACTGAATATCAGAGGCGGTTTAGACTCAATCTTAATAAAATTATAATATAATATAGATAATTATTTAGGCTTTCATATATATATACCATGTATATATATATATATATATATATATATATATATATATATATCCTATGTTAAACTGTGCTTTATTGGTTTTTCAAATTAAAACACACCAATAAAATAAAGGCGGCAATAAAACTTTATTGCTTTTTGAATCTGAATGGTTACCAATAATTTATTGTTAATTATATAAATAGCAATCATCTCATTTATTTCTTTAATTTTAATGGTAAATATAATTAATAATTAGATGTACTTTGATTTATGTAAAAAAAACAACGACGAGAGCAAAATAATACACTTATTATATATATTTGATTTAATTTAAAATATTCTTATAAATAGAAAAAACATTGTTATATAAATCTGAAAATTAAAAAATACGAGAAAAAACACTATGTAAAGTTATGGAAAGTTTCAATTTGTAAAAACTTTATTGCTTCAGACTTTTTTTACGCGAATCAATTTTGCAAGCAATTTAACTTTTAATTAAAATCGAATACTGAAGTACAAAAAGAGCGCGAAAAAACAAAAAGGAAAATTTAATTTGTATACGAGCAAATTTACCTCACTAGAAAAACAAAAAAAATGTAGTAAATAAAAATATGAAACAGTTCTTTTTTCAATTAAAAGTCTTTAATATAATCGGTGAAAAGTAATCAAAAAATATGAGAAATGCGATTACATTACTATGTTTTGAACATTTTAAGTTTTACAGTTCATAAAAATGAAAATAAATTTACGATTCATGATTGCTCTAAATATTTATAGATATGAATGAAAAATAAAATTGTATTACAAAATAAAAGATATATTTCCATTCAAAAAACGTATTTCCATAATGATTACTAATTCTATAAAATTTTCTTTAACTTATATATGTTATTAAAACGGATTTTTTAAATATTTTCAAAAGTATTTATTTATCTTTTAAAATTTTAAATAAGTGATATTTTTATTTAAAAACGACATAACATGATAATTACTTTATATGAAATAAAATAATCTATAAAATAACATTAGTTGACATATATAGTATTTTATGACCTTTAAATTTATAGCTCATTTTTTATCTCAAAACACAAATGAATCAAAACTACACGACATTATACGGTGAATAAAAGAACAATAAAACGCACACACACACCCACAAACAAATATATATAAATATATATATATATATATATATATATATATATATATATATATATATATATATAATGCAGATGTTCGTATTTTTACAATATAAATAAAAATGAAATGTACGCTTTCTTTATATTCAATACGTATAATAAAAATGTAAATTTAGGTTTAATATGAAGTGCTAGAAGTATGAAACGTATGAAAGAAATCACTTTTTGATGAAAAACGTCGAATCGTAAGGTTGTCGTTATTAAAATCGCCATAATAGTACACCTTAATCGAGAAAAAGGAGGGAAAAACTTTCTTCAAAAATTCAAATGAAAAATATCACATACTATATTTCGTTTCATAATTTTATTTTTGACGCCAACCTAAAAAGCTTCGCTTTTTATCATTTATACAATATTTATGTACGAAGAAAATGTAATAAAATAAATTTATCGGTGACGTTATATCATCTACATTGTTGTTTTTTTATTATTATAAAACAGAACTATTGAAATCTATTGCTGAAATTTAAATATTTTTTTTAAATGCATATTTTTTTTCTTAACACTTTTTTAAGTAAAAACGATCTTCAATTAAGAAAAAATATCTAAGTATTCAAAATTTGTTTCAGCCAAAAAAATACAATATTTATATATAATGTTAAATTTAAAAATTACATTTCGTTTGACATGATCAATCGACCATACAAAAACTTTTATATTAGATACTTTATAATACATCGAAATCATTTGAATAAAATTATAAAATTACGAAATTGCAGTAAATTTGATGTCGTGAAAACGAAATATTTGTGTTTATATTTTTAACGTATTAAAGAAAATTTTTCGCTTTAAATGTTTGTCAATCCGTCGGCAAAATACACGCGATTTTTCTGTAGATATTATTATATATTAAATTGCACATATTAAATATAATTATTTTTAATTATGAATATTTTATATACACAAATATATAAAAGAAAATTTTCTGATGCCAATCAACATAATATTAAATTTAATAATTCAATATAAAAGGATTTTTTTACAAAAAACATTTTTATAGAATTAATAAAATTTTCTAAATCATAAAAAATACGTTTTATTATAACGGTTATATATTTCTTCTCACGAATCCTTACAAAATATGAAATTGAATAAACATGAAAATTATGTTTCGTAATTTTCAGCCATTAAATTAATATTTCTTTTAAGAATTTTTTCACTAAATTTTCTTCAATAACTAAACTATTCCTTCTATTCATGTCCGAAATTAGCAAATTTTCGAAACTCATTTTTAAGTTTTCTCAGTATAAATTAAATTAAAAATAGGAACAATATATCCAGCATTAAATTCATACAAAATAGTTCGGCATTATATTTGCCATTTACGTATTTATTTTGGAACAATGAGTCAACCACTCCCAAAAAAAAGTGTAATATAATATATACAACACATATACATTTATGAAAGTATTGCAAAAAGACACTCCTTTTAAAATATTTTGTAACCATGTGAGTATTAATGTGTACGAACATGTAAATATGTATTGCATATAATTAAAAATATTCATGTATATATATGTGTGTCGTTTATTTATTTTTTAAATAATCAACAAAAAATCACTACAATCACAAACCTTAGATAAATATAATTATACCATATTATATAAAAATATTAATAGAAGAAGGCGAAGGCGTGTTTTATTCATTTATTTAAATATATATCGTTTTAGTACTCTTGAAAGTACATATGTATATATTTAAAATTTAGAATCAATTTTTTTATTTTGTGTAAATTATATACTTTTCTTTTACATTGAAATTGAATAAGATGAGCGGAAAGGCACGCAGTTCCGTTAAAATTGATCTATTATTTTTATTTATTTTTTGTATTAATTTTGAAATATTAATATTATTATTATTAGGTATTAATTTTGAATATCAAAGAAGGCTTTCACTCAATTTATACATATAAAATATGTATATACGATGAAGTTGGTCCCTTTATTATAAAAACTTTTTTCTTGATAAGATATATATATATATATATATATATAATTTATACATGTATGTATATAATTCAGCGCGAAAAGCTTTAAAGTGATAAAGGAAATAGACGAGGGGGGATAGAATTGAGAACTAAATTATTTATTTATTTATTTATTATTATTATTATTTTAAACGAACACTATATATATTTAAAAAAAATATATTAACGCGTACGAGATGTATGTTATATATTATATTAATATTGAACCGATATACATATATATATATATATATATATTTATTTTAATAATATTTAATTTTGGATATTTGTGGGGGACGAGGCGTCGTGACGCCTCGGTGCGACGACGTCATGTCAACGCGAGCGACCGGTTTGCTGAGCGACGGTCAACTGGCAACACCGAAACCGCACCTCGGCTATAACGTTTTTAATACTTTAACGTGTTAGACGCGTTTTGCAATATTGCCCTCATGTCTTTTGCAAAGACAGGGATACACCCGGAAGGCTTTTAATTAATCTTCAACGAGGACCCCCTCCCTTCTGTTGGAGAACGGCGGCGTTGCATTGTCGATGAAACAGTGTGTAACGCGACCGCGATGCACCTTACAATATTTATTATTATGTGTTACATATAAATACGGTATCTTTCTTTTTCCTAATCGAAGGCAAATGTGTTGATTTTATCTAATATATATAGATATAAATGCTAACTCTTACAATTCTATCGAATATCAAACATTGAACTTTGTATATCGTTAAGCTTTTAGAGTTTTTCATAGCGTTAAATATGTTTTCATTGGAAACGTTTCAAGTTTGTGCGAAAACGATTTTAATGGAAAATTGCAGTGCTTTTAAAACTTAAAAATCGTGCATTTACATAAACTTTGATCTCATCCTATATAAATATTATAAAAAAAGGATAAATTATCTGTTTTTTTTCAAATAAATCATAATTTGTCTTTGTCTTACTTCAAAAAACAATTGTACAAGGATGAAGTTTTAATATGTTTTTAATTATTTTAAATAAGTTTAAAAATCAATCAAAACAGTATTAAAATCAAATATTCTTTTATCTTTATTATTATAAAATAAGATATATCGATTTAAAACAATTAATAACTTGAAAAAGTAATTTTGTATATTGTTATGTAGACCAGTGACTTTTTTTCCATAAATCTAGAAGCAAAAGATATTCTTTTAATAATTGGAATCGAAATATAATTGAAGAATTGCTGGTGTGCTTGTTGGAAAAATAATTAGATAAAAACAATAAAAAGAGCGTAAATAAAATAATATATATTAAAACAATGATATCCTTTATTTAGAAATGTATATGAATTTTTATTAGAGAATTTTCTAAAATATTATAATTTCTTATTAGATTTTTAAGAATCCAAACTTTTCAAGTAAACTAAAATAAAAAAATCGTGATTTTTAAAATTCGAGTCTCTTCTGAAATAAAAGAGTAACAAGGTAATTTATTAAATATTTGGCCGATTACTGTTAATTTTTATAAATTTATGAAGATTAAATGCTAACTGTAAATAATTTAAATTAAAAGATATAATCTTAATTCCATGAAATTTGATAATTTTAAGAAATTTGAATAATACGTTAATTGTTTGATATCGAATAGTTTATTTAATCTAAAATATCATATTATTTCCAACTGGAAGGGAAGTTTATATCTCTAAAAATCATTTAACAGTTAATCAATATTAATGATGAAACTAAATTTCGAAACATATCACGAACATACCTTTTACAGAAGATACAAATTTAATTTATAGTTAATAATACTTATTATAGTAATGGAAGACAATAGTAATAAGAATAATTCAGAATTTATGAATAATAAAAAAAAAGTATTTGAAAAGACGATAAACAAAGAAATTGCCTTCGTAATGTTAGAAGACGACATGATGAAATGTCAATAAAGACATTCACACGCTATTACTTTAACTAGGAAGTTTGATTTATAAGTAAAAATACGAGACATTCTCGACACATTTCATTAAGTAGAATTCAACTATATTTTTTTAACAATAGTATATTAATGAAAAATAAAAACAATTTGTGCAATATTTATGTGATATCAATATCGGAAAATTTTTAGTGTGTTTTTAACGATTTTAATTATTATTTTATTATTAAAATAATATTTTAATATCGTAAATAATTCGTTGTTAATTATTTATCTCGTTTATATAAATGTATAGGAACCGTTGATATGAACAATGCATGTTTCTAATTAGATTTGCAAGTCATACGTATGTAATACAATACGGAAATTCAAAATGGTAAACAAACACAATTCGTGTTCGATTTCAATCTGAAACAATGCGAGATAGAATTTCAACTATTGAATTGGACATGAAACATGTATAATATAAACTGCAAAATGAGATAATACGATATATAATAAAGCATTGAACTTGTAAATAATGATCACGAGATAATTGCATATGTCAAATTCAATTCTACGGAAATATATACTATTGTGATCAAAAACTAAGGTGAAATTATTATTTAAAACTCTCGGGTATTAGGAAAGCGTGTAAATTGTATTTTTTTCCTAAGTTAGTAGGACTGTCTATAACAGGGGTAGCCAACCGGTCGATTACGAAGCCAATTTTGGTCCATTGCGAGCGATATCTTGACTTATGGCCGTATACACGGACATTATTAGTGTTTTATGACAAATAAAATCATAACATCTCTATATATATTTACCTATATTGAATTAATAAATATTGTTAACAATTATTTATGTTATTTTAATTCTCCCGGACGTGAGTTTTAGACTTAGACTACGCATATGACAACAAGTCATATGCTTATGACAATATGACAATTGAGGAGATAAAAACCGAATCGAAGAAGGTCTTGAAGGCTATACCGGAAATAGACTATTTATTCCGACTGTTTAGAGGGCTGGAAAAAAGCGTTGGCAAAAGTGTGTTTTATCGGACGGAGATTACTTCGAAGCGGATGAAATTGATTTGGAAGAATAAATAATGAATTTACATTTTATAAAAAAATTCACCTTAATTTTAATAAATAGTATGTATATAAATTTCTAATTTTAAATATATAAAATTTATTGGTGATGAATAATTAAAATCTAAAAAAAATAAACTAATATTTACATAATTGTAATTATAAAATTTTGAAAACAAGCAAAAAATATGTATTTGAATTTATAAAAAATAATTATGATAATTATAATAGTTGCTGATAGATACCTGAAAGTTTTTAAATATAATTTTTATTCGATGTCAATTTATTTTATGACAGTTATTAAGTATAATTTAAGTTATATATAATAAATTATTAATTTTAAATCGGAAAATTGAAGGTCGATTAAATCGTTAACTATGAAAAGAGATTAACAATATCGTTTGGACAAAATGTTTAAATTCTTATAAATAGATAAACACATAAAACTAGATAAATTATGAAAGTGTCACAAGTATTGAAAATTCGAAAGCTAAAAAGTTCAAATAATTATATATTATCTCTACAATATATGTTTTTTAATATTAATTTTTGTTTGACTAAAAGTTCAAAAGACATACATATTATTATATATTAATTCAATTATGATGATAAAATTTAAATTTTATTATTATTATATATATATATATATATATATATATGTGTGTGTGTGTGTGTGTGTGTGTGTGTGTATTAATATGTATAAAAGGTAAATATTATATGCTTATTTATCCATGAAATTTTTTGTCCTTTTAAATAAAGCATACTATATTAATGTTCAATCATAAATGTGTCACGTAAATTACTGAAATTCAATTAATATTGTGCATCATGCGTAATTGACGCATGAATGACTGTAAATTATGATATTAATTTGGTACAACTATAAATTGGAGATATTTTTGACACAAAGGTCAATATATTTTAAAGCAGTTCTAATATTTTACAAATGTGAAATAATATAGTATACGATTTCATTTTACTACCATAAAAATAATATGTATGGCAATAAATTAAAGATTTGCTTAGCATTGGCAAAGGAAAGAAAATCTGACAAAAGCTCCAAGGACAAAATTCTGTGCAACGATGTAAAAAAAACATGCAAATATTTGCCAAATATTTTAACTAAAGAATGAATAATCGTTTTTGAAAGACATCCAAAAATTTAAACATATTACTAATAATACAATTCACGAAAACCTAAACTCAGTAAATTTTCTGAATATGAATAGAAATCATAATACCAAATTTAAAATTATTTAAAATTATCGCTATTTAAAAAAAGAGATGTGTTGCATGAAATTTTCTATCTTGTACATGACATCTATCTGTGATTATTCAAACTATCCGCAAGTTTTTCCAAAATTTTCACCAAAGTCGCAAACCGTTTTTCCGATTACGTAATTTGTTTTTTATGACAAATTTTAAGAAGTTGTTATAGATGGCTCTGTAAATTTCATTTTTATAAAATTTTGAAAATTGTATCAACAGTGCAACTAATTATATAATCAAATAGCGAATAATTCTTCACATTTTTTTATAAATAATTTTTTATGAGTCTGTGTAGTAATGAAACTACTTCTACATATATCTATATCTTATTAATATATATATATGGTACATATATATATATATATATATATATATATATATATATATATGTATATATATATATATATATATATATATATATATATGTATATATATATATATATATATATATATATATATATATATATATATATATGAGTATGTGTCATCAAATATTTAAGTACACGTGTATGACATGTAAACATTGAAGCATTAACGTCATATCATATTTGTTTATCTAAAGAGCTTACAAAGTTATTAATGACAAAACGATTGTTAAACGACATTATAAATGTATGAGTTCAATATAAAAACTCGTATATAGGTATGTGTGTTTTTAAGGTACATATTTTTTTAATCAATATGTAGTTCGTTTGATATTAATATATATTTATAATAAATCAATATAAATTCGTGGTATACATAACAGTAAATTAATCAACAAACTTTTTATCTAAAAAAAATTATTTTGAAAATTTTCAAAAAAAATAAATGATAAAATGTTATTCAATTATATTAATATTATTGTGAAATTGTTAAAACAATATTCACCATCTATGTTTTTTTAAAAACCTTTTTTTATTAATTTAGGCTTAAATTATTTAAAATAATATAATTAAAATCTTTTTAAAATATTTCTTTTATAAAATAATTATTGTGCTATGTCATTTCAAATCTAAATTTTAAATTTAAATACATATTTAATTAAATTTCAAAAAAATACAGTATATGATTAATATTTTTTTGATAATTTTTCGAGTAAAACTATGATTTTCGATAATATGAAATAAAAAGCAAACAAATAAATTCATTATCGCGATTTGGTAATCATACTGCAATACAACAATTAGTAACATGCAATTATATTAACTTATAAAAATGTGTCAAATGATTAAGTATTATTTTTTTAATATAATTTTCATAGTATGGATCACATTAAAATTTAATGTATTATCTATATCGAAATATAATAAATTACAACGTAAAAAAATAGTGATAAAAATCATTCATCTATTATGCTAGTCAAATTACTTTTTTGAGGTAACGGCGATTTTAAATGTTATGACAAAAAATACAAATAATCGAAATACATAATGAAACAATATCGATGTCAAAACAAGACAAGAAAAAACAAAGTAAATCAGTGTTTATAAAAGTAAATTACGTGGTCTGTATTAACATTTTTTTCTGTAATAAATGTAAAACTGTTTTACCAAGTATATTGAAATCGATAAAAATGTCACCATAAATTCTAAAGTAAATAATATGGCATTTATTATCATGTTTTAAAACATCGTATGATATATATATATATATATATATATATATATATATATATATATATATATATATATACATATATTACTTTCTGTGTTTATAAAAAAGCAAAATAGCAATAAACGAAAAAGCAAAACGAATTGTACGAGAAAAAGGGAAAGGGTGAGCAACAGTTTTGGCACAAATGGAGCGTACACTTGTTGCAAAAACCGAAAATAGCTTCGGGACCTGTTGCTACATCCTTCTTAATCAAATAAGAAAACCGACGACAGTTTCCTATGAAAATTCCAGGACGGCCGTCGTCATCCGATGCGTTTGGTCAAAATCGACGGAAAATCCGCCAAAGACGACAGCGAATGCGACGACGAATCGCGCGAACGCTCTGTATCAAGTTCTCATTTCTTAATATCAAAATATAATATAAGATGAAAGTAATATACGTCTTTATATACTTCAATTTAAACCATTCATACTTGATTATCAATTACTTAAAATATAATAATATAAATCTATTTTTTCGAATAAAAATTATTTTTTTAAATTTGATTATGGAATATAAATAAACAAGTTTATTAAATTAAATGTTTAATTTGAAATGTAAAAACTAGAAATTGAATGTTCTCTTTGGAAAAATATCGTTTTTTAAAAAAAGTCTTAAGAATCCCTTGAAATTTTTTTTTAAATTTAAGGAAATATATATGTAATCTTGAGGTTACATATATATATATATATATATATATATATATATATATATATGTATGTATATATATATATATATATATATATATATATATATATATATGTATATATATATATATTTATTTATGTGTGTGTGTGTGTGTGTGTGTGAAATTCTAATAATTTAACCTAACCAATTTAAAATTTGATAACGTTTTTAACGAACAGATACAATATATAAAAATATATCAATATATAAATTTGAAACTCTCAAGAAACCAATATAATATTTATCATCAAAGTACGAACGGTTTTGTGTACGTTATCAGATGATGGAATAAATTTCCTCAATAAAAGTTGCTTATAGTAAATCACCTTGAAACACAATTTCACATTTGAAACGAAAAACACACAACGACCAAACTTCTGATTCGATTATGTCTCGATGTAGTTAAAGAAAACTAACGAATTAAATATAAAATTTTCACGATATTCGTATAATAGGTGAGTTTCAAAATTTATCGATTCAAACATATTATTACTAGTAATTTACAAATTTATAAGCGTTCAAAAATCAATAGAAATGAGTGTCAATAGATTTTAACGTATTAAACGTTTCAAAGTATGAAAATTATATTTTAAAAGTATCAATATATCAAACGTTTAATAATATATAATAATTCTGAAAAAACAATTAAAATTATGATAATAGTTACGTGTATATTTCGATATAAATATGCAAATTTTTAATTAAATTTATAACGGAAACCATTTCTCAACAGAAATTTCTGGAAACTGAAAATTTTTCCACGAAATAATAGAAAGTTTCATGTAATAGCACTGAATATGTTAATCATATGTATAATATATATTTTTGAATCATTTTTATGCTTAACTTATTATTCATAATCTAAAAATGCTGAAAGGGATTAATCATAACCACCATATGTGAATTAAATAATACTGTGCTTGAAAATGTTTTAATTATACTTTCAAGTACGAAATGTTAATATATATGCATGTATAAATATATTATACATCAGTGGCGTGCGGTGTAGGGAATTAAAGGACATTAAGCAAGCCCTCTAAAATCTTGGTAAATATTTCATTTAATTTCATATAATACAAATATATTATTAAAGATGAAATTTAATTTATAATTATGAGAGCATTGTATGTAAGAATTTAAAATGAATATATCAAAAACTTTCAAATAACGTTATATACTTATTTTAAGCATTATTTATAAAATTAAAGTATATAAAATAAATACTTTAATAATATAATATTTCATAATAAGTAAATTGAAAATTTTCAAGAAAAATTTTATAACATAATTAAACAATTAATAATGTACAATTCAATTTTGTAGAAATAGAGTAATATGTTATATATAATATATTATACATCTGAAATTAATTTTTATTTATCCACATAATCATTAATTTAACCGAATAAAAATTTTTCTATTCCTAATTTATAATAATCTATCACTTTTTATAAAAAAAAATCGTTATTATTTTTTTCACAAATATTATTAAACTGTCCACTGTTCTTTTATTTTCAAAAATTTCTTTCATTATTTTATATAAAATAATATAAAATTAATATTTCTAATCATAGTTAATAAATTAAATTATAATTTTTAAAGGAAATTAAAGTAACTTTGAAATCTTCAAATAAAGGCAAAATAAATAAGTACCCATTTAATATATAACCTTCATATTTATCTAAAAATATGGCATACAAGTTTTTTCTATACTTAAAACTAATTTTTTTTTGAGGTCGCTGTGTTGAATCAATACAAAAATAAATTTCAATGCGTAGTGTTACGGTTATGTATACTAAAAGTTTGGTTATAACATTATTTTGAAAATCAGTAAAAACATATTATTACAGCTAATAAAAATTATATTAGGAAAAATGGCAAATATTAAATATCTACGATAGCTTAATCATATCGCATATAATAACGTGCGGTACATTATTTACATTTTCAATTTTTATTTACGTAAATAACATAAATAATATGATTATTACTTAAAGGTTGCGTTTAAAATTGGCAACTCAATTCTGTAATAAAAAAAATAACGTTCTAATACCAAAACAAAAAATAAATTGCTTTGTTGTTTTCCTTTAATGTTAAATATTGTGAAAGGGATTAACCTATAGATTAATAAATATAGAGAGATTTATTTCGACTTTATTAAACTTGTATAATTAACTTCCATTTCGGTGATATATCAAATTCCCCTCGATTGAACTAAAATAAACTGAGCCGGCAAACACTCAACATTACTTGCAAGTAATGTTCGGGAGAAAAATGTACGTACGCGCGCACGCACAAATTTCAGTAAATACACACGACCAAGTACAGATTAAGATATCGAGCGTTAGAATTTTAATCAATTAATGGAGAAGTCTTAATTTATTTATTATGATGATGCCAATTTTCCGCGTTGGCCATCAATCCGAGCGTCAAATTAATTAATGATCGTGTCAGATGGGCGTTATCGCCCATTAAATCGTCGGTCATCAATCAAAAAACGGGAAGATTTTTCCTATTTAACACCGAAACAACCTCTTTTTTTCTTCAGAGCCGGACTAAAGTGAAAACATGAAGCGAATAGAAAAGGCTGAAAGATTGAATAATTGCGTCGACTTTTAGGATATATATTTTAATTATAATTTTGATACACTACCAATTATAATATATTAATTAATATAGAATTTTTTAAATCACTTATTCCTAAATTATTATAATAATATAGGAAAATTTTTCGAAGAAAATTATCAATATTGCTAAATAATTTCTTCATTATTATTAAGCGATCAACTTTACTTCAAAGAAATGTAACTACTCGGATTCTTTTTAAGTTTTACGAATATTCTCACGTATTAATGAATTCGAAATTCTATCACATAAAATAAGCATCTTATTTATTCTACTTTTACGTAAAATTGGACTTTACGAACTAAACGGAACCCTTTGAATGTATTTTTATTGCTAATTAAATATTAAAAATAATTCAATTACGTTACAGTGGATGAAATATCCCATAAACCATTTTATTTAAAGTTTCGTTACATTTTTTATTTTAAATTAAATATAACATATAACAAACTTTAAAATAATATCTCAAAATTATTAAATTCCAAAGACTAAATAATTTGCAATATTATTGTTTAAATGTTATTATCCATAATATTTAATATTTCAATACAAGTTTACCAGTTAAAACATAATATCGGATATCAAAATCTGTATTATAAAATAAATTTATTTTATACCAATGTAGCTAGTAATTCTATATGTTCATAAAATACATTTTTATTAATTTTGACATATCTGATATGAAATTTTTGTCGAAATCGTACAATTATTATACATTTAGTATAAAAATATACGCGACATTGAAATGTTAAACGATCGATTCATACAACACAACAACAGGGAAAATATTTATATAAAAATTACAAAATGATTTCATGTATTTAGAATATGTAAAAATATCAAATAATAACTATTACTGAAACCAGTTAATATCATTCGTGTTATTAAAAATGTAAATATTAAAAAAAATCAAATATTTTTCGCAATAAAAAAACAAAATTGTATCTATAATATATTATGTAAGATAAAATAGATATATAAAATTACATATTTTATTTATACTCTTAAAGATATTATAAAATAGTTAAATGATTTTTTTTCAAGGAAATTCTGTAAGAAAAACGATATGTAAAAAATATTTTAAATAAAATAAAATTCAAAAATTTACGAGTTTTCAATAATTTAAAAACTTTTCTGAAGATATGTTTAAACGTAATATTTATTGTGATATATTACATATTATACGGGTCCAAAGATCGATTTTTTTATTATAAAAAAATAAAAAAAGTCTGTCTATTGTCGTTTAGTCTTTAACAACGAAACATTATCGACTTAAAAAAAATATTCCAAAGGTAAGTCAAGGCCTTTGCGATTTGTTATTACAGCGTTGTTTTATTTCACGTAGATACTTTCAAAATGAAGATGTCCAAAAGATTAAAAAAAAATTAGGGAATACCTCTATAATGTCTCGAATCGATTTCAACCCCTTCTCTCCCATTTTGCCCGTTTTGTAAGTCACGAGGCAAATGGGTCACTAGGGTACAAATCGATACGTTCTCCGCCCACTAGAAAGCACGTGCTCCCGGATGTCGTCCTGACGGGGTTAAAACTCTCGTAAATATTCTATCATCTGTTTATTGTTATTGCTGTCTTCGATCTCGTTAAAAGCGATTATATACACAATTGAAAATTATCGGCATCAAGGGTTAATTTCCATACATTATATATATATATATATATATATATATATATATATATATATATATATATATATATATGTTTTAATTCGTATATTTTATTATTAAAGTCTTTCTATTTGTGGAAATTAACAGAAAGTTTAAGAAAATAATAAAATTTTCTAATGACATAGCGGCGTATATATTTGAAAACTTTCCGCTATACGTATTATATAAATGATGATTGATTATAATCGTCTGTATTTTCGCGAATTTTACGATGGAAACGTAATTTTTCATTTCAATCAGAGAAAATAGATTGAGTAGGGGGAAGAGAAAGCTAAACTAACTAACGAACGACGAAAAACTTCAATATTGAATACTTAATTGGTTCCTTTCTTCAAGAAAGATTGACGTTTTGACGGATATCATTAAATTACAAAAATCGAATTTCCGATAGAATAATATTTATATTAATAAACTTATACTATATA
The DNA here is from genome assembly GCA_024500535.1 of Leptonema lineaticorne. Taxonomy (NCBI): domain Eukaryota; kingdom Metazoa; phylum Arthropoda; class Insecta; order Trichoptera; family Hydropsychidae; genus Leptonema; species Leptonema lineaticorne. The sequence continues at coordinate 9,759,235 of JANIJI010000009.1, read as the reverse complement.
AATATTTAATCAACTATATATGTATAAAATTTCATTATTTCACATTGTTATATTTGTTAATTAATATAAAAAAATGATAAAATAACAAAGGATATATCGTATTCATCTGCGCGACGAAATAGTAATATTGACAGTATATAACATATTGATGAAAACAAGAAAATTAATTGTGTTAATATGTTTTATTGAAATTTAATTACAATATCTATATTAGTGGTTTTAAGCCGGTGTTTCGTGAAAAAAAGATGATTCTTTAATTTAGAAAGCGTATCGCTAAAATTTTGAAAATTTACTATAAAATAAAGGTATAAACATTTTAATTATATAAAAAATATTATGTATGCTCATTTATTTTATTACGATGATCTACAAAATTCCTATAGAATTTTAAATATTTCATGATTTGAATAAAAAATAGAACCACTAATTAATATATTATTTATAATAAAGCAAAAAACATATATAACTGATACAAATAATTGCATTAAATATACACTTTTAAATTTGCTACTATCAAATAAATAATTTAATTTACGTTAAATTTAACAAATATTGATTTATTTATTTAGAATATGCATATAATATTTTTTATTAACATAAATATTACTATTATACAAATTAACATTAAAACTATCAAAATATAATACAGTTTCTTAATCTTAATTTAAGCAACTAATTTTATACTTTATTCGCAGTTAATTTATATACTAAATGCTTTAATATTTTTTTTCTATAATTTATTAATTAAAGCAAGGTCTTTCGTAAACACAAGTCGTAAATGTGATTTAATCCCGGTATCTTCCACACATTAGATAAGTAAGCTATTAATTAAGCTATGGAATATATCACATTTAATCTAAACATAAATAAGGTTAATTGAGTATTACGTTGTATTATTTTACAAACATCGTGTACATAGTTTGAAACTGAATTCCGTTCATATATAACTATAGAAATTTATATATTATACTACTGTGTTAAAAGATCTACAGCATACTCTTATATTGAGAAAGTAACATTTTTTCCATTATTTATATGTTTTAATGCAAATCCTACAGCTCAGTAACGATGTAAATAATAAATAAATATAAATTTTTCCATTAAAAAAATATCAATCATTCCGAACAAAATAATGTATCCAAAATAAAAATACGACAAATTCCCAAAATATTGAAAAAAAAAATGAAATAAAATAAACAAATCGCGTTCGCGTGTCTTTTTCACGTGTTGAAATATTAACGTTTCAATCAGTTACCGTTTGACTCGTCATACGTTATTCATATACGTATGAAACGTTACGTACACACACGTGTACAAACGATTGAAAATAATTTTCGTGTTCGTGTACTCTATATGAGCATGTATGACACGAAATACGAATCTCTAATAGAGAGAAGATAAATAATAGGTAAACGTCGTTCTTTAAATATTTAATGTTTTTCATTCGATAATGGCTTAAATCGACGTAAAACGATCACGTAAGACGTTTCATTTTCATTAAACGATATACATTAATATTTGTGATGTATTAATAGAGATAATTGTTGGCGCTTTTAATATTTTAAAATATTTATATGGTATTTTCAAATATAATACTTTCTATAAATACGATTTATTGTATATACTACTGTGATCACAAAGTAAGGTGAAATTGTCATTTAAAACTCCTGGGCATTAGGAAGGCAGGTAAATTGTATTTTTTTCGTCTATAACTTTTGCCAAGCATCTGTTTGTCAAAAGGTTTAATTATCTTCGAGTTACACGTGTTTTTACAACTCTTGATTCCTTCATCACGATAATGCATTCTAATTATACTGTATTGATTCTTTGCGACTTTTTTGCCAAAAACTCGACTCATATCATTCCGAAACAACCGTATTTGCCTGATTTGACTCCTTGCGACTTCTGGCTATTCATCAAACTAAAAAGGCCAATGCTGGGACCCCATTTTGATACGATTGAGGAAATAAAAACCGAATCGAAGAAGGTCTTGAAGGCTGTACCGGAAAAAGACTATTCCGATTGTTTCGAGGTCTGGAAAAAGCGTTGGCTAAAGTGCGTTTTATCGGACGGAGATTACTTTGAAGGAGATGAAATTGATTTGAAAGAATAAATAAAAAAATTACAATTTATTTTAAAAAATCACCTTATTTTTGATCACATTGTTCACAGTTAAATCAAAAACATTCATATTTTTTTACAATAAATATTACTAACTTTTGATATAAAAACAAGATATATTATCATTAATAAAAGTGAGAATATGAGTATAATTTCTGTTATCAAAATTATTTTTATTAACATTGTTTTAATTTATTTAGCTGGTATTCAGCGAAATAAATAGTCGGAAGTTTGAATCGTTTGAGAAACATGGCCATTACTCGTAATGCTTGACAATTACGTTTTATGGAAGCGAAACAAAACATATTTAATACATCATATGATTATATAAAAGTAAAACTCGAAACAATAAATCCATATAAAGTCTAGAAAAGAAAAGAAATAATCGAATTTGTTATTAGTACTCCAATAAACTATAATTATAATATAATATATATGTAAACATAAATATTTATTATATATGTCAATATAAATATTAATTTATATATGTGCATATGAAATACATATATAATGATGTATGTATAAATGTGAAAACACAAACATGTATGAAAGCTTTCTTGTAAACTTTTGTTTGTGACATATAAATCGATAGAAAACTTTTCACAGAAAAATACCCCATTTTCCTTAAACGTTAGCACACATTATATGAAAAACATGCCGTATTATATATATATATATATATATATATATATATATATATAATACTTTGTAAAATAAATTATAATATAATTGACCTTTAGAACCAAATTTTCGACAATACACAACAATTTACGTGACACTAATGAGTTATTAATATGTTGTTATATCTATAGTATGTCTCGAATAACTTCTCTTTTTTCATTATATATTTTCCTTATTCATTACATTTAAAGAAAACTAATTTCAGCAAATATATATATTTCAAATTAATGCATTACAAATTATATTATACAATTGTATATATGTACATAATTAAATTTAATATAATTTTTGTATTAAAAAACTAATTATTTTCACTTTTCCGACTGCGCGCAGATTTGAAATGATAATCTAAAATGACCATATAAATAAACTCAATCGTTAATTTGGATAATTATTGCTGTTGAATGAATATTGAACAGTTCAATGTGTTTCCCCACCTGTGTAATAAAATTTTATGACAAACATGCAAATGTTTATGGATTATCCCGAACCATTAAAATAATACTTTATTATCACGAGAGCGTTAAAAATTTTACGTAACGTGTTAGTAGTGCTTTAATACGCAAAGCAAAGAATGCTATTTTATGCCATATATACATTTAATGTAAATTATATATACTATAACGCTCGTATTAATGAAAATAATAATTAAAATGGTATTGGAAAATTCTAGAACTTTTTCCTATATGAAAAATAACATATAATTTAAATCGATTTATAAATTTATAATTTTTTTTAAACATTTTTATGTTATTTTTATAGGTTAAAACTATATATATATATATATATATATATATATATATATGTGTGTGTGTGTGTGTGTGTGTGTGTGTGTGTGTGTGTGTAATTATAAGTTTAAAAAATCACAATAACATGAAAAGAATAATGATTATAGTCGAAAACTTTTCAAAAATAATGTAGTAATTTATTAAAAAATTCACGATAATAATTTCAAAACAATTTGATCAAATTTATTATTATAAAAAAAAGAAAAAATAGTTTATATATAAATAAACACACACACATAAAACGATTAAATAAATATTTTCTAGTCAAACAATTAATCATACGAAAAATGGTAATTTTTCAAAATTAATACCTATAATGGAAGTAATATATAACAGGTAAGAAACTGCGAAATATTTATTATAGAATAAGCTGGTTGAAGTAATTGTTTTTTCACGCAACACGAAGCAATTTATTTTGTGTATGCAATACTAAATATGTAAGAATATTTTAAATGAAGGTGTTTGTGATGATAACTTTTTAATAAAAAAGGAATTCTAAAATTGAAATTGATTTTTTAAAACGCCAATTTTCTCGTTGTTTTACAAACTTTTTACTAAAAAGTGCGAATATATATTATATATAAATTACTATTATTTACATAAAAAAAGTATTGTTATTTTTTCGTTAATTTTTTTTTATGAATAAAGCTTATAACAGCTTGACTTTGAGAATTGCAATTTAAATATTAATGATTAATTCGAAAAAGTCATATAATTTAATTGAAAAGAAAAAAAAATCCATTCCTAAAATAATAATGCATGCAACAACGATATATGGTAAATATATTTCACATGCGAATTTACTCACGTTTTTTAGCTATTTCAGCAAAGTAGACACGAAGTGAGATGACCGACATCTATAGAGACGCCGGCAGACGACGAGGATGACCGCCGTTGACCAAAATAATAAATCACTGAATTGTCACATGTGTCCACCATTTTATAATAGCACGAATTCACAAGAAATGTAACAGTTTTGAAGCATTGTCACTGCCGGTCGAGAAGTCATTACGTTGAATAATCGATCTATAAAAAGAAAGAAAAAAGTATTAATAATAACGCATTTAAAAAATTAAAAAATAAACACGATTTTCAATATTATAATATAAATAAAACAATTTTTAATTCTATTAATATTATATATATGTATTTAAAAAAATGTAAATTAACTTGTTTTATACATGTAATATTATGTATTTTTTCTAAAGGTTACGATGATTCTTTATTAACTTGAACGTAAACATCATTACGTAGTATATAAACACTTTGTAAATCACCTAAATTTTGTTGTCACATACAAATATTAGATCGCAAAACATGGGTTTCTACATTCAAACTATCATAAAAATCAATTTTGCTATGTAGTAATAATAATCTGCAATAGTATATGAATGCTATATAGTATTCATAATCTGAATTTTGATGAAATCATCAATGTAAAGTAAAATAAATAGTGATTCTCTTTACATTTTAATTGATTTCTTGATTATATTTAATCTAAAGCTATAAATAACAATATTTTATAATTTTTATATACAAGAATTACAACATTATACTGTTATCGTAAAATATTTTAAAATAATTTGCATATAAATAAAAATTGAAAATGTAAACGATAATTAGAATTAATATTATAACACTGTGATCAAAAAGTAAGGTAATTTTTTTTTATAAAATGTAAATTTTTTATTTATTCTTTCAAATCAATTTCATCTCCTTCAAAGTAATCTCCGTCCGATAAAACGCACTTTTGCCAAAGCTTTTTCCAGTCCTCGAAACAATTGGAATAGTCTTTTTCCGGTACAGCCTTCAAGACCTTCTTCGATTCGGTTTTTATTTCCTCAATCGTATCAAAATGGGGTCCCAGCATTGGCCTTTTTAGTTTGATGAATAGCCAAAAGTCGCAAGGAGTCAAATCAGGCGAATACGGTTGTTTCGGGATGATATGAGTCGAGTTTTTGGCAAAAAAGTCGCAAATAATCAATACAGTATAATTAGAATGCATTATCGTGATGAAGGAACCAAGAGTTGTAAAAACACGTGTAACTCGAAGATAATTAAACCTTTTGGCAAAAGTTATAGACGGAAAAAATACAATTTGCCTGCCTTCCTAATGCCCAGAAGTTTTAAATGACAATTTCACCTTACTTTTTGATCACAGTAGTATTTCTCAAAACTTCAACCGTACTGATATATATATTAATTGAGTTTTTATTATACATTGTTGAAAAAATTACATGGTAACATTTCCTAAGGGAAAAAGAAAATGTTCGATACGGTTAAAATAAAAATTAGACGATTAAGTGATTATTATCCTCAAATTTTACGCATGTAATTTGAAAAATTGGACACGCGTGCCAAGTTCGCAACATTAAAAGCGACAAATTGAATTTGAGGGTAAAAAAAAACGAAAATTAACGTGCACATTTATTTAATGGTTAAAATAAAATAAAATACATGGCGATAAATGAAATTAAAAAGTGCACGCGAAGTGTGAACTAATTTATGCTCGTTAGCGTATAAATTGCAACGGCACTTACAAATTCATTTACATGCACGCAATTTTTTTCGTTTCTGTTTTTAATTTTTGATTTTTTCTTTTGAAATGCATTTCAATAGTATATTTAATTTAAAAATTAGCTCGATTTCTTAAATAGAAAAATTTAAATATAAAAATAAAATAAAAAGGCAAAAAAAAAAGGTTTTAAAGAGAAATGAACGCGTTTGAAATGACTGAAAATTTTTCGTGGCGAAAAGACATTTGGCCGAAAGTTCATAGCGATGCGACCGAAAAAAATAGCGGGTCGAACAAAAAGAAAACAGGGAGGAAAAAAAATAACAACACCGGTGAACAAGAAAGGGTTGACCTTTCCAAAACGATGACTCCATTCAGCATATCGTTATATTATGCTTTCGGCATAGATTTTTATATGTACACGTGTAAATATAACGGATATATATGATACTATATAATATCGTAGTCGATAAAAAAAAATTGGAACAGTAAGGGCAACCGGAACGAATGGATAGACCTTCGCCTGTTTTAATGTCAAGCGCATTGTTCTTCATCGAAAAGTTTAACCCGTCTAAAACTGGACGTTCGTTTTATATGTTGTATTATATCGGCATTATTATGTCGTATAATGATAAATATTAACCGCAAAATTTATAGTTACAAAAATATTTTTTTAATTAATTTATTTTTAACATATACTCATATTTAAACTAAATGATGTCAAATTAACAATGAGTTCCATCAAGAACTTTGAAAATACGTTATATTATATTATATCAAGTATTATTTATAAGTTGTTCCTATAAAAAAAATAAATATAATTTTGTTAAATATTTTGATGTTAATTAAAAATGAAATTAAAATTTAAAATTAAAAGGAAAATTAATAAAGTGTACTTTTTATTAGCATATATTTAAAAAACATATATTATTAAACAATAAAATAAATAATAAATAAATGCATTAAAAATTAAAAATTTTAATAATATTTTTATAATGAAAAAAATTAGGCTAAAAGTTTTTATTTCATCTGCTTTATATGTACTTATAAAACAAATTTTACATCATTATACTTATTTTCATTCAACTCTCTTGGGAGGTTATTATATAAATTAAAGTTTTACAGCCGTGAAGATTTTAAAATAAATATTCAAAATTAGTTCAGATCTTCGTACAATAAATATTCTACTATTAATGTTAAAAAATAATAAAATCACACAAGTGAAAATATATTCAATGGAGTAAAATTTAGCTTAATTAAAATTATCAGTATGTAAAACGAAAATCATTTATTTTGTTTTATTTTAAAATCATTCCTCATATTTTAAATGCCAAAAATCTATGTACAGTTCACTTTAATGATAGATAATTTAACAAAAAATTATTCTTGTCTAAAGATATGAAAAGTAATAAAATAAAAGTCATTAATGCAAATAAAAAATTAACATACATTATCGAAGATTATATATAAAAAAAATCTAATTTACATACTTTGTGTAGTAGTTTGAGTTAAATACCCTTTAACACTTCAGAGAAAGATGAAAGAAAAAAAGGTAGTCCAAAATTCGTAAATAGACTTTTAAAAAGATATATGGTAGAAAATTGTATAATGAAATGAGTTTTTTAAACATTATTCTTTCTGTATGACTAATTTTGACTGTAGTTTTTATAATATATCCTTCTAAGTTTTCTTGTTTTATAACATATACACTTTTAAAATTAATTAAATTTTATAAAAATAATAAACCAAATAAATTAATGACTTCGCAAACTCTATAAACTTACATATTTTTTCAGCATTAATATTATTTAAATAAAATGATATTCTAAAATTCTTATATTTTTTAACATTAAAGCGACATTACTAGTAATTACAATAATGATGAATAAATGCGAGATCCTAAAAATAATAAATAAAAATAAACACTAAATGCGATTATTAAATATTCCCCGAAAGTATAAATAGAAAAAAAATTAAATGCTTAAATAAAAGTGCATATAAATTTGGAAAATAAAATATTCATTAAAATTTTTAATTTATATATTAGTAATAATTATTTATTCGCGGAACTATATAATAAGTAATATTCACTAATTAAATCAATACCTACATTCGCACGTAAAATTGGTGTAGAAAGTAAATTTTCGTCAAAATATTTTTATATATTAGAAAAACGCTACAAAAACTACAATGTAGACATACAAACACACAAAATACATGCGAGCATTTAAATATTCAAATATAATGAATGTTAGAGGTTTATTTTTTTTTGTCGGTCAACTTAATCAAATTACATTTAAATATTAAAACGTTTTCAATTAGATAAAACGTTGTTGTGACGCTTGAACGGGTTTAAACCAACGTCAATGTCAATTTCCCGAACGCGACTGACTGACAGACAGCCAACAAGTAGTCGTCGCTTTTCACATTTTCACACTATGTAAAAAAACTAAAATTGAAAAAAATTGAAGAAAAATACGATAATCGATTTGATAATAATAATAGTAATAGTAATAATAGCGATGAAAAATCATTTACACGTCGTATTTTTCTCCCCCTTTTGTCGCAATAATACGGAAAATTCGATCCGAAACTTAATAAGCGTTCAAGGCTTTTTCCCCCTAAAATAGTTGTGCCTTTATTTCTTTACTATTATATATATATATATATATATATATATATATATATATATATATATATATATATATATATATATATATTCGGTCACGAATTTTTATTTTTGCTTTATTTACATGTGTAATATTTTGTAATGTTATATTGTTTTATTTCTCGATTCAAAACCCGATTTAATTCAGAATATTACTTTTATGGTGTTAAAAATTATAATAAGATTACAAAATTAAGATTTTTAATATATATAATAGAAAATAAATAAATCGATATCATAAAAACGAATTATGTAATATATAAAATAATTATTAAAATTAAAGAAGCTCAAAGAAACGGATTTATAAATTAAGTTTTTTTTAATACATTAGGGTTAAATTGATTTATTAATATAATATAAAACGATTTTAAATATTTTTAAAAATTTAAAACACCTCATTAATAATTTTAGAGACTGTATTTCTAAATATTATATTTGAATAATTATAAAATTTAAAAATATTCATTGATTATTGTTCTCTCTGAATATATACTATGCATTTACATCCTATTTTCGAGATATCTTTTTTTTAATGAATTTTGTTCACAACCTATAATTTTCGTTAAAAATCACAAAAAAACATTGATGTTGCTCTTATGTTATATATAATAAAATTTGGAGTTCAAAAAGTTAAGTAATATAATAATCAAATAACAAACATGGTTGATTATATATTTAATCTTTCAATTAAAAGTTAATGTAAAACGTGATCATAATCAAAAGTGTTCAAGCGTACTAGTTTACCTTTTCCATCATAGAGTATAAATTTAACAATAATATATATATATATATATATATATATATATATATATATATATATATATGTGTGTGTGTGTGTGTGTGTGTGTGTGTGTGTTAAAATAATATTATTTAAAAGCTAAAATAATATTATTTTTTTATTAATCAATTTTCAAAACATGTATTCTGATATCTTTAAGAATTTTCGATTATATGTAACGAAAAAATAATGAAATTATTGAAAAAGTTCTGAAATCATCAGAAATATAATAATAAAATTAGAACAATAATAACATTTAAAATAAAATAAATATCTTACTCAATCGATAAACAACAAATGTATTTTATTCGAATAAATTATTCGATCCAAAGTTACGCCTACAAATTATATATAAAATTCTACAGAAAGGATATTGTATCGTATCCTGTAAAAGTGTTATTCACGAAAGGACGATTTTTGGTGACTGGTACAGATGGGGTTGCACGTTAACTATGAACCATCCCCCTTTTTCAAAATATATTTCTTTAAACAAATATATATATATATATATATATATATATATATATATATATATATATATATTCTATAATATTGAATATGTTGATGAAATAAAAACAAACGAAAATAATTATTCATATATCATGTGGAAGATTGAAACCGAATATTTTAACGATTTTTTTCGACCAATCAACAAATCGCTCTATGCTACCCCCAAAAACGTATTTTTACGTTTATTTGTGTATGTGTGAAATAATATGTGTTTGTGTGTGTATACGTGTGTTTGTGCAATGCGGTAGATGTTATCACTGAAAAACTTTCGATTTCGTTTATGGATGTTTGAAAAACGTAAGTTTGCACTAATAGGAACATTTATAAATTAAGTTTTATTCTTAATTATAAATCATAAGAGACAAAATAGAATATTTCAGCAGTTCATCTATTTAAATTGCTAATTTATTTAAATAGTTACATCATATAAAATATAAATTTAGGAAGAAAGTATATATGTATATTATGTATGGAATAAACTTTAAAAATGAAAATTAAACATAAATCCAATTTTTAGGGACGAATGTTATAATTTTTAATAAATTTTATTCTAAATAGTTTCTTTTTAATTTAAACTTTAAATAATTATCATTGAATTAGATAAATATCTCAACCGCTTTAAAAGAATAAAAACCTTCCCATTCGAGATGTGAAATTGTGATTTATTTTTAGTTAAATCTGCAATTTCTACTAAATTTTCTGACATATCTTTTGAAAAAGATTTCGCATGTCTTCGTTTTATTACAAATTGAAACATAAACGTTTTATTTAAAATAATTATTATATTAATTTAATACTTTACGATATAATACACTATTACGTGATGGGTTTAAAATTTCGCATTTTAAACTTGTTCATTTACCCATTTATATAGGCAAAAGAATTTAACAGTTTAGATATCAAAATTATATAGCTAATGAAACACAGTTTTTATAACAATTCTAGATATAGACAAATAATAAAATTAACCTATAATTTTCAGTAATAAAATGTTTTTTTTCCGATTTTTATCATCTCAGTGTATTGATCTTTAATAATAATAATAATATTATAGTAACAAATGTATTAAATTACATTATATACCATATACTATTTCTTTTTGAACGCGATAATTAAAAAATAACGTTTATTTTATTATACAAGGGGAAAAAAAGAGACATCGCCAGTAATAAAATTTTGATTCATTCCCATTTCACATGAAATTTGTCATTAAATGAGTTTATTAATGCGTAGAAAATTTTACGTTTCATCGTATATGGGTCATTTAACTCTCATGACTATACATGTAGTGAGTGCGTTATGAGCGTACATATACATATGTAATTTAACACACGCGAATTTGATAAGATAAATGTTGTAAACAACACTATATACGAATAATATTACGCTTTTTGACATGTTTGTTTCACGAAAATTATTTTACAACTGTTGTTTTTCTTATAGTATATAATAATTATCGTAAATTAATATTGCGTATAGTTAGTTATATTCAAAAATAATAACTAATAGACTTAATATTTAATCATAAATATCTTTATAAAAAATTAACACAATTTCTCGAGCACAAAATAATAAATTTAAAATTTAAAACATGCAATACGAATAAAGACATTCTGTAGAAAGTAAATCTAAATTAAATAATTTTAATAGTTTATTAATTTAATTTAATTATAGTATATATTTTTTATTTCAATTTAAAATTAAATTTAAACATATAAAATATTTTAAGGAAAACCACAATTTAGAGTTAATAAAAATCAATGATAAGAAATTACAAGTAAAAAATTTTCAGCGTGAAGTGATTATGTAAACATTCCCACGTTCTTATGAAATATTCATATGATTACACAAATATAATAATTATATAAACCGAAATTAATCTAAAAGACCTTATGATATATATATATATATATATATATATATATATATATATATGTGTGTGTGTGTGTATGTGTGTGTGTGTGTGTGTATTTCAAGAAATAATTCATATTATCAATACGGAAATTATTATAAACACTAAAATATTTTTTTCAAAACTTTAAATATTCCAATAAACTATTAATATAATTTTAATCGCATTATCAATCTCTAGTACCAAAAAAATATCAAAATCTTTCCTATAAATCACTTCGGTTGTTGCCATAATAATAATAAAAACAACCTAAATATGGTTTAATAATAAACGCATTCAAATATAATAATAAAATTAAAATATTTTTAGATATTATATCAAAGGAATTTAATTTTATATTACGTGTGAGAATTCTGGATGTTTGTTTTTGAAGATATTATTATGTAATAAACACTAACCTTAAATCCGACGAGTGAAAGTCCAAAACTTGCCAATGAGAAATTCATACTTGATTTTTTTCATTCGATTTATAATAACAAAATATATATGTATTTTATTTTTATTACTATTTAAATATATATTATGGTTATGAAATATAATAATTGACATGATGAGTTAGTGTATATTACAAATACGCGATGAGAAAATATTTTTAAAAGAAATTTCAGAAATATAAAAACATTTTAGATAATTATTTATATATATAAAAACAATTAACTATATAATAATATTTTTTATTAAAAGATATTTTCGCTGAATTTTTATCACAATTTATTTAACGCGTAAAATAAAAAAACTATATAAATGTTCAAAAAATGTCAAACGTTTCTCAACTATGATTTGCCAGAAGGGTGTGAAAAATCTTTAATTTTCAACTGACATTATATTAAAAAAAACGGATAAAATTTATACTAAAGTTTAAAAAAATAAACGTAAATATTTAAAATCGAGACGAAATTTTCAGAAAATAGAAAATTTGTTATTTATCAACTTGTAAAAAGCTTTCGATTATATTCGATCGTTTGATAACACGGCGATCGTGAAAATAAATAACTTTATTTATAATTATCATAAAGATAATATAAATTATAACGAATACATAATTGATATAATGATGACGATCCGTAAGCCGTTTTTTTTCCGAAAAGTCCGAGATAAAACGCAATCGCTATCGAGATCGCGAAACAAATAAGAGATAAGAAACGGAAGTCGGCGGTTCATGGTCGTTTGCGAACCAAAAAAAAATATATATATATATATATATTTATAAGAAAATGAAAAAAAAATTATAATTATCACCGAAACGTGGGCATCGTCACGTCGCGGGGGGGCGAAATCTCTGGCGGGGGGCGTCGGAGTGTCGCGTGTTTTTCAGGCACGCCGTCAGTTAAGGCTGGCGGGGCGCGCCCGCCACGACTAACCCCTCGTGCGAGAGTGCGCACGCACCCGCGGCGCCCCATCCCCGAGCGTTTGAGGTTAAGTCGAACGGGGCGGCGCCTCGTTCGCCCTCACACCGCGCGTGTTCGCGCATGCGCACAAAACGCAACGCGCTACTCTTCAATGGAACGGTCCGCCATATAAAACGGACGATACATGCGCACACTTTATTATCGCGCGCGCTCGTTATTAAAAAAAAAAAAAAGGCCGCGTTTAATGAAATCGCCATTTATGAACGAGATCTTGACATGTCGACGTGATAATATTCGAAAGATACATATCGACAGCGAAATATGTATCTGAAATTCATTGTTTTTGTATACGAGCTGAAATTTTAAATTTTAAACTGAAACTACATTTGCATAATTTGATTCAAATAAGTACGGAAAATTACAATAACAATATACGGTGGTACCTCGACATACGAGTTTAATTCGTTCCGTAACCTTGCTCGTATCTCAAAACAATTTTCCCCATTGAAATTAATTGAAACGTTACTTCAATTGTTTTTGTTAGGTATTTTTGAATAAGAAAATTGTATTCACAAGAAAAAAAATTTATTTATAAATAATAAATACATATTATATAAAAACATAATAAAAGCAAAAGTGAGGCGCTTAATTTTCGTCACTGGTCTTTACTTTTTTCGTCACGCTTTGGTCATTTTCACCTGAAGATCGTTTAAAAAAACTGTCCAAGGAAGTTTGTTTCTTTCTCTCTTTCAGAAAATAAGTTAGGCAAGTTTTATTGAACAACTCCGATGTATGACCAGTTGCAACTTTTTCGAGTGATTTTTATCCACGAATTCTACAACTTTCTTCCATATTCTTGAGATCTCCTTTATATCTCTGGCTCTTTTTCAAAACCAATTTTTTATTGAACCACCGTATGCTGCTGCAAATGTAAATCGTGTAACTCTTCGGTTGTCAGCTCCTGAAACTGTTCCTCGACGAGTTCGTTCAAATTTTTCTCATCTACCTTAGATTTTCCCATAGAAACAATCTCTACCGCTGACGCTTCGGGTTCCAATCCTTCGAAGGCCTTTTCAGCTAGTCTCACAGCTTCTTCCATACAGAGTGCGATTCCTCGTATTTCAAATCTTGCTCTCATCTCAAAGCAAAATATCGCTCGCTCGGCGGCTCGTAGCTCAAAAACATTCGTATATTAGGGCTTCTTTTTACGATTTTTACACAGAAAAAAATGTGAAGAATACTTTTATTAATAGAAAGATACTTTTCCTAAGTTTTCATAATTCCTTGTTAGTGATAGATAAACAATATAATTTTGTAATATTTCATTATTCAATTAATTTTCTGACTTAATCATTGAGATAAAAATTAAATAAAAAAAAGATTACATATAGTTACGTATATAATATTTATCATTCAATAAATGATGATTTGTTTTGTGGGTTTGCATAAAACATACAACATATTGTTGTATTTATTTATTATTATTATTGATGTCCTATCAAAAACTTTTAATATTTATTTATCACCTGTCTTCAGAGATTATTATTGTTACATAATTAATAATATTTTTTGACGATTTATTTATTGATAAATATTCATTCAGGTTGTAAAGTAAGAACATATGCTCGCAAACTTAAAATAAATTCCTAATTAAATTATCATACACATACCATAAAGAATATTTAAAAATATATAAAAACATTTTTTTTAATTTTGTTCCTTTTTATGATATAAAATAGTGAATTTTATTAAATAAGCTGCAATTAGTGTTTAAATATTTAAAAATAATAACTGATTAATAAAGGTTGTTATATTTTTTTATATTTAATATAATAATTATTAAAATATTTAACAATATGTTTATATAGTAAATTTCGTAGGATAACAGTGTTATCAGTGAAAACCTAAAAATGGCTACTAAAAGAAAAAGATTTTGGAATGAATTAAATGGATAAACTTAACTTAGCAATAGACTTACGATACTAAATTAACATGAATTGAATCAAAATAAAGCGATTTATATTAAAACCGATGTAACCAAAGAAACGAGTGAGAAATTCGTGACATAATTGGAAAATAAATTATTATGATTATTTATTTGAAATATTGTATTTGTTAAAAATCGATATATTTTTACCGATTTAATTATTTTCTCCAAAAAAAATGAGACATCTCTTGGCAAATAGATGAAATACAATTTCAGTCTTAAAATCTCTAAACTAGTAATAAAGAACCTTTTTGCTGGTAACGGTCATAATAAACAAAAAAAATAAATTAATAAATAAAAAGTGGAGAATATTTAAACCCTGAAGCTTAGGCAACTTGAACTTATAGAAATACTAAGTTCAATAAAAACTTTATTTGGAATATTTTGAAAAGGGCCGTACTTATAATTTGTAAACCATAAATTTATATATATATATATATATATATATATATATATATACTTAAATAATAATTTTATATTTTATAGAAATCAAAAGTATTATATTTAATAACCTAAGAATATTAAATATTTAAAAATCAATTTTCATTTTTAAAATCATTATTTATTTGAAAACTTTATGTTACTTAAAAAAACCTATTGAAATTTACTAATTTTATTTTTTATTTAAAAAAACAGAAAAAAATATTAAAAAATACTAAAATTTGCCATGTTTTTACCTCTGATGAGATGTTCGTCTATAAAGTTGGTAACACGTTTGTCAGCGACGGCGGCGGTGGCCGTCGTCTGTCGCGCGCTTTTTCTTCCTATGCTTGCCAACACTTTTAAATATATACACATATTTATATATTATTAAGATTTAAGGTAATGATTATTCTTTAACTAATATTATATATTTTGTGTGTACACGCAAAGATTCTATTTTTCACACTTTTGAAAGACTAAAATGGAGTTCGTTTCGTCATTTCGTCAGTATCAAAGCTTTAGTATTTGTGCAGTTCTGTAACTTATTCGCAGCCGGCTCTCGTTTCATTATTCTTCTGAAATGTTTATATATATATATATATATATATATATATATATATATATATATATATATATATATATATATATGTATATATATATATATATATATATATATATATACATATATGTATATATATATATATATATATATATATATATATATATATATATATATATATATATATATATATATATAGTATTATTCGCTCACCACTACTTGACGTGTCAAGAAGCTATTTTTTCTTAAGAAGCAGCTTTCATGTCAAACATAACTATCAGGAAAGGTGTAATATGACAGTTTTCTTTCAATATTCACAATATATCATCTTAAATACTAGTTGAGAAAGACTCAAAATTTTTTATGTATTTATTATATTACACAAAAAAATATGTCCATATATGATTTGTTTTTTTAAAGGTGTATTAAACCTAGTAAAACAGTTTCAGATATGTTTCGTCATCAAACACATCCGCGCAATCTTCATCCTTATCAAACGACTGTCGTTCCTAGAACTGAGACTCAGTTCCACCAGTCTAACCAACAAAGAGTTAAATATCCATGGTTGGAAAATCCACCATTTCATCCACAAGAATGCCAAAGTACAAACAGTTCAAATTCTGAAAACTATCAGGTTTCTTTCCATTTAAAATTTATTTTTTCCTTTATATCTTTCCATATATACATTAATTTTATTTTCTAGATAACGCACTACAATAAACCTAGAAAACAGTGGACTTCACAAAGTCAGTCAGATGGTTTGTCGTCGCCTGTGTATCATATGCCATATTCTGAACCTAATAGACTCTCGCCGAATATTTTAACTCAATATCCTAAAAATTATCAACTGTCCAGTGATATTCCTAGTTATAGTATACCAGTGGGCGTACACGTATGTTTATTTTTATTTTTATATTATTATGTTGTATCTTAAATACAAAACATAGATTTTATAAAAATTATAGGAATCTGATAGTAGCACTAGAGAATGTCCCATAAATGACGTTATGCCACCTACTCGGAGCCCAGTTCCAAGTGAAATACGAGCCCCTGGCGGTTGCGGGGGCCACTGCCCTGGATTTGAATATGTTTGCTATTATGTGTTACAGGTTCGTACTAAAACTAATACTAATCTAATATTTATATCATCAACATAATCAAATTAATTGTTGTTAAAATAAATACATATTTTGCATATATAAGAATTAAATTTGAATATGTAAAGATATTATTTACATGTCAACTATTACTTCTGATCCTATTTGTAACATTAAATTAAGGAAAGATATAAAAAAATAAATATATTGATTGTGTTTTATTCATTAATTTGAAAATCAAAACCATTGACAAATATGAAATATTATTCCAGATAATATTTGTAATTGGAATTTTAACGGGTATATCACTCTGTATAGCTGGAAGTGTTTTAAGACGTAATAACCGTGGTGGTGACTTGGGTGTTCTTGTTTATATTGGTAAAAAAATTTCATTGACAACAAATTTGTAAATCACTGAAACATTTTATAGTTACACGTGTACAATTATAATTACAGGTTGTTTGGCCTTCATGGTTTGTAGTTTATTGTTAGGTGTCCAATGTTGTGTACGTCGCAGTAATAAACAACGAGGAAAACAACTACGAATGCGAACACTTCCACCCGATTGCATACCTATGGATACAATCGCTGTATATTTTTAAACATTAAAATATAAATATATAATAATATCTTTATTAATAATATATTTACTTAATTTTTATTTAGAATACATATGGTGGAGAAAGTTCTACGATGACACAAACTCAAACTCTAGCATCTAGACAAATGCAACCCTTACTTTTTCCTGTGCCTTTAGTTACTATGTCAACATTACCAAGAAGTAATTATAGGTTTGTAATTAATAAGTATCACGCAATCAACTTACGATCTCTACCTATTTAATTTCATGACATTTTTACTTGCACAATAAAATAATACAAATGAACAAAATACGTTCAGTTTATATCCAATAAATTTCTAGAAATCGTAATTTGATTACTTTCCATAATATACAAAACATTAAATATTATATATTTTTATTATAACATACTAGATCTGAAGACAAACGTAGCGTAAGTCCTGCTGAAGAAATAAATGGAGTTCCGTGGTGGAGACGATAAACAACTAACAAAAATAAAACATTTTTCTTAAAATCCAAAAAAATAATGCAATTGTTTTCTTTAAAAACATTATTGAATTTCGATTTCGTAATATTTTTTTGTTTATCAATTTTATTATACTTAAAATTTGGTTTTATTGATAATGCTTTTATATATTTAAAGATTAACAACATTTTTTTTAATGTTGTTTTGAAAAATATTTCGATTATTAAATAAATATGCTCAAATAATTGGACAAACGTAAATGACTGATTATCTTATGTTCGAAGCAGTTTTACATATGTACATGTTTATGTAATTTTATATTAAGATATTTTTTTATGCCTATACAAATATTTTAGAGCTTCGATTTTTAGTCTATTTATACCAGAGGTTCCCAAACTTTTTTGGTCGATGGACCTCTTTTTATAGTTAAAAGTTGTTCACAGACCCCTAAATGAAAAACCTATAGACAGGGGCGGATTGTCAAATTTTGAACAACCAACTCGTTATTGTTTTGAAGCAAAAACAAAATGAGTATATTGTCTTCATTAGGTTTTATACAATATAAAATATATAATGGTGATTGAGGACCAAAAAAAAATGAGAATCGTTTGTGTTTTATCAACCTTTTCCTTTTTTTTGCAATCCAAACCTTAAGTGGACCTCCCAACATTGTCCAGGGATCCCCAAATCATTTTTAATCATCAACAGACCCCCCCCCCCTGAACGTTACTAGAGACCCCTGGAGGACCACAGGGACCACTTTGGGAACCACTGATTTATACAATCATATTAAATTAGAATTGAAAATCTAAGGTTACAGATATTTTAAATATATGAGTACGTTAATTTTTTCATGTAGTTTACTTTTTTGTTAAATTGACAATTCATAAAAAAAATTAATCCTCACTTTGTATGAGCGATGCCAAATCCCATATTGGATGCAGGCCCGTAGATGTTAATTTTGTATAAAATTTTAAGAAGAATTTGTAGTAAATTAAAAAATAAACAAATTCATATTGATAAGTTTATTTTTTACCATCGATTATACAATAATGCAAGTAGCATATTCATTATTAAAAAATTGTTTATTAGATAATGTATGTATGGGAATATAAAATCGATATGATTTTTAATATTGTAATACATGCCAAAGATTGTATTATCATATAAATTAACACACGACGCATCAATATATTTTGATATTTATGGTTATATTACAAACATTATGATTAATATTCTGTATTTATAACTGTTGTGATTATTTATATACGAATTAATAAAATAATATGTATGAATATTTTTTGTAATAATTTCGTAGAAATCAGTTACCTCTAAAAATATTATCACCATTAATAAATTTCTTACCAGTTTTAAATATTAGAAATTATTGTTGGAATTTTAATTTTATTAGCAGCACGAAATTTTGGAATTTTAATATTTTTATGCACGAAACAAAGACGTAGATATATCGTGTAATTCTCTTAAATTTCCCAGCCAAAATTTTTATTTCGTATCTTTAATTCTTCTTATATTGATGTAGGAACTTAAACTTTTACGAATTTATGTTAATTATCCAAATGGATAAAATATTCTAATTTGCGAATTTTTATAGCCTACGTTGTTTTAGTTATTTTATTAAACCCTTAAAAAATTTCGTTCAAAATATAATCCAGTATAAATATAATATAATCCAGGATTCAGAATATTTAATATTGCTTATATTGAATCGTATTATGCCATAATTATTATTTTTATTTACAATACGTTCAGAGTAAATATTAAACAATGTTTTGCTCTGCCAAATATTAGAGATATATTTTTCAATCAAAATATATTCTCTATATTAATACAGACCAATTCTTTCACTAAATAAATCGCACTAATTTTATAGTCCGTAAATTGTAGACTCAACAATTTATCGAATATAAAAAATATTATTTAATCTACGAAATTCGCGCATTTTACACACATATGTATATATTTTGTTTGTTGGTGAAACTATTTTTTATTTTATTTAAATAAGCAATGGTATTTGTTTCAAAATAAATAGACTGAATTTTTTATTATATCACTCACGATGTATATATTTCAGAAAAAAAACTGATCAATACAATTTCAATTGAATTTTTAAAGTTATGTATTAAATATACACAAGAAGAATACATATTGAGCATTAGGGAATGCAGTAACTTCTCACTGCAGAGGCACTTCATGCTTTGAACCAGTGAAGAAATACGTTAAAATACCTTGTAATACAAAAAGCTCGGCATTTTTTGCACCCACAAATACACATATTAAACACAGAGTCTCTTAGAAAGATAAAGATCGAAAACATTGAATGTTATATTCATGAGAACAATCATATATATATATATATATATATATATATATATATATATATATATATATATATATACAAAAATACGTTTCATAAAAAATGATGATTAATAAGAATCTTATAGTAAATGACCCTGTCCAAATATGTATATTAAAGTGTGCATAGATAGACTGAATAGCGCATCTACAGTGAGATTATAGTGTCAAGTAAAAACTTAAAACTGGCAGTGACTTTAATTTATAAATTAAAAAAAATAAATATATTTCATTGTTATGAACATTTTAAAAGGAATTTGCTATTAATTCTATTAAAAAATAATTTAAGTCACAGAATTTAATATGACAAAATACGATGAAAGTATTGAAATATGCATATACCATATATGTTAAAAATATTAATTCCATATTCTATAATGTTGTATAACCAATATGACATTTAAATCACATTTATTATATTGAAAAAATAAAACCTTACATTTAAAAACAATCAATATTCAAATTTACTTATTGAAAGTAAAAAATATAGACCCAGCTATCAGAGTCATTGTTTGGGTACTTAATAAAAATTTAATTTTTTTTCATAAAATATAGAAATGAAATAAGCATCACATAGTTTTTAGATATTATTATAAATTTGAACATAGCGATATTCAAAATATAATTATTATAAAATAAACCAATTAATATTCAGATTTAAACTACTAACTCTAATTTTGAAACATTTATTCCTAAACTTTTAATGAAAAAAATAATTTTGGCCACCTTTCTTCCATATTTGTCTGATTAATACTACATGTAAACAATATATATATATATATATATATATATATATATATATATATATATATATATATATATATATATATATATGCACAAGTGTAAAAATATTTTATTCTTAATACAATAATTAATAGTAATACATATATTCTAACTTACATATGAACTATACTGATAATTTATTGGCAAATACTTTCAACGAATGTGGGTTAGCAAGGTATATTATATATAATTTTTATAACTGCACAATGATAAAATTCCAAAATGCTCAACGTCATCTAAATCATATTATATATATATATATATATATATATATATATATATATTATATACATACATATTATATATATATATATATATATATATTATATACATACATACATATATATATATATATATATATATATATATATATAAGCATTAATATATCGTTACATAGGTTTGTAGGTAAAGCGTGGACATCTATACTTATTCAAAATAATTCAATATAATAAATAAAATGAATATAAAAAATCATTGCACACTACACACAATATAAAACAAACGCACACAATATATATATATATATATATATATATATATATATATATATATATATATATATATATATATATATATATATATATATATATATATATATATATATATATATTAAATGAGAAATATTTTAAAATAAATTTTAAATGAGAAAATAAAGTTTTCATAAACTAAAATAATGATAAGAAATTTAGATGAAATCATAACTGTTGAAAATTTTGTTTGTAATTTATGGCACCAAATACAGAAATAATTAGATGAAAGGAAAATATGCATATTTTTTATAAAACAGAAAATATACGTTAAAAATATATACACAACCAATATAAAATGTCTTACATAATTATAATAAAGTGAACACCAAAAGCGATTATTATAATAAATTGTCATTTAAAATAGTTAACTAATTATAATTAAAAAAATGTATATAAATCAGAGAAATGCAATACAGTCATATTTTTATTATATATATAGTATGCAAAAAAAAAAGAAAAATAATGTTCCCTTTATAGTATAAACAACCTAAATTTGTCTTTTATAATTTTTATTATATAGTATAATACTTTTTATGTATATATTATTTTCTCCTTATTTATGTGTTAATCTATATTACAATATATATTAAAAATTACGCAATTTTTAATCAGAATTCTTATGTGTTTTAAGTGCTGCATAATAAACCAATACAATTTTGTGCTAAGTATTTTTAAAATAATAGGAAAATATATAATATATCATAACTCGTGTTTAAATTTAAGTATATATTGTGTATGAAAAAATATCAAATACAAAATGATATGTTATAATATGTTAATTTTGTATGTATAATTTATTTCAATAATCATCATACTGTGTCCATCGATCATGGATTGAGTTGAGATTAAAAGACCTAACAAAACTTGCTAACGTTTTAATTAAATATACAAGATGAAATGAATAATTCTGTCATTATCCAAATTTCTTTATATATACAAACATTTAATATTGAAAAGCAGCACCACATTATATATGATTTTTTTTACCTCTTATAATAATAATAATAAATATTTAAATAGATGTTAATCTCGAAATGTTTTACATGTGTTTTCGTATATAAAAATGAATTTGGGATCAAAATCCAATAAAGATCAATAATTACATTTGTCAAATTGGAATGAACATTTACTTAACCAATATATACACACACACACACGCGCGCGTACACACACACACACACCCACACATATATATATATATATATATATATATATATATATATATATATATATATATATATATATATATAATTTCGAAGTGCAAATGTTGATAAACATCATTTAAATTGATTTAAAAAATTACACCATGTAATAAATATAATACGTTTACGAACTTCTATTATTTACTAATGATTCTCAAATGAGCAATGTTAACATTATATTTATCGACGTTCGCACTTTGCAGTAGTATAATTTATTTCTATGATTATAATATATATTTTGTGTTTATATTTACTTATCAAACATGTGATAAATATGTGATTGTGCAAGTATGAATTATGCACATAATACAACCAAAATGGAATGATGAATTGTAACAAAAGTATTTATATATGTATATACCATCTAATGGACAGTTTTTTTAGTATTTCATATAATTTACGATAATTCAACAATATATATATATATATATATATATATATATATATATATATATATATATATATATATATATATATATATATATATATATGGGTAATGTGCTATAGCACCTTAAAGTCATATATCAATATAATCTTTAAGATAACACTTTAAACACAATCAATACAAAACGATCGTTATCAAAGTCGTTTTAATTAAGCTTCTTCTACATTTTTTAATGGACGTAGTACTATTCTAGGATCAGATTCCAACATTCGATCACTTTCTTCTGCACTGCTCAAACTATAAAAATAAGCATTATGAAAGGATTTTATAAAATGTATATTTTATTTTATAATATAATGAAAATTATATATATATATATATATATATATATATATATATATATATATATATATATATATAGTGAAATTAAAATGAATAACTATTTACCACTCTTTGTTATCCATAAGCTGTCGACGTTCATCATCTGCAGGTGGAGCGTCACGGACTGGAGCATACTGAGATGCAACTAAAGGATCAGTGGATGGATTAGGAGCTCCTAAATTAGTACCAGTAATTCCTCCTCCAGCTTCAACACCTTTATTACCATCAGACCATCCACTTCTTCGCCTTATCGTAATACGTATTATGACACCTACAAAAGCAATAGAATAAATCTAATCGTTATAATTATATTAAAATATTTTTTAACAAAAATTACTTACCAGCTAATCCTAAACCAAATATCAATAATAATACTCCAATAATAAGAGATGCTGTTGAGGAACTTATTGAACCATCAATAATCAATTTAATTCCTATTAAATATAAAAAAATATCATGTATACAACAAATAATATCAGTAGGAAAACTTTAATATATATTATTATTAAACAAATAAAAGAATAAAATATAGATTTTCCCATTCAAAAAAAATAAAATTCAAAATACGCGCGCGCGCACACGCACGCACACACACACATACACAAGCAAATGTAATATTTTCAGTACTTTAATTGAATAACAATATTTTTTTAGAATAGTCAATGGTATTTTTTTTAAATATGAGTCATCTCTTTCTTCAATACAGGAATAATTTGATTGTAAATAACTTCCGCCAGGAAGAACAAACATTCTGACAGGAAATGAAGATCCGCATCACAGTTTTTAAATACAAATCGACATCGACGATCGTCACGCATTTATACGCATATAATGAAACAATGGAAACATGCCTCGTGGTGAAGAATAGAAAATGAACTTTAAAAACAAATAAAAATAATATGATCGTAATGTTTCAAACTACTGTCTATAAATGAAATAAAGAACTCGTTGGTTTATTAACTTACAATATATATAGTATATCGTATTACAAATTTAAAATATGATATTTTCTTTACATAATGGTAATTCAGAAAATCAATATCATAAGTAGACTTTCAGCTCAAAAGGGAGAATTTAATCCAATTAAAATAGTAAACTAAAATTTAAATTTATATCATATTTACCAACTTTGATGATAATAGGTAACAAAATCAAAAAAAAAAAGTTAAAATAAAATAAACCATTAAAGCAAATACTTTACTTATCTATGAAATAAAATAAAATACAATATATCTAACTCCTAACTTTTAACTTATAAGAAATAACACGTGGTAAATATTATATATTCGCTTTAATAGTACAATTCCTCGCAAAAGTTTGATAATGGTCAAAATATTTTATTATATAAAGCTTTTAAAATTTATATGTCAAAAATTCATGTGGATAAAAGAAGTAACTTAACAAACAAAAAATATTAAATAAATTTTTAACATTTTGTACAGCTTATTACAACAATGAAATAAACCGTATTGATAAAATTAATAAACGATAACTCCACTTAAATTATTGTTAATAGTTGCTTTGGCAAAAAAAATGATGAATATAATTGAAATAGAAATATTTAAACATCTTTGCCAGTTAAGTTGATAATTTTATATATATTAAATAATTGACCGTTTTCATCTAATAAAAATTAAATATATTAATGAACAATTGTATGATAAATAAACTCAATTGAATCAAATGCAAGTGGATTAAAAATCTCACCAGTCATTCTAAATCGTCTAAAGTCGTTTACCTACGCACATTTAACAGCATTACAACGGAAACAAAGCAGATGTTGAACAACCCACGTAGGTTTACTACATAACCCTACGACGACTGTATAAATCGAAATGAAGAATATAATAATAATAAATAAAGGTTTCGTATAAATAATATAAATTATAGGTTGAACGATAAAAATGTGATTTTGCATATTACACCTCATTCAAAGTCCGAAAAGACTTACATAAAAAAAGTAAAACAATAGGAAAATCTATTTCATTAAAAAATATAATATAATAAATCCATATTTTGAATTAATTCATAATTATTCTATTATTTATTTGGTATTAATGGAACTATACATCTCCAAGGTCGGTAAAAAAAATATTACTTAAAAAAAAACACTATACGATAAATATAAATAAAACCTAAAAATAATTATTCCTAGTAATAAAAAAAAATATTTAGGCTAATATCTAACCTGAACTTCGCGCGTTATAAATGCTAATGAGTTGATATAATTTAAGTGGTAACATTCCAACATCGTTATGATATTTAACTGTTTTGATGGTTTTTTTCCTCGAAATGATAAGAAAAATTCCAAAAATTATTCCTAATCTGAAGAAAATTCACTTTTAATTAATTTAAAGAAATAATGTCATATTCAGTTCATTAATTATATATTATGAATAAAAATTTACGATTAAACTAACAAAAAACGAAAATATCAATAATAAAAAACTAAAATAAATATCTCTCAATTTTTCGAAATAAAGAAATATTAAAATAAATAACAATTATTTCATATCTTGCACAAGCAACCATACAATTATTCTACTGATAAGTCTTTGTTTAAAAAAACGCTTAAGGGCGACAGGTGGTCAATTTCATATGTTTTTTTAATCAACAAGTGTCATTTTCCACAATTATAATATCAATTTCAAAGTAAAATTATACATATAATTTAATGGTTCAAATTTTCTTCAAAATAAGCAATTGAAAATAAACTTGTAATATAAAAAATGCTGATAAATTAAATTTTTACACTTCAATTTCAATTAATGAATTTTCTAATTATATAAAAACAAAACTAATTCAAATTATATTGTTAGATATGAAAAATTATTATGATGATTCATAAAAAAATATAATTGACAAAATATATGTTAAGGAATTAGATGAAAATTTTCTAAAAAAAATCACATTTCATATTATAAATAGTTATTTTCGACCAAATACTTTTCAATATCAACAAAAAAGGTAATACGTAAATCATATTAGTTTAATTCACATCTATTATTAAATTAAAACAATAAAATACATTTCAATAGAAAATTAAATTAACGAGTAATTTTTACTAACCAAATATTCTTTAACAAAATATGAAGGAGACGTGATTTAATTCATTTCTATAATATAATTCGGGTATGTCAAACACAAGGCAACGGTCCACATGCGGCCCACCGAAATACGCTGTTTTTGATAATATATATATGTATAAAAATTAATATTTAAAAAGGAAATTTTGTTTCTTTTTATTCGTATGTATTTTCGTTTAATAATATTGTAATGTGTAATTTAAATAAATTAAAAATGGTATTTTAATTATCAAGCTTGTAATGCTTTTAGATGAACTTAAAGCCACGACTTAATACAAAAAAATAATGCGGCCCGCAATATGTTATGAGTTTGACAAGTCTGATATAATTTCTTTTGTTTTCTATAACTTAGAACTATAATAAACAATATAATTCCTCAATATAATTAACACAATTTGGAAAAATAAACTTATAAATGTTTTATTAAATTATATTAATCAGATTATTGGCATGTACAAATATGGAAAGACGAGACCATTTGGTGTCATACACATACACACACGCATATATATATATATATATATATATATATATATATATATATATATATATATATATATATACACATATGTATACGAAAAACCAATAAATTATTAATACATAAATCGACAGAGTATAAGGACAAAGAACGACCTTATTGGATAAAATATATAAATTCGTTTTCGTTGCCATTTTCACGAAGAATAAACTTTTGTTCGGATAAAGATAATTATTTGAGATTTACGACTGAAAATCAATGAACTGAATCATCCCAACAATTACCAACGTTCAAACACCTCCAATTTCTAACCATTGAAAAAAAAATTCAGTTAAATATGTATTTTGTATGTGCGTAAATATAATAAATTATGTATACATCGATTAATAAGAATATTTTTATTCATCGATATATTATACATCAGGAATCGGTAACCTTTTTTGGATGACGGGCCATTTTCAAAGTATTTTTTTTTATACGGGTCGCACATTCAAATATAACTTAAATAATGCTATTATATCATATACGAGTATGGATATTATTAAAAAATAATAATAACAATAATGTCAGAGAACAAAAATTTTATAATACTTAAAAGGGAAAAAAGAAAATACAATTCCAATTACATATGTATATATTACTCCGGTCAAATTAATGTTTTCGATGATTTTTTTTGAAACACATTCTAAATAATAAGCTAAAATAAATACGAAAAGTTACACCCTCCAAAGAGGAGCTTCCTTTCATATTTACCGAAAGACACCTAAAATTTGACTTTTTTTCAGTTTTTCACTTATAACTTAAAAACTATTACTCAAACTGAAAAGATGCTCAAAAATAAAATATTCCAATTTGCGTAATTCCGATGATTTCCTCCTCCTTATTGCTCAAAGTAGGGGTTGGCGTGTTCACAAAAAGGGCGTTTTCAGAGGTTTTGACAAATATCTTGAAACCCATCAAACTAGCGCTCAATGTTTCTTCATATATCGTAAAGAACAGGATTTCGCTATAAGCTAATTATAATTTGCTTTATTTTAACTTAGGATAAGACATTTTTTTATACTTAAAGTTATTCAACTTTGAATAACTTTACGCGAATTGTACGCGAAAAACTTCGTTCAATTTTGGACATACTACACGGTACCCAATTTCTGTTATATTATTCTATTCACTTTAAAAGGTATTTCTAAAAGATTTCTTTATAACCGCGTAACAAAGATGAATATTGTAGGCAATAAAATAATTTAAGAATAATAATCTTCTGTTAGTTTCTTTGTAACTTCCGAAAAATCGAGAATATTTCATATAAATAAAATTTAATTACTTGATTTCACCGTTGTCACCTGTCACATTTCGGCATGCTCACACTCTAACTTTGTTAATTTTTCCTAAAATTATATTAGTGTTTACCATTCAAAAGTTGCAAAGTGCCGCAGGCTGCTGACTCCTGCTATATATATATATATATATATATATATATATATATATATATATATATATATATATATATATATATATATATATATATATATATATATATATTATATATATATATATTATATATATATATATATATTATATATATATATATATTATATATATATATATATTATATATATATATATATATATATATATTATATATATATATATATATTATATATATATATATATATATATTATATATATATATATATATATATTATATATATATATATATATATGTGTGTGTGTGTGTGTCTGTGTGTTTGTACGCAAGTGCATATTTATATCAAGTAAATGCGCTTTTCAAGGAGAACGAATGTAATTTAATCTGTGGAAATGTAAATACAAATTGTAAAATATAGAAAATACAAATTTTGAAAAAAATATAATTTAAAACGTTATAAATTACACTTTTGAGATTAAAAAGTAGAAACTCACTAGAAAATAAAAAAAATATTTATAGTTAATCTTTACGATTTCTTCCGAGATTGCATTTAGTGAATCGAATTTCTTTAAATTTTTAATATTGTATAATAAATTTCAAATTGGAACAATTCGTACAACACATGAAAATAATTCCGAATTGGCAGAATCATGTAAAAAACAAATAATATTTATTATAAATATAAAACATAATAAAATTTATATATATATATAATATTATAATTTTAAAGGTTATAAACAATATGAACTAAATAAAAAATGATAAATGTATTAAATAAGCTTTAAAAACAGTACTTTTTAAATTTGAAATATTATTTAAAATATAACTATTTCAAAAATTAGTTTAAACTACGCCTTACATCCAATTTAATACTCATATAAGGTAAAATAATATCGATAAAAGGAAGGATATTAATGAGTTAATATTTAAATGCGTAACTCACGCACGTTTACATGTACAACCGTAGATTTATTATTTATTTATTTTTTGTAAATTAACAGTTTCATATTCTTGAAAGCAATACAGAGCGCTCTAATGTTATTATAAGAATTGAAAGTGAAAAATG
Organism: Leptonema lineaticorne; assembly: GCA_024500535.1. Lineage (NCBI taxonomy): Eukaryota > Metazoa > Arthropoda > Insecta > Trichoptera > Hydropsychidae > Leptonema > Leptonema lineaticorne. Next base: position 9,729,089 of record JANIJI010000009.1, on the reverse strand, counting down.
GTTTATTTTATGAAAATTGTGATGTATTTTTCGCAATATTTCGATTCAATTTTTGTTATATATAAACGTGCGCATCTGTTTTTGTAAATTAAGAAACAACATTTATTTTAATACATTACCGGGGGAAAGCGTAATAATACGACTGACACTTGCTATCGGTTAAAAGAGGGAAGCGTAGTACTACGATTGAATTTTACATAGAATTATGATATCATCTGTTGAATAAATATTTGGTCTATATGAAAAAAATATGACATCGTATTTTTCATTCTTAATTTATTCGATTTTTAATATTGATACAGCGGTTTGCGAAATACTTCCAAAAGTATCCCCTTTTATGTAGCAGATGGCGACAAACTGGGCCCAACGGTAGTGTTAATGTATGTACGTGTTTAAATAATAATTATGGCGAAACTGAAAATAAATTGTTATATATTACTTTAAAGCGTAAATATGTTTCCACAATACATAATTAATGTGCAAGCTAATGACAGACTAATAATATATTTGTACTTTATGACGCGTTGCGCTTTAGAATTGAATCTAATATACATATATTAACATAATAGTCACAATATTATTTAAATATTTATCTTTATTTCATTCAATTATTTTAAAAAAAGCTCTAGTAAAAAACGAAATATTTATTGTATTACATTTATTGAAAAAATAAAAACGATTTGTTTCTTTAGAGAAATATCAATTAAAATAGGAATACTTTATGTATTATTTAATACGCAATACTGCGAACTTAATAATGTTAAAAATATGAATAACAAGTTTTTTCAAAAGAAGTCCAAGGAGAACGTATACTGATTCCATTACATATTAAAGGTAGAATTTCTAAATTATTTTCTTTAACAATAACGTACTCATTGAAATAATAATATAGAAAAGTTATATGTAATAGTCATCAAAATAAAAATTTATATGAAACAACAGTACAAAGGACATATATTTTCTATATTGAAATGGTTACTAGAATATAAAAAATACGCAATACAAGAATTTAATTCATTTTAATACACAAATTCGTTAGTTTGGCATGCGTATAAACACTCAAAACAACTTCATCAATATAAAAGCAGAATAAAACCTTAAAAAAACTCGTAAAATACGCCAAAATTCCAACGATTCTTTCTATTTTTCAAAAATACTTTTATCTCATACTATGTATTAATATTATCACTATTATCAACATTAAATTATTAATCATTATTATAAATAGTCAAAAAGATCGTCTTTTATGTTTTTTTTTATAAAATACATAAAAGACGATTTACACGAGCGAAATAAAGTTTCCAACTTCCCAAAGTAAAAAGCTATTTATATTAAAATATTCAAACACATCGTCAGCTTTAGTTACAAATATTAAAGCCACAAGTTGTAAAAGATTATGAATAACAACCACGTTATATGATATATGTTTCATAAAAAGATCATTTTCAATTTCGATAAATTGTTGTCGCAACCTCTGCTATTATAGTTTGGTAAGTTAGGTGAGTCACTCGAATATTGGTTGCGATGAGTCATGCCCATATACAACTACCTGCACTGATTACAACCAGTAAGAGTCAAGAAAAAAACATCGGCAGACAAGACTGGCTAACGGCCTCTTATACATTTTGAATACGCGCATACATATACGTATATATTTGTATGTATCTACGTTTATGCGTATGAACCTCTGTAACTGGTTTATTTTGTTGAATAAAAAGGGATTCGTGACTGCTCCAGAAAGAATGATCTCCGAACGGACAAACGTTTCTGGTAGCAAAAGATTACCTTCGATTCGCGTCATAATACGACAGTTTATTTTTTTTCATTAATTTAATTAAATCGCAACATAAAAATATTTAATTAGGTTCGTTTCCAAGAAAATATAACCGATAATATTTGAATATAAGGCAATTACTCAAAAAAAATACAATCTGAAAATTTTAATAATTTGATATAAATAAATAATAAACCTCGATCTTTATAGAATCGATCCGATAGTTATTTTATTCTTTGGCCCGGTCGGCTAATTAATTCAAATCGGATCGGTCACTAAAATAAATAACGATGAAAACTGAAAGAAAAAAACAAAATGCAGACCGAAATTCGGTCTGTTCGTTCGCGAAAACGATGCCGGAAAACAGACGGAAAACCCTATTATATCAAGCTAAACGTTAAAACGTATTAGTTATATGAAAAATAACTGTATTGACACCGGTTAAACGGGAAGACGACCGAAAAAGGGTACGTTTAAAAAAACTTGACCAAAATGGGAATCACAACTCGAAGGCCGACCGTAAAAAGAAAAAAATAATAATAATCGGGATGACCTCGAATAAAAAAAGCGCCACAAGGTCAGCCGTGCGGCCGTACCGTATATAAAAAGTGCAGGGTTTTAAAGGAAATACATATATGCGTGCGCGTTTACGTATTTTTACGGTCGTTAATAAGAATTATTTTCCTTTCTAAGTAAAAAAAGTACAGAATATTGACAGATATCGACGAGACGAACCTTATATTTTGAAAACGTCCGTACGTAGCGCCAACATATTAAATATTTAATTATCGATACGTCGGTAATCTTCGAAACGAATTCGAATTACGAATATCGATAAAAAAAGTATATCTATTTTTAATAAGGATGATAAATTTCTATCGGCGAAATTGCGATAAAATCTAAACGAAACGAGATCGCGAAACGTTCGTCGCCCGGATAATAAATTTGCAATATTTAATTAACTAAATACGTTTCGAAACGTAAACGACGCGCTTTACGAATTTAAAAACAAAAATAATCGCGAAAGAACGCCGCAACGACGAGCGCACGATCGAAATTATTAAATTGAAAACGAGCGGTTCGCAAATTAAACGCCAATTTTCACAATATCCGGAAAGTTTTTCCGGAATTAACGCGTCGTAGATCCGATATTTGCGACGTCGGGTGGCGCGTGCGCGGCCGCAATTTGTCGGATCAAATTAATTAAAATACGTTTACAAAGAAAGGCTTCAAATTATAAACGCATTAAATAAAAGGAAAACGCGCATATAAAAACTAAAGTACGTCTTGCAGTCGAAAATGCAAGAAAACGAACGTCACACGATTTGTAAAAAACGCAAGGAACACTGCGAAGAATCACCGAAGAGCAGCGAGAGGAGAGCGGCCAGAGAGGCGGCGGGCACGGCGGCGGCCCTCAGCAGCGAGGCGGCCGCGTTCGCGACGTCTCTCCCCCAGCAGCATCGTCGTCTCCAGGAGTCGCCGGTCGACTGTTCGTACGTCACCGTCGTCGGCTGGTATACGGCACTTCCCACCGCCATTGCGACGACACGCGACGACTCGCGACGTCCAAAGCCGCGCGCGCTCGACGCCGACCCGTCGATCACTGGACGTCGAACGCCGCGTTTCGCCGCGTTCGGGCGCCCGCGCTCGCCATTTGTCGCGTTCGAACCGCGAATTAAAACTTTTCGTTCTATTTAAAATCGTATACGATTATTTTACAATAATTACGTTGACGATATTTTTTAAATATTTTTCTACTTAATTTAATTTACTCGCGCTTCGCGTTTAGTTTGGGTCAAAAATTTAAAAACGACGCGGAATAAATACATCTTTAATACTAAATATCGGATAAAATATAATGGACCACTAAAACGTCTTATTCGCGCTCCAGATCTCGCAACAAAATTATAAATAATAAAATTCGCCACTAATTTTGACGTAGAGATCGTTAAGATTATGGCCGACCGTCAAAATTGACGTTTGGCGGCTCGCGAGCGTTTCGGAAGGAACGAATTTAAAGCTAAACGTAAAAAAAAGCGATAATCGTATATTTATATATAAAATAATGCTTAAACCGAAAGCGTTAACGCAAGTGCTCAGCCAAGCCAATACCGGCGGAATAGAAAACACTCTGTAGTTATATTTAACCCGTTCGCTTTGATTAATTTATAAACTTTTATGTTACGAAAATTAATCTCGGAACGAAAACGTTCATTTCGTACAGATTATTAAATCAAGAAGGCGCTCTGCTGGCGTACTCCGGATACAATGATAAAGACGCCCGAGTCACGGCCGCCATCGCGAGCAACGTCTGGACGGCGTACGAGAAAAACGGACGCAACGCTTTCAAAGAAGACAGATTGCAATTGGTGTTCATGGAATGCGCGAACGGAAAATTAGTAATCACGCAGGTGGCCAATCTATTGTTATGTTTATATGCGAAAGAAAATGTCGGTTTCGGTTTACTAAAAGAGAAGGCCAACGCGCTCGCGCAATATCTTGAAAATCCGCTTAACGAAGTCGCCAATTCGTAACTTTGTATTAAATATATATTTATATGTATAATAGGTTATTAAAGTGTTCTAAATATAAATAAAAATTTATCGATACAATGTGTTTATCTAAATAAAAAAAAATATGATAATACTGTTTTTTTGTCATTTTAAATATATACATTTATTATTTTCTTTTTTGTCGAAGCATAATTCAAACAAAATTATTAAATAAAAATCAAATATTATTTTTTTACTTTGATTTTATTTCATCTTTTATAAATTCGTTATTTATTTTATATACAATTACGTATTTCAAATTTTTCGATTTTAGTTACGTTACCACATTTCTACAAGCACTTTCTGGATTTAAATAGGATGATAAGTCGTAATATATCTTTGTTTCTTCGTTATTATAATTGAGAGCTTCGCATATCCTACAATAATGATAAGAACGTGTTCCATGATAACCGTGCTCGTTAAGTACGGTGAAACGCTTTCTCCATTTATGAAATGATAGTATGTCTTCACCCCGCGAGTTGTTTAGTTTAATTAGATAGTTTGCTAGATCTTCGGGTCCTTTAAAATTATCAATATGCAAAAATGAATTTGGCGGAAGCAAGATCTTACAATTCTCTACAGTTGGACCCATTATTATTGGAATGGCACCCTTCGAATATGCGTTCCAAAATAAATTTTCTGTCATATACTGTTCGCAATTTGAATTTTCAAATGCTAAATAGAAAAAGTACTTGTTAAGTAATTTGCAATCGTTTCTAAAATTACTAGAACACCTAAAATATAGTTAAATATATGTGATTAATGGAAAAATACAAGTAAAAAACACTTAAGAGACTGAACTCTACACTGAACTTGGACAAATAATGATAATTAAATTAAATTCAGTCTATAATATATCTTAATTTAAATAGATATTTAATTTGTATATCATATTACTTATATTTAATATACTTACGAATTTTTCAATTCTTCTCCACATTCGCCATATATATCTATTTTAAGATATTGTTCTAGTCTTTTTGCATAAATAGTTCTCACGCGGTCATCTGGACAGTCATTCATCATCATTGCAAGTAACACATTTTTTTGTTTACTTTCATAGTGCGGTATAAATGCAGTAATATTTTTATCATCTGTTGTTTCATTTGAAATTAAAATTGTTCTTCCATAAGGTACTGGTACGTCAGATTCTGCTCTAAAATATATTATTACTCATTGAATTGAATTAGAAAATAGAAGTTAAATTATAAGATATTTCGTTATTATATATATATATACTTATAGTTCATAGACCAATTGAATATTCCAGAATAACTTTGCCAATTATTTATTTCTTTATTTGTAAATACATTCCATGGACTATCGTCTGTTAAAAATATCCATCGCTGTTGGGGTTGCCTTAAATTTGGATCATTTGGTAAAGATTCTACTCCATATAATTTTTTCAAAAGAAAAACTACTGCATCAGCTTCTTTTAAATCGGTATCTTCATATGTGATTATGCAATTTTTAACAGAACAATTTTCAAATGGGTCGTGTCTATAATATAAATACAAATATTTTCAAATGAATATTTACGTATTTTATGTAATTTTAAATTAAATTATTTTTTCTATTTCAAGTTATAAAAATTCTTACATTTCTTGTGTAAAATATTTTATATGCCGTCTTTCTAGGAATTTCCCTTCCTTCCATATCAGTATTTTAAAAGTTTTTTCTTTCATATCAAATTTTGAATTCATAAATAGTGCTTCACCTAATTTAGAGAAATTTATAATCTACAAACATATATTTTTTTCAAATATTTTACATTATACTATTAAGGTAAAAAAAATCATACCTTTCTATTTTCATAATACTCATTAATTGTATCATATTGGTTGTCTCTCTTTATATCTTCAGATACATTTTTGTAGTTTTTCAATCCATCATCATCATTAGATCTTTTAAATATCAAAATTAATGAACTAATGATAATTAATATACAAAGTACTAAACACGTAATAATAGTATATTCTCGTAAGGTGCAATATTGAACATTCAAATACTTTTTCTTTAAATCATATGTTTGCTTCATTGTGTAATTTTAATACTTAATATATTCAAAATTGACTTTTCTGAATAAATGTTTCCACATCTATGCATTTCTTATATTTATATAAAGTATATATATGTATATATATATATATATATATATATATATATATATATATATATATATATATTATACATTTAGGATCATTCATATAGTAAGTGAAATATGTTTTTATAAACGTTTTATTTTTAATATTTTTCCCTCTATAATTAAAATTTAGAATTTATATATAAACGCAATATTTCTATTATAAGATTACTTCAAATTTGAAATATAATTTTATCTTAAATAATAAACATCTTCCTTTCATAGATCTAAAATTTAGATAACTGTTGTTTAGATTCAATATATTTAATATGAATTCATTTAAAATTAATTCTAAAAAACTGTATGATATATTGTTTGTAACTTTTAATATATTCCTCGATATTTTAGTACTTAGAAGGTTAATGGTTTATGAACGTGATTTTTGAGTTTCATTAGTAAATTCCTCTGAAATAACATCATTCGTTTATTTTAAACCTTAATAAATAATGTTTACCATGTATTAATATTTAAATTACTTTTTGAATTTGAAATTTCTTAAAAAAATAAATACACAAATATTTGACAAACATAAAATTGTATTTATATTAGACAATTGTACTTATAATACACAATTATTTTCGATGCTTAGGAATTCATCTAGATTTGTGTAAATTTTTGATTCCTCATCGTTATAATTGAGTGCTTCACAAATTCTACAATAATGTACAGATTTAGAACCAAAATAACCATGTTCGTTTAAAACTGCAAAATGACGTCTCCATTGGTGAAAATCAAAAATACTTTCATCAAATGTTTTATTGAGATGCAGTAGATGTCTTGCCACATCTATTGGTCTAGCATAATCGTCAACATGTATGTAAGAATTGGAAGGCAATATAATTTTGCAATATTCTTTTTTAGGACCTAAAATTATAGGTATTGATCCTTTATGATACGCGTTCCAAAATAATTTTTCAGTCATATATTGATCACATTCAGAGTTTTCGAATGCCAGATAAAATAAATAATCATTCAACTTGGGACAATCACTTTTAAAATGACCTGGACATCTGTAATCAGAAATATGCTTCGTTAATTTTATATATTCTCGGAACATTTGCCATGAAATTTTATAATTTTAACGTGCTCCAATAAATATATATTGTATTTAAAAACTATTAGAAATAATTTATCATATATATGCAAAACTTTTAAATTATTTCTCAATATATATTATATTATAAATATGGAATATTTTATTTATTTATTTGTAATTTATGCAAAATTAATAATAGTAAAGTTATATAATTTGTGAAAAATAAATATTTGGTAAATTCTAATTTATTTATTCAGTTATTTTCTAATTCAATCTTTTAAAGAATTATGGAAAATTTGCAATAATTAATAAATAAATATGTAATGCATATAAAAACATGTTTACATTATTTCATTTTAGATAAAAAAAACTTACTCATTTTGCAAACTTTTTCCACATTTTCCATATATATGAATGTTTATATATTTTGAAAGTTCATTTAGGAAACTCCATCTTCGATTATGCTGACAGTTTGAAATCATAATAGCCACGAGTACATCTCGTCGTTTTTGATAACCATTTGGTATGATATCTAATATTGGAGTAGTATAATTTATTTCATGTTCTAATGGTACCGTTCTTCCATATGGTACTGGTATATCAGATTCCATTCTGTAAAATTAAATGAAATTTAACTTCTCAAAAAAATGTTGAAAAATTATTATTGATAAAAAGGTAATCATCTTGATAACTAACTTATAATTCATAGACCAATTAAAAATATTCACATAATCTTTCCAATTGTTTTTTCTATAAAGAAATGTGTGAAATGGGCTTTCATCACTGAGAAATATCCACCGTTGATCTTTATGACGCATTTTTGAATCAGGCAAATCATTCACATTAACAGTTCGATGAAGAAGAAAAACCACAGCATCGGCAGTAGATAAATTTTGCATGTCGTACGTTATTATGCAATTATTTACTGAACAATCATTTAGTGGATCCTTTCTAAATATATATATATATATATATATATATATATATATATATATATATATATATATATATATATATATATATATATATATATATATATATATATATATATATTATCTATTTAAATTAAAATGTATTATAAATGTAAATATACCTTTGTGTTTGATAATTATATATATGACGTTTTTCTAAAAACGGTCCATTTTTCCATATTAGTATATTAAACTCTTTTTTCTTCATTTTAGGATATTGAAATTTTCTAAATAAAATATCTCCCAAATTTGACATATTTATTTCCTATAAAATTATGTAATAATTGATAATTTAATATATATATATATATATATATATATATATATATATATATATATATATATATATATATATATTTACGTGCAGTGACGTATAGTAAAATTTATGATGAAGACGTTTATTAATTATTGATATATTAAAAAAATCGATTATAATCATTGCATTTTAACTGGTTAATATTATGTATATATATATATATATATATATATATATATATATATATATATATATATATATATATATATATATGATAAATTATTCCAAACACACAGCTTACTTTATATCTGCTCCATCTATAAACTATATGCCACTAAATAAATAATATAATTTGTATTATATAAAAAAAATACTTTACTGAACGGTTTTTTAAATAATTTTGAATAACAATAGGATGATGAACCATATTTTTATGTTCTTTCACTATTTGTCTGTAAGGTGATATTTGAAGAACTGATTTTCGTAAGAAAACATCACTAGCTATTTCAATTATTAAAATCATAAATATTGAAAATAATAATAAAACTAAATAAATTTGAGAAAAAAAGTAGTATCTGTTATTATTTCGTCTATTTATAAATATTTCGGACTTCATTTGTAATTCATATATTCTGTACAAATTGTTACAGTTATTAAAAGTACAAATTATCGTATATACATATAAAATAATCGAACATTTAATAAAATTTATAGTCACGAAAAAGCTATATTGTATGTTATCGACAGATAATACAATAGAAATTTTTAGTTTTCGTATTCCTTTTTATTTATTTTGCAAAATAAATGTAAAAATTGCAATATGCAGTAAAAATAACAATTTTTTAATACTTTGTTTTATATATTAATAAAATAAAAGTATAGTTTGAATTTTCTTACATTATTTTATAATCTACATACAAATTGGAAATTTAAAAAGGTTAATGTAACTGTAATACTTTATTTTATACCATAAAAACTATAGATTTTTAGATGTTTTCTATATAATTACAGTGACTATGACTTTTATATTTTTTTTTGTTTCGTTTTCGCATTAACAATACTTTTGTCTAATTGAATCAAAATTGTATACACAAAAAATGATCAGTTTTTTAGCATCTATCTTGTTTTATAATAACAATAAATATCTGTCAATTCTTCTTACACGTATAACAAACATGAAAGTAAATAATAGAAATATATAATTATTAATAAAAAAAACAGATTTAAATAGAATATTAGTGTTGATTTAAAAATTGTAATAATGTTAGATATATAACAAGTAAGACATATTTTTTTTAACTATTCGCAATGAGTAAATTCTATCTCTAAGCTTAAAAATGTAAAATATGAACCTTTAATTCGAGGGATAAAGTTTTTCTACTACCACATATAAAATTGAGACTCGTAAAAACTTTTAAAAGCAGTACAAAATATTCTTGAAACGGCGACTCAAAATTGAACCAAAGAATCTTTGTGATGGAAAAAGATCACCGAAAGGGTTTCATCCAGATTTCACTTATTAAAGTACTATGTGAAAAAAAGTTTTTTTTCGATATATACACAGTATACACTTCTTATAATTCCACCCTCACTATCTATCACTTTTTTTTTCTATCTTAATGGATTTCTTTAGGAGAATTCATTATGTCATTTCCTAAATATTTACTTTACGTCATTTTTTTTTTGTTATCCAAAAGCTAACTTTTCGTCACTTGTTTTATTAATAAGAAGTTTGAATTTATAACTTTAAATATTTTTTTTGTATCAGACACTTCATACTAATTTATATTTTATCTCATTAGTAAATTATTTAAAATCTCTTATCAGTCTCTGAAATGACAATTTTTTTTTATTCTCAATAAGCAATAGCTGAAACATCGTTGTCTTTATTTTGAACACCAATTTAATTTTGAAATAAAATGTACAAACTTATTAACAAAAAAAAATTAATTGAATCAATTGTATTTAAAAAAAACAATTTCTAACTGTTAATTTTTTTTATATTTTTTTTCTTTGTAAATGATTAAACAAGAAATGAATTAATTTATTGTGTATATTTATAAAAGTTATATCAAATATGTTAGATTTATATAGATACAATTTATTTTTATACTAAAACATTATTTATGAAGAATATTGACCTTATAAAAGTATTACCGTAATTGGGGGATATTTATACTGTAATTGGGGGATACTTTATTTATTAAAATTCTTTATTAATTCATCCTCACGTTACACCACATGTTTTGTGTTTTTATAATGATGGCGTTATAGCGAGTCTACACTGTAATAACATACCTCACGATATTGTATGAAATTTAAAATATCTTCATAATTCTTCTCAACTATATCTGATGTAATTTTATCATTCTTGATCAAATTAAATATTTTTGACCTCATCTCCTCAATAGGCTTCATATTAAACATTTTTATAGTTGCTAATTGCATAAAAACTAATGCAGCTATAAAACAAATTGTGAAAGCATATTTTAATTTTTTGTTCATCAAGATTAACATTTTTCTTCTAATAACAACAATGATAAACACGCAAGAAGTATAATTTCACGGGATTTCGTTTAATATATAAAAATTATGAGAAACAACTGATGAACACTTTATTTTGCACTTTGGATAATTTCACAAATAAAATTCCAAAAAAGTCATTGTTCGCATAAAAAAAATGATTACTCAGCATATAATTTTTCTATATTTAAGATATCAACAAATCGAGTTAATTTTGTTTAGTACTAACTATCATGTTTTTTTTGCTAATTGCTAAATGAAAACATTTTTCTGAAAAAAAAATTTGTTAGATAAAATATTACTAAAATATAAAAACACTATTCATGTCGCAATACAATTTCTAAAGTAAAAAAGAAATCAATTTTAATTATTTTTTATCTATTCCTATTTTTTTTGCAATACTACAATTTTTATTATAATAACAAATATTTAATCATATCGATTTTTATCTTTATTTTAAATAAAATAAATATTTAAATTTCATACTAAATTCTCAATTAAAAAATCTCGAATTACTAATTGATTTGTTTACTCTTCAATATATCAACATAGTATAACTAAAAATAGCATTTTTATGTATTTTGCTTCTGATATATAATATATATATATATATATATATATATATATATATATATATATATATATATATATATATATATATATATATATATATATAGCAGTATTGTTGAAATACGGTTGAATTTTTTAATCTTGGTAAGTTTCAATAATTGTACTTATTTGATTTTGATATTTTTAAAATTTTAATTTGAATATTAATCATTTTATCCTGTATGCATATCTATTATAAAATATTTTTTGATCAATTAAAAGTAATCTGCTGTACTAAATTTCTTGTGTTTTGTTTGGTACTGTTAACGTGGGTAAATACTAAAAATTTATAACTTTCTTTAAAAATAAATACAGCAACAGATATAACATATTAAATTTACATCAAGTTTATCTATAAGAGAAACTATAAAGTGATTGTGAATATGTTATTTTCGATATATAACATGGTAAATTGATCAAAGAAGAAATTATTACTATGGAATATTTTATTTATCAGATATATATAAATAATAAACAAAAAGATACGAGAAAAAAAAAGCAATTTTATATATCACAAAAAAATATTCAAATTTTATTTAGATTGCTTGAAATAGTTATAAAACAAGAGTCATTATTTTTTTAGACTTAAAAACAATGATCTTTTTATATACGTAGAATTTTTTTATTTAATTGTATACTTTTGAAATTATTTTAAAAATAATTTCTTATTGATCTATATACAATAAAATTATTAATAAGTTTCATTATTTTGAGAAAAAATAAAAAAATATTTCTAAGTAAAATTTTGTTTTAATGAAACATTTAATTTGTTATCTAAAACTTGTTATAATAAATACATTAGAAATATTATTAATCTTTAATTAGCATTTTTTCTATAACTAAATTTTATTAGACTCGTATCTTTGCACTGAAGGATTTTTCTAACAAAATTTATTTCATATTAGGCATTTTATTTATTTCTATAATATTTTATTTATTTTTATTATAACAGAATGCATATAAAAAATACGCGTTTTTTTTAATAAAAACGAAAGTGTCCACTGATGTATTTTTTTTATTTTGTAGAGAACTACATATAAAAATGAAAAACAATTTAAAAATAAAATAGTGAATATTAATTTTATACACTAATTATAGATATGTGTTTATTTAAAAGAATGAAAATAGATTTTTAAAATGTGAAAGTTGGCAAGCCTGATCGGTTGTTTGTGGTGCGGTCGCGTTATGTGTCAGTGCAAGGAGGCATAATAGAGCGATGTCCGAATCGGAGTCGTCGTCATCGACGGTGACGGCGGCGACGGGGGCGACGGGGGCAGAAGTCGACGGTGATGCGATCGCTCCGTGTTCGTCTCGCTCGCGATGCTCTCGCAAAAGCACCAGCAGCCAGCAGTGGGTGCGATTGAACGTCGGCGGCACTTGCTTCCTCACCACCAAAACGACGCTCGCCAGAGATCAGAATTCCTTTTTGTCGAGGCTCGTCAGAGACGACAGTGACCTCATCTCCGACAGGGTTCCCGTTTTAAATTTTTTACAAATTAATTATTTACACCGTTAAATTAAAAATTATAGTAATAAACATGTAAATTGTTGAAACTTCATTCTTTAGTTGTTAGCCTTTATCGATATACTTTTTATTAATCCGTTTTCCTATTTACTATTAGCTTTTTGATTCAATATCGATTACCGTTTTGATTATTTTTCAGGACGAGACGGGCGCATACCTGATAGACAGAGATCCGACGTATTTCTCTCCAGTACTCAATTATTTAAGACACGGAAAATTAGTTATTAACAATGAAATCGCCGAAGAAGGCGTCCTAGAAGAAGCGGAATTTTATAATATTACTGAACTTATACGGTTAGTTAAAGAGAGAATATGCATCAGAGACGGTAGACCTTTGAGAGACTCCAAAAAGCACGTTTATCGCGTTTTACAATGTCACGAAGATGAACTAACTCAGATGGTTTCCACTATGTCGGACGGTTGGAAATTTGAACAGCTAATTAACATTGGTTCCCAATATAATTATGGAACGGAAGAACATGCGGAATTTTTATGTGTTGTCAGTCGAGAGTATGGCGAATCTCTCAATAGTCAGGAAATCGAACCTACAGATAGAGCTAAAGTTTTACAGCAGAAAGGATCGAGAATGTAAACGGATACGCTAGGAATTGTTCGATTTTTATGTAATAATAATCACACTACGGTTGCATTTATTATATTTTTATTTATGCTCAGTTCACGTAAGTCTACCAGTAAGTGATCTACCGTTTTAATAAATAATTATATGATTTATTTTTCCGCTCCTAATATATTGTAATATCTATATATAGCTTCATTTGTAACGATCGACTTTATCTTGACATATAATTAAGATTAATTTATAATTAAACCATGCAATTGAAAAGAATAGTCAATTTTCAAAAGTTACACACGATTAAAAGAATACTATTGAATTTTTAATAAAGCAAATATTTAACGATCGATTGTAGTTAATGATAGATTTTATTGATCTCGATGTCTTTTTTCCGATTTGTAAAAGGAGGACTTGCCCGGTGAAAGTAGATATATAGTAGTAGTATTCTATCTTTCGATTTGTAATTTTATTGCATTTTAGAATCAGGTGTAGTTAAAGAAATTTCAAAAGTCATTATAATTCTACTTTAAAGTTCTCGCGAATCCTCTTTACAATATTAAAATGTAGATTACTTATTTGTACACTGAATGTACAGGTGTAATAAATTATTACAATTGCTTTAATATATTCTAATCAGAATAATTGAATCCATTTTTTTCACATTTGTATTTTTATATAAGCAATTATTATTTTTTTATATTTAGAATTGGTAATACTGATATTAAGTATTGTTTTGTGACGTTAACTGTTGTTTCAATTTTTTTTTAATTTTTGGATTTTAATTTCATATGTTATCTCGCTTAAAATTATAAATCATGTTTTAATTTTTAGTTTAAAAAGACTTAAAATGTGATTCCTAAATTACTGGCCAAATTTAAAATTACATTACTTCATTTGTATGCATAAAACGACTCGAAAATTGTTTAGTACTATTTAGTACACAGCAATATAATTAGTTAATAAATATAGCATTTTTTCATTTCATTGATATTTATAATTATAATTCTTCAAGATTGATGTCATTTTTATAATATAGATTGTTATTTGTTATACTACATATATAAATATATTTAAACAGATATTTCTTTTTCCTTTATTTTTAAATGTAATTTTAAATGTGAGTCCTCTGTTTTATATTTAAATGGATTTAAAAAGAGATAAAATCTATATTCTTGATGTTAAATCGAAATATCCACACACAAAAGAATCAAAATACGTTTGTTTTTAAAATTATTGATGTTGATAATTGACAATATCGTTTAATATTCAAAAGCTCAATCTAAATGTAATGTAGATTATCAGAATAATTATTGTCTAATTTAATAATGCAATATGGCATTGCGATTAATAGCAATTTAGAAAGAAATTCATCGTTATCTATTTAAGCAGAGAACGAATACGATGTGTCCCTTAATTTATTTTATTTATTCGATATCATTCTCCAAAAAATCGAAGTTTTGTTAAATGATTTGTGTAAAACGTGGTCTGATTTATGTTGAACTTTTTTTTAAAAAGAACAAAAACGAGAGAATTTTGGAGTCGCAAGACTGGTACAATATTCAAGAATATGAAAAAAATAGCATAGCTGAAAACTCAAATAATAAAAATATTGTATATATAAGTTACAACGATGTCTCAATTATTAACCTTTTACACTCAAACGTCAATACTGTAATCGGGTGTTCCGCTCGTATGTTGACATTTTTAATCTCATTATTTGGTTATATTTTAGATTTTATTTGTTGCGTCAAATATATCCTCGAGATATAATTAACATAATTAAATTGTTTGAATTTATTTTTATTTATATATGAATCCTTTATTTACAAACGAGCCTCGTATTCGATTTTTATCAACATCCAAATATATCTTGGTAATTTTAGTTCTTTTTTTAATTTGAAACAACGTCATTATGAAGAGAAAATTTAAACATTTCATTGTTTTTTCATTATTCTGTTCGATTTAATATGTTCTCTTTCAAAAAAAGAAACCGTGATAAAAATGTATACATTGCGAAAATAATTAAAAATCGCGAGAAAAATAAATATTTGAATATTGAATTATTTAATTTTCATCTTTATAATTCTAGTAAAAATATTATGTTGGCTATTGTGTTTGTGTTGGCGGCGCCGTTTAATGTCAGTTTACCGGCGTCCGGCCGGTTCTATCGGCGTGCGGTTAGGGGATTATGAGTGCGATCGAAGGGGTCCACGGCGAGGACGCCGACGTGGACGCCAACGGGGGCCCGCTTCACGAGCGCGACGATATAGGCGCGCCCGATAAAAATGGCGACGCGACTGCGGAAAATATCGACAAGGATCAAACGGAAGGCGACGCCGAGACGTGTACCGAAATTGTAGAACCGGCACCGATCTCCGGTCGCGAAAGGGGAGCCCACAAAAGGCGCGTGAAGCCGACGACGGGCGTTTCCGCTTCTATTGCCGCTTCCGGATCCGGATCCGGTCTTCTAGATCTCGAACTCGATCTCGCCGAAAGCACTGACGATTCGGATTTTCGCATCGAGGATCATCCGGACGAGAGCGACGACTACTCGATCGACTCCGATGACAACAGACAAGGTATCGATTCGGTTTAAAAATATTCACTCGTTTAAAATCGGAAATTATAATAAAAATGACAAATATTTCAAGCAGATCATAGAAAAGGTTTCGGTTTTGTATTCAAATAAAGTGTCGAATTTCGTTCTGTATTGATTTCATTTATTTATTATTATAATATAAAATAAATAATCGCATAACCGTTTCTCTTATTTCAGACGACGACGACGAAGGTTGCGAAGACGAAGAAGATTCCGAAGATTCGACGGAAGCTTCTTTGATGAAAACTATTAGCAGAAATGATGCTAAATCCAATTTTAAAAATTTGACCGTAAACGAATTACTTATAAACACTAAACTAAATAATAATATTAAGGTATGATTATAAAACGTTTGCAGTATTTTTAAGTTGAACCCATATTATTAATTATATTCATTATAGGATATTATACCTAATTTGAATGAAATGTTAATCTGTGCCGGATGCCTCGGTTCGCGTAGCGATGACACGAATGAAATAGTTGAATGCGACGGTTGCGGTGTTACCGTTCACGAAGGTAATCGTTTGGTCATTATTATTTTTTATGTTTTCATAATGTTAACCGCAATACTATTATAGGTTGTTATGGAGTATCCGATGTGACCAGTGAATCTAGTACTGTAAGTTCGGCGTCTACTGAACCGTGGTTTTGCGACGCTTGTAAAGCTGGCGTTACAAATCCAACATGTGAACTCTGTCCGAATACAGGTAACGCAGTAATTTAGAATTTTTATTTTAAAAACGGATATTTTTATCCTTTGAAGATATAAATTTTGTGTTACACGGTGATAAACCTTTCTTTAAATTGCAGGTGGTATTTTTAAAGAAACCGAAGTTGGCGCTTGGGTTCATCTAGTTTGTGCATTATATGTCCCAGGAGTTGCATTTTCTGAGGTTAAATCTTTGATATTATCATTGTTTTTACACCTAAAATAATTCACTAATTAGCGAATTTATTATTAACGCTTCTAACTTTTTTGTGTTGGTTATTTCCTTTGTTAAATTTATTTAATTTTTATTTTTAGGTCGATAAGCTAACTGGGGTTACACTTTTTGAAATGGCTTACAGTAGGTGGGGTGCTCGCTCTTGTTGTTTGTGTGAGGATGAAAGGTTTGCTAGGACTGGGATCTGTATTGGTTGTGATGCGGGACTGTGCAGGACATACTTCCATGTTACATGGTAAAATTTTATAATTTTTATATATTTTTTAAATAACAATTAATATTATTATTATCGAATATTAATATTATTATGATAATAAGCGTGAAAATTAAAATAAATTTCATTTTTTATCTATATAACTTTTTATAGTGGTCAACGTGAAGGCCTTTTAGCTGAAGCCCATACAGATGAAGTTGAGCAAGCGGATCCGTTTTATGCACATTGTAAACTCCATTCTGATAAACAGCATATTAAGAAACAAAAACGCAACTGGCTTGCATTGCATTTAAGAACTAGTCAAAGGTTTTTATTTAATTTTATATTTAATGTTTTTCTTATATATTTTAAAAAGAAAATTTGCGCAACATTTTAAAATTTCTGATATTTTTTAGGAAAATAGATATTCAAAATAATGCTGACAGCGCATCGCAAATTAGAACATTAAGAAAACTTGAAAAATACAGAAAAAAATTCATTGCTATGAAAGAATTAAAAAATGCGCCTTGGGGTATGCATTTATATGATTATTTTCTTCGACTTGTTAAATTAACAGTATTTTATTTTATGTTGAATTATTTTTTAGTTCCTACACAAAAAATGCCAAGATTGTTGCCCACGAGCGCTACTGCATGTAGAAAATTACTACATAAAGCAAAAATGATGGGCATTGATACAATTTCTTTAGAAATGGAGGATATCCAAGTAAAAAAAAAAATATTTAAAATATAGATTATTTTATTTAAATGATATTAATTTATGCATATTTTATTTCATTTTGTTTATAGGTGGCTGCTTTAACTGATGTTAAAAGAAAATGGCATATACCTCCTGCTTTTAGTGTAGAATTTATTGGTTATTACTTGGAGCGCAATAATAGAATGGACACAATGAAACATTCATTACAAAAATTAATTGATACAAACACAGAATTATTAAAACAACAAAAAGAAACAATGGAAGAGTGTGACTTAGTATATATTCTTTATCACATTGAAAAATAAAACACGAATTTATTTTTTATTTTTATATATATATTTCAATTTACAGGCAACTAAAGAAAATAATGAAGCTGGAAGAGAAATGGCGGCATTAAAACAAAATATTCTAAAATTACATGCGTCTATATTAGCTATTTTTCCATCAAAAGTTTTGCCAGATGTTGAAACAATGATTATCAATTCAATGCCTGTACAAGCTCCTCCTCCTCTAAGAAGGTTGTTTTTAATATTTAATATTTTTTTACAATATTTAATTTTTATTGAATTATATTTTTGTTCTTATAAAGACCAATGGGTTTTCCTACTGCTGCAGCTTTAAAAATGGGTTGTGGTTTTCCTTTAAATACCAATCCGAAAGAACACGTTGGGAAAGTTTTATCAACATCAAGACAAGGTATAAGAATAATTTATATTTTGTAAAATTAAAAATGTTATTTTTTTATATTTTTTTCTACATGTTAGCTATAGCTGGACCTGAAAATTCTATTTCACTTAATAATGAATGTGGTATATGTAGACTTAAAACGGATCAACATCTATTGGCTAAATGCGACACATGTCATTTATACTATCATCTTGGTTGTCTGAAACCGCCATTAACAAGGTTACCAAAAAAATCTAAATTATATGGATGGTAAGATTAATAAGATTTTATACATGTATGTGTGTGTCTGCATATATACTTAATTTTAGGACAAAATTTCAGGCAATGTTCAGAGTGTGATAAAAGTTCTGAATCTGATACTGATGTAACAGAACGTAAAATAGCGAGACGCTCCCGAGCACGATACAGCAAAGATGGTACAATTATTCCAGCATCAAAATGTGTTCATAACGATTCGAATGACATTATAAAAGAAGATGGTATCAAACCTATAAAGGTTCACACTGTAAAATCAAAGTGTGATAATCTGTCATCATTTAAAGTAACTATTAAACCTGTTGAACCACCACCAGTTCCACCTCAAGATCCCTTGGAAATATTTAGCGCGCTTGATAATTTGTCAGAAGTACCAATTAATGATTCTTTAATTATTAATTGCGATGGAAAGTTATCTAAAAAGGACAAAAAATTAAGAAAAACGAAGAAAAATATGGGATACGCATCTAGCTCTGCTAGTGACACGCCATCAAAAAAATCACGCAAACGAAGTTTTACTTCACCAGCATTAACAAATACTCCGCTTATGTCTATTACTCCTATCGTTGCTGAAAGTCCACATGATTCGCCATCACAAATGGAATGTTCAAACACATCTGTTCATATTGAAACAGTGAACACGACGCATATAACAACAGACACGTCGTTTTTATCACCCAATTCTACATTTTCTACACTTTTAGCAAACAGTGCATTAAATGAATCTAATGTTAATCATGAAGAACAAAATCCTTTATTAATTACTAATATTGATGAACAATTATCATATAAATCTAATAGAAAACGACGTAAAGAAAAACATCGCTCCAGATATTCTCCAGATTTAATAAAATCTTCCAAAAGTCATAAGCATAAACGTAAAAAGAGATCACTATCTAAAGAGTGTCCTGATATTCCACATCCTCGAATAACTATAAAAGTATATATTTCTTTAAAGTATATCTTGTTTTTAATTATTTACATTTTGCAAATACTTTATGATATATTTTGCTTTAAGATCAAACCAATCCCTAAACCTGATGGTTCAGAAGATCCGCAATTATTTTATGTACCTACAGATAGTAATGACGGACCACCACCAGATTTATTAAAAAAACAATCAAAAGTAATAAAGAACCACTTTTGAATATTTTTTATTATTAATATATATTTAAAATTATTTATTTTATTTTTAGCATAAACATCACGAAGAAGTAGTCACAACAATTGAATCTCCACCACTAATTCCACCACCACCAGTTAGTACATTTATCCAATTAATTATATATATAATGTTGCATTCAAAAAATATTAAGTTTTTTTCATATATTTTGATTAGTGTTATAAAGTTTTATCATTATTTAAGAGTTTCACAATAAATTAAAAATACCATATGTTTAGTATTTAGATTGTTTAAATATTAAAGAATTATATTCTCTTATTTTTTGAATGCGGTACTATATATATAATGAAAATTTTCATTTTTATTCTTCATACTCGTTCATTCCTTATCGTATCATTAACTGAAGTTTGGTATTAGTTTTGTTACGTATCATTACGTTGATCAGATATCGTTTGTCGATTTTCAGTCACCAGTAAAAGACGATACGATTAAACCAGCTACTTCTACTAGAAAGAAAAAGGTATCGATAAATGATGTTTGTAGATTTATACATTTAGTACATTTTTTTCTTATTAATATTTATTAGCATGATCGTGTTCGCAATTAATTTTATTTTCGTATTACTATATAAGTATATAATATTTCATAAAACTTTTTTCTTACAATTATTTCATATTATTAGTTACTTTTAACTATTTTTTTTAATTTCTATATATAATAAAATATGAAGTTTATTATGTTAATTAAAGAAAGCAATTTTATTTTTGTTATAACACTGATATGCATTTATTACCATTTTTCTAAATCATAACTACTTGTTTCTTAACATTTAAATATTTAATTTTAGTACATTGTAATAATCAAAATTGATTAAAATAATTATATGAAAAAAATAGCTTAGATACATTTCATTTCCAAGTGTTTATATATTTTGAAATCATCATATTACGTATAAATCATACATAAATTTGCATGCATTGAATATAAACTTCATATACATTCATTACCATGTTTTGAGTGATATATATATATATATATATATATATATATATATATATATATATATTACATTTTGTAATTTATTACATTATATTGTATTAGACAATTGAAAATCGTCTGAGTAATGAACCGCAACCACCTCCACCGCCACCGCGTGCATCCAATCGTCGAAGTGGTGGATCTGCAAATGCTAGTCTCAATTCTTCAAATTCTGAATTAACTCAGTGTGATGTATGTTCAGAAGCAGGAACGAATCTTAATCTCGTTAGGTATATATGTATTATATATGTATATATGGGCCGTTTATTTCGAAAGTGACGCAAGTCCATTTATGTACAAATTGAGATATCAAAGAGTTTGCGTTTGGTTCTGTTTAAAAATGTGGGTAACAGAATACACAATCGAATCATGTTTTTGGCCATCTAAATGATTCAAATTTACTATTCCAATTAATATAATTAACATTATTTAAGAAATTATATGTTTTCGATTGCGCGTTTGGACTTACGCCACTTTCAAAATCAACGAAGTGACATTTTCAGTTTGCAATACCATAAAGCGTAAGTCTGAACAGAAAGTAAATGTAACGATTACAGTTACTAACTCGATTTTTTTGGAAAATGGATATACGCCACTTTCAAAATAAACGACCCATATATAATCTTTACAAAAATATTTATTTTAATATACATATTGTATTTTTTTATCATTTATAAAGGTGTGATGAATGTGCAAAGAGATACCATTTTACTTGTTTAGAACCACCATTGAATAAAAATCCTAAAAAACGTGGATACTCTTGGCACTGTGCAGATTGCGATCCAACGGTAATTGTTTATGTTTAATAATAAAAAAATACAACATTTGATAACGTTGGTTAAAAATTAACTATATATAATTTTTAGGAAACTGATTCTAGTTGAAGAATTATACAGTGATATGATATTATTTTGAAATTACACCTTTTATTGTGTATATTATGTAAATAATTGAAAATAAATTTTATAAATAGAATATTATTCTTTTTATAAGCTTCACTTGTCTGTTTGTCTGGATGAAATTTTGTAATCGATTTTTCGGGCACTTCCCGGTTTCTGATTTAGCTGAAACTTTGCATATGTGCACACTCTCAATGACAATACAATAATCAATTAACAGATTTACAAGATAATCGATCAATTAGTGGCAATTATATCGTAAACACGATATAATTGCCTCTAATAATACGATATAACGAAAATACAATAATATGGTAATGTATTATTTTATTATTTATAATAATACATTTTATTACTGTACAATGCGACATGACGATGTATATTAATATTTTTTTTTTATAATTTTTAATTTATTAACACTTTGCATTTCTTTGTTTTATTTTATTCATTCTTTAGCTATAATATATTTTCGATTTGTTCATAAATATTTTGTAGAAATGGAGTACACGTTAAAGTCTCACATTCAGCTGGCAATTAATTGTTAATCATAACGTAACCAAGATTCAAATTAAACTAAAACGAATTTTTATTAGCGCATGCATTTCAATGCGAAAAGATTTTGTATGTTGGCAACCCTACGACCGAACGTCTGTTTTGATTTGTGACTTGATGCTTTTTCGCGCAAGTTCCGGCAGTTTGGCGGTGTGGAGTGCCGTGACTACCATCGCTCTCTGCCGTTTTTCTACAATGACAGCGGCCGAAGGTTTCGTTATTTTATCTCTTTTTTTTTCTAAATTAATTATGTTGACTTTTATAGAAGAATATATATATATATATTATATATCACAGTACCTGGTAATATTTATTTATAATTTTTATTTGTTGTTCATTCTGCAATTATTTGATTAAATTGTAACCACCATTTACAAAATGAAAAGTATTTTGATATAAAGAAAAAAAAAAGAAAAAACCAAACCTAACCAATAAAATAAAAATTTATATTACGGTTCTATATGTTCTATATATAGCTTAATGCAATTTTTCCCCTTTTAATACTTATTTGTAGGTGTTTCTTAACATGGTGATTTTGCAATGTTGTCTTATATAAAGTTAATGTGTTTTTTTTAATACATTTTTATATGAACACTTTCAATAAATTAATGTTATCAGTCTTTTCAGACTCAAATCTTTTTTTTAACTGGATTTTTCAAATAAAAATGACGAACCCCTAATATATATATATATATATATATATATATATATATATATATATATATATATATATATATATATATATATATATATATATAAGAAACAGCATACAACCATATTTATTGGACATTTTAATATTTAATATTCAAATCCAAGAATTGTTTTATGTTGAATAAACGTATAATTAAATAAATTATCCGATATATTTATTTATTATTAACATTTATATAGGTATTTAGGTAAAATATTAATAATTGTCATTACAGGCATACATTCAATCGCTTATGTCACGGTACCGAGTGAAGATGTGGGCAAATCATTAGGAAGGAAAATTGTTGAAAATAAATATGCAGCATGCGTCAATATTATTCCAAAAATAACGTCAATTTACGAATGGAAGGGAGAAATTAACGAAGATAATGAGGTAGGTCATTGAATTATTATTTTTTAACCATTAAAAAAAAACTGCACTAATCATAGTATTTTTAGGCGTTATTGTTAATAAAAACACGAACGTCCAGAGTGGAAGATCTTATTAAATTTGTTAAGGAAAATCATCCATACGAAGTATGCGAAGTAATAACTACAGCTATTGATAAAGGTAATCCTCCGTATCTTCAATGGATAAATGAAGTTGTCCCAGAGATTAAATAAGTACTTCTAAGCATTTGAAACTGTATATATTAATATTAAAATAAAAATTCATATTGAAAATGTTTTTTTTTATTTAAGTTCGCAAGTGTACATAGAAACAAAAGAAATAATAATAAAAAAAAACAATATAACAAGCGATATATTTAATGACAAAAATTATAAATATAATTATAATTGTAAGCAATAATTTCTCTCTTAACTTAAGTATAAATATACAAATAAAATTTAAAGCATCACATATCAAAAAAAAATATATACATACAATAATACTAAATGCATGTTTATAAAAAAAAAAAACATGCCATATAATAAAACAACTGGTTTAAAGAATCAAGAAAAGTCAAATATAAAGTATATTTATGAATGTGTGTGTTCGTTATCACTGTCAACAATATTTTTATGTAATAATTTACATCTACTTCGATTTTTAATCAATTATAACAATTAGTAAATAAATTATGTGAATATATATATATATATATATATATATATATATATATATAGTGTATAAATGTGAGTGAATATTTTACAAATTCGAATTTCAATGGCTTTTCAGTCTGGCAGCTAATGCTTGAGCTTCTTCTGGCGTCTCCCTGAAACATTAAAAAGAAAAACAAATCAATAAATATTTAATATAAATTAAATCGCCATCAAAAGTACATGACAATTAATAAGTATTTTTTTTTTGCGCCATATTAAACACTATAATTTGCGCGGTCTTGTAATAAATAAATGTTCCCAGTAACAGAGTTATTTTTTTTCTAATATTGTTAATAAATAAATTAAGGAAATAATATTTCTGGAAAACGAATTAAAATAATTTTTGTTTTAAAATTTCAATTCTGGATTTCTAAAAAAAGCAATTTCCCGCAAATAATGCGATAGTGAGTTGAATTTTATGCTGCTTCATCGGTCATCAAAATTGGAGTCTTAAATACTATATGGATCCAGTTATACTGTTAATGTCTAACAATCAAAATGTATGACCGAATTGATAAACAAATTTGGAGTTCATTTTTTTTAATAACAAAGACTAACGAACTACTTCTACTTTCTAATAACGTGCAAAACATTTTTGAATGGTTTTATTTGCCAAAGTCTGGGAACTTTTTTTTATAGAAATAATTAGTTACAAATACAGTAAAATCTGCTAAGCTTTACAAATAAACCATGCGCAATAATTAAAATGAAACATTTTAGTGATTGTGTGAAAAAAATTATTACAAAAAAGCATTTTTCAATTATTAAGTATTTCATACCTGTATATTAGTCATTATATTATATAATTTAACTTAAATATATCCATAAAATATGTGTGCTTAATGTTATACTTAAAACATAAACTCATATATCTTTGTGTTTTTATAATTGCGTGCATAATGTAAGGCTTTAAGCCAGAACAAAAATCATAATAGCATTAGCGAAATTAATCTAATATTATTAACTATATACAATAAAAATCTCATACATAATTATTAAACATTGTATATTTTTTTTAATAATCACATTTTTATTTGTTTTTATTTAAAATGAAAAAGTTGTTGCCATGCAAATTATAAACCCTTCTTTTATATTTATATGTATTCGAATTGTAAAAGTTAATAATTTTTATATAAATCTAGAAGATCATGCAACTAATAACATACATTCCACATTAAAAATGTCAGATTTAATAGTTTGTACAATCTTCTAAATAAATAATAACAAGCAAATAAAAGTTAATATTTTTTTTTAATTTTCATATACAAATACATATATTGAAGTACAAGAAAGTAAGTGTACGAATGTGTACTTTTTTTGTATGTATACTAAATTGATAAATCTAATTGAAACTAAAGCAATTATATGTAAAAAAAACGTTAATTTTTTTTTCATACCCGTATCATTTTATTCCTGTGAATCACTCTAAATAATATTGATAAACTAAAAGAATTTCTATAAAAATTTCCTATAAATAACTAAATAACACACTCATCATTCGTACAAGATATTAAAAATTCACGTTTAAATAAGAATATACATACATACACACACACACACACATACGCATATATGTAATCTTGTAATTTAGAAACGATAAATTAAAACGAATATAAGAAACAGCAGCATTCAGATTATGTTTTAAAAATAAAATTGCAATCGCAGTATTCAAATTTGTATTACAAAATTATGTTAATAAATTTCATAATTCTAATAATAACAAATGATTAAAATAAGATTAATAAAAAAAAATAATTGTGCAAAATGTAACTCTTTAATTACAAATAACAAATATAGATATATAATTTAGTACACTGCTCATCGAATACTGCCACTGATATTAAGATACAAACATTATTCACTCAAATTCTATTAAAATTTTGAATATAATTAATGAAAAATCATTAGGACATCGAGTAGTTTATAATGTAAATAATATACACTAGTGTTCGATTTCTAATGGTTATTATTTGTAAATAGTACAAAGCTGACATCAAAACTGTTGAAACTTATTCAGAAATCACTGGTATCGATAAATAAAATGTAAATCTAAAAAATATCTTAATAATAATGTACATAATATATATATATATATATATATATATATATATATATATATATATATATATATATATATATATATGTAGAATTGAAGGTAATAAACATCGTATATTTCTTAAGAATCAGACAATCCTTATTATTCGTAAACACTCACAGCCTATAGTATCTTCTCGATTTAACATAAAACATATTTGGGAAATTACAAAAATCACAAAGTAAATCCTTAACGAATCACATTCCTTTCAATCATTTAAATATAACAATAATAATGTTAATAATAACGATAATAGCTACGATAACAATAAGTTAAATAAGTATTTAGCTTCTGCATGGATACTTTGAATATTAAATACTGATTTATATCAACCAAGTACGTAATTTTGCCATTTCAAAAAGTTTAACAAAGGATTCTCTAATGATAAAAACTATTTTTATTATGTAAAGCTAATTATGAGAAAAATGTTGTTTCAATATTTTTGTATTCTAGTTATTATATAATAGTATCCATAATCATGAAGATAATAAATTATAGAAAAATGTATTTTAAAAGACAATATATATATATATATATATATATATATATATATATATATATATATATATATATATATATATATATATATACTAAATTACAAAAATGTTTATTGTATTGAACGAAAATATTGACGCTCTTTTTTATAATATGAATAAAAATACATGAAATAATATTTACACTCACAAGATTATAAATGACTAAATATTATTAAATTATGATTTGGTATATAATTAATTACTATAATCCAGTTTTCAACGCTATAATAATAATTGAAACATGTGTACTAATAATGAATATTACAAATTTATTTCGAATTTACATTTATTATTATTAATATACAATTAAAAATTTAGCACCAATATTTGTAAAATAAATATAATATGTAGATAATTTAAAGTAATATATTACAAATAACTAAAATCAATATATATATATAATATATTTTTTTATAAATAAATTATTAATACCTAGTAATTGAATTTTTCAATAAATAAATGTATGTTTTTTGTTGCTGTTTTCTTATACATTGCTGCTTGTATTCAAATATTTACGTGTCTATATATGAGATAATAGTTTTTAATTATTTGTAATGTTTTTTCATTAGCGCTTATTGTTATATTATTTTTAATAAATCTATTAAAATTTATATTAATGTGAATTTTAATGTATAAATGGTAAAAGAAGATTATGAAATTACCAATAATTAGAAAATTAATTAAAATACGTATGAATAAAATGCGTTAAATGTGTAAAAATAGTCAGACTTACTTCAAATTGTGCATTTAAATTTATACTCAACACAAAAATTTCATATTTTAATTAGTAGTTCTTATATATTTTCATCATATATAAGTTGTAAAATTACTAAATATTTGGTAAAAGGTTATTTGCAAATTAATATATTTGTGTATTTAAATAAATTTATCAATATGGAATATTGAAGAACAGTTTTTCTTTCATACATTTGAAAGGTCAATTATGATAAATGTTATTAGTATATATGGGAGTTTTCTCGTATAGTTTTGTTAATATAAAAAGCATTCTCGACAGTCGAATAGAAGGATATGACTAATCACAAAACACAAGCAGCAAAAACAGCCATTACTCGTCATGGCACATCAGAGTCTGGAGGTGTGGGAGTATAAATAGCTTGTCTATAACTGTACCTGGAATTGGGAGTATGTGATTGAGGAACGTTCCTTTCTGGTAGCGGAGGTGGTCGTAACACTTCTGCTCCATTCTCAGTCTCATCAAGTTCTCCTAACGTCGATCCACTTATCGTTGTATTACTACTTTCTGGACCCCATTGTGAAACACGAGATCTCAATAAATATGCATAAGTCTTATATCTCTTAAGCTGTAAATAAATAGATTTTTTAGTTAATATAAATTAGAAATCTGTCAATATAATTTAATATAAATTAGAAATCTGTGAATATATTTACTTCACTATGAAGGTACATTTCTCTTTCCCTGTTGTGATGAGAAAGACCAGCTGTTCGAACTTGCAATAATTCAGCTTCAATATTACTACACCGTTCATCATGATCTCGAAGTTGTTCTCGCTGAAACAATTTTCAGATTTTAAATAGGATATATTTATATATCGTTGTTAAACTTTACGTCAAGATTTTTTACATTTTAAATAATCTCAATATAAGATATAATATACGTATTAACTTAAAACAGCATGTTAGGTAAAAATAATCAAAATTCAATTTTATAAATCCACTTGAAAATAAAATAAGTTTGTTTACATATAATTTAAAAATATAACAGAAAACAACGTACCAAACTTAATTTTGTATGTGAACATGGTAATAAAGGTCGCTGGAATTTCTTCTGTGAACCTACAGCACCAGCAAGTGGTTGTGCTGAGAATGCAGCACAAACAAAATTTATTGTATCAATCCAAGATTGCAGTTCCTTAGAATCACTGAAATAAAATTAAAAATTATATATATATATATATATGTGTGTGTGTGTGTGTGTGTGTATACGTGCGTGTGCGCACACGAGCAAATTACCTAGTTTGAAACAAATATTCTGCTTGATCTGCTGTTTGTAATCGAAAAACGTGTTGTTTTTTTGTATAATCTGTAGCTTTTGTTGCTAAAGCGTGATGAATTCTGAAAATGAAAATATTTAACAATTGTTAAAATATACAAACACATTTTTGTAGATCTATACTAGTTATATTCTACAAACCTTATAGCATTGTGTAAATTGTCAGACATTTGATTCTTTCTAAAACCATGTTCATCTTTATGTAAATATAAAATTAAATCTCTAAGAGTACAGTAAAACATTTTCCATCCTCTTTTACCAAATGGAGCTAAAACAATAATAGTATTCAAAATTTTAAAAATAACAATATATATATATATATATATATATATATATATATATATATATATACTTACTTTTCTTAGCGTTCGCATCGTAACAACATTTTCTCATCACATAACCTTTTTTATATTCAACAGCGTGTTGTCTATCAGGAACTTCTAAAAATGGATTTGATCCAAACGACGCACCAGGGCGAATTGCAGGATGCGCTTCTGTACCTCTTTGACCAGAATTTTCACTACCTTCTCCACCTTCAACCTGTTCACTATCACTGTATAACAAAATTATTTTATATTAAGAAAACATTAACACAAACATACGAATAAAGAAGAAAACTTACAGAGCCCACTCTAGAGGATGATTTTTAATAGCATGATATAAAGACTTTAAAACTTCTCTAGGAAAATTATCACCATCATTTAATTCTGCTAAATTCTCTATAAACTCTGCACAAGACATTTTTCGACTTGCATTCTGGCTATGTAAATCAGTGTTAAGTAACATTATAGCACATGTTAAAGTATGAACAGCATCTACAATAAAAAAAAATCCATTTGTATTGTAAAAATATAAATGATTATTTATATATTTAAGATATTATCTAGAAATATTACTAAAACAAAAATGGTTTAACCTTGGGAATTAAAAGAACCAGGGTTACACTCTAAAAATCTTCTAGAAAAATGAACTAAAACTCTTTCTCTTTCTTGGGTTTCTCCAGTAAGACAAAATTGTCGTAAGAACTTTCTAAGTGCACCATCTAAAGTATCGCGATCGAAAGTAAAATGTTTTAAATACTCCTCAGCCACTGCTCTTGAAAAATCATTGCTAAAACAAAAATTCAATAATTTTAATATCCATAAACATATTACATATAAATATTGAATCAAAGCTAATGCGATAAAAATTTACTTTTTACTAAGATGTCTAGAAACATCAGATTTCTTAAATCCATCTAAACCATATAAACGTTTGGCTAATCTAATAGCCGATGGTAAATCAACTGCTTTGGGGCTATAATGGAAAGAATGAAGTGAATCAGCATCAGCTTCAGAATTTGTATCCTCAGGAGATGAACAAGCTGAACCAGCACATTCTTCTTCACGTGATTCCTAAAATAAATTATATTAAATTTATTTACATAAATTTAGTTTAATAATTTGTACTAAATAGTATCAAATAACAAACATGAATGGCAAAGGTTGAATTCATTTAATTACATTAGGCTATTCAAAAATAAAGTATTAGAATATACAATTAACACTTCAGAAAAAAAATAATATGTAAAGGTTGGGAAGCAGAGTTAGTAATTGGATACTATAAAAATATAAATCAGCACTATGAAATTCGAAAGAGAAACGCTTTCACTTATTTAGTATAAAATGATATATTATTAATATACATACCTGACCATCAGACAGGTGTGGACTATTATCACCATTATTATTTCCTTTATTTGGACTATTTTTGGCACAAAATGAATTGTTACTTTCGGCAGCAACAATTCTATCATTTTTTTCAGGACCTTTCACTTGTATAACAATTCTATGATCCAAATTTTGCTCTGAAGTAAGTTGATTTTCAAAATGCCTACTATTACATTCAGATCCAGGATTGGAACTTGTCATATATGGTACATTACCTCCTTGACTAGTTTTCACTCTTTTATTACAAGGCTCAGAAACAAGTATAGTAGAATCGGAGTCACTAGGATCTGACACCTCCATACACTCTCTACCGTTAAACATATCAACTCCCTGATCTTGATAATCTGGACTAGATATGTTAGATACTGCTTCAGATATACTATGTTGAGGTTGAGGTATAATTTTGGAAGCAGATTCACTAGGATGGCCACCTGAAGGAGGCGTACGACTTGATGCAGATGCACTTGACATAATTGAGCTAGATACACTTGTTGGAGATGCAGGAGAAAGGGATCTAAAAATTACAAAGATACTGATTCATGGCTTTGTATAATAAAGTCGAAAGCTGAAGTAATTGAAACAATATAATTATTGTGTTTGACAAGTAGAACATTAAAATAGTGAATGTTCTACCTACTCTATTATACAAATATGTAATTTTTATATTATTATAAATAAAATGGACAAAATTAAAAAAAAAGTATTAAAATCTAGACAAATAACTCAATTTAAGATCGTTTTTTAGTGAAAAAAAGATTTAAAAAATATATATTTTTAAATATTTAATACAGATTATTCAAAAAATAATTTTACAAATGCTTATAGAAGGGGAAATTATTTTGTTTAGTCAAGTTAATGTAAAACATTAATATTATATAATTCTATGTCACCAAACGAGCAGTTAACTCTGCAATACTCATATGTATCGTTTGTTTTTAATATTCATTTAAGTATTGACGACCCATTGTTATATTACATTTTAGAGGTATGTGCACTTATTTCGTTTTTAATATCTAAATGCTTGAAACTTATTTTTTTTTTTGACAATTCACAAACAGTTATTTATTTAGAGCACTTGAAAAGAAAGATTTTTAAATTAGCTATTCTCAAAAAACAAAACGATTATTTATAAAAATTGTAATTATATACATATTACAAGTTAGTAAAAGATATGGTTATCTAATATTTGGTTGATATATCTTTCGACATACAAAATGTTTCAAAATTATTGTAATATTAGAGAACCACTCGTTTTGTAAATAATTCATGTCAGTTTAAATTGAAATTAGTTTTTTTAGCCTTTTTCCTATTACTATCGATAATTAATACTGTTGATAATTTGTTAATTTTTCAAATAATGATTAAAGGTAGAAACTTTTGTCTCCCAAAAGATAAATATGAACAGGTTTTAAGAATCAAAATATAAATATTTAAATGTTTGAAACTAAATCAGTGTACGTCGCTTTTTTTGGGGTGTAATATAAAATAGTACATCAATACTTAACGAATATTGATATGATTGCCATTATTTTCATAAATAGTCATTAAACTGTCGAGGTTACAGGTGCGTCTTTTCTTTGCTCTTTATTACACACCTTGTATGGTTATCCATATAGAGCTAGTTCTAAATCTTTCAATATTGTACACATTAATTCCCACGTTGAAAACGAATAAAGCATACAAGCACTGCAGTTGATTGTTGATTGAATAGAACAGAACCGAATCAATGATTCTTATTTTCAAATTTTTGATTAAATAATTTAAATTTTCTTCAATAAGTATTTGCATAATTATTTCGTGAATAAGATGCATGTTTCTTTCTTAGTTAACCCATATGTACTTATCCAAGTAAGTGGAATATTTGGTACAAATTACATGGGTAAACTTGTAAAGATTAAGTGAGGTAAAAATGTATTAAAAATATTTCTAATAAATACATAATAATAAATATAAAAATAAAATGTTTAACCTCTGCGGAGAAATCCCTTCTGAAACAGAAGAATTAGAATTTACAGCAGTAGAACTAGATCCATTGCATTGTGATTGATTCTTTTCCGAAGAACTAGAAATAGGAGCGTTAAACGTTCGAACAACTCTACAAAATAAATATAGAAGAATAAAAATGATTATGAAAATAAAACATTATTATAAACTAAAAGAATACCTATCAGCAGTATGAACAGTTTGATGACGTGAAGAAGACGAACCACGATCGGGTCTTGTATCTAAAAGTGTGTTTAAGGAAGACGTTACATCATCGTCGTCTATATCAATCGCTACAGCGCTCATCGATGATTCCTTCTGAAACTGACAAGTACGTTAATATATTTAAAGTATAAAATCTAAATAAATAAATACTATCAATCAAATATATATATACTATAAAATAGTAATCAGATAAGTTTACCTGTAAATGATCTTCAGAACGACTAGTTCTGACACAACCTAATTGATGAGTGTTGGGAGTAGGACTAATAACGCCAGAAGTTATGCTAGAAGGACTAATTGCTCTCCCACATCGTACTTCACTTGGAGATGTAGGTGTTGAATTAAACCTGTTAAAAACATATCTATTTACAAATGGTTAAAGATAAATTGTATGTACATAAGTTTATATATAGATAAAACTAATAAATCGTACTGATAATATCATTGTTGACTAATTAATAATTGGAAATAAGTTAACACACGATAATACTTTGATAAAATAAATTTTTTTGTAAATAAAACATAAATGCTTAAAATATTACGTGTAAGCTGGATCAGGTAAAGATTCTATACATCTACTGGTTTGGCAATCTAATCCACTCGTTGCAGGTGTAGAATTATATCTATGTACCTGAGTACCAATACATACAGAAGATCGAGTATCAATAGGAGAAACTGGCGTTGAATTATAGCTAAAAATCATAAAACAATTAAATAATGTATGTGTAAAAGAATAAACAATAATATTATAATTACGTGTTTAGATCATAATCAGGTGCTCTATGTCTAGGAGCATGATGATGTCGATGTGGATGAGGTGGTGGACCCGTATTAATTGACGAATTCCATACATCACTTACAGCTGCCATATCTCCAGAACGTTCTGTGCTTGATATTTTTAATATTACTTCCCCAGTCATCATGTATGCTTCAAATCTATAAAAATGACCAAAAAATAGTAATATATATATATATATATATATATATATATATATATATATATATAATACAAAAACAATAAATGTATAATTAATTATTGTACTAACTTGGGTTGTTTTGTAGATCTAATACTATTTTGACTGTGGCTTGTTTGGAACAACTGATTTTTCATATATTTTGAAGATTCTTCTTCCTTGGTTTCAGAGGTTCTCCAACCATTACTACTTCCTTTTTCTAAACAACCATTACTACTTCGATCACCTGTACAAAATATATAATCGTAAATTAATTGCGTAATTTTTAAATAAACCTCTACAATTGTATTAAAAATTATACTAAACATTGTCAATAATATAAACATGGCAATATATCAATTTTTACAAGACAACGAAAATAAACACAAATAAACAAATTTAACACTTACAATAAAAAATAATAAATAATAATGACCTTTAAGATTTTTATTAACATCATAGGAAATTACAAATTTTCCTAACGAAAAAAATAATATTTTTTTAATAAACTAAATATAATGAACTTGACAATATATGAGAATTTTTAACTATATATTCTACTACTTAAAAATGTAATAATAAAAAATATCAACTACAATTAATTTTCAATTTAAATAAAGTAATGTATTATTTACGTTAGATATGTCAAACATGAAGTCCTTTGTTAAATATTACGAGTTCTTGAATATTTTTTATGTAAATATATTTTTATTTATTAATATGTGGATGGAAGTTTCTTCTTTAATAAAGAAAATTAAATTTTTATTGCTTTATTCAAATAATAAATTAAAACATTTAGACGTACTCTAAATAACGTTTTACATATATATGAAATCAATTTTCTTTGAAATTCCTAATAAATAAGTTAATATCTCACTATACTTAATATTATAAATCTAAGAATATATTTAAATACTCATTTTTAAATTTGAAGCAGGTATTTTTTTTATTTGAAAAAATAAGTCTTTTTACCTAAGTATACAAGTTTTTTTAAAATAAGCAATATATTGAATAACATATGTAACCCATTTGAGTTTGACATGCTCTGATTACGACTAATTGGATCTATTATTTATAAGTGAATTACCTGATACCATAAATTGAATATTAATAAAATACAAAATCTTAGCACCTAAGACACTGAAATTTGTGGGCGTTCTTCACAACCTAAATCCTGAATACTAAATAAACCTTTACACTACCTATGTTATAAACCATAATATGTATAACGTACTCCAGTCAGCGCAACCATTGCTGCTTTTATCACTGTGTTCACTACAGCCATTACTCTGTACCAGGGAATTGGAACGCGAAACTCGTGCAGAATGTTTACTGCGACCAATCGAACTAGGTGGAGATTCTGATGAATTTGCCAAGGAATGCTGATCAGGAGATGGTGATGAAGATGAGCTATGAAAAAAAATATCAATAGCAAAAACAAATGGGTTTATTACAACAAAAGTATTGTATTAACTTACAAATTATTTGATTTTGCATTACGAATATAATGACTAGATTGTTGCTCAGTCGAATAAATCCCCTTTGAATTTTTTTTGTCTGTTGATAAAATAAATTCAAAATTTACATCATCTTGAGATTCTATAGGCGAAGACATATGCGTCAAGTTATTGGATTTTATCTTAGAAGCTAAAAATAAAAAACTGATTTAAATATACGTTTAAAAATAAGTTAGAGCAAATGGTTTTCAAAAACATCAATTTACCCTCATTTACTGAAAATTTATTTATAGTTGCACCATTTATTTGATATATCAGGTCACTTGATTTTATCTAAAAACAGAGAAACATATTTATTATTAACAAAGCAGGATAATATTAGTTATTTTTTTATTGTAGCAATATGAACTAGAAATATTAAAATAATATTTTATACATTTTTGTACTGTTCAAAATTATTTCACGAAAATATTTTCAAAAATCAAAGAATACTTAATGGATAAAATATAGAAGTAGCCATATTTTAAATTGTATAATTTCAAAATGTGAACAAAATTGATTCGATGTCGTTTTATATTTCATATTATAAATATGTTTATTATATAAATCTTTTTAAAAAACACAATATTCACTTTAATAATATTAAATGTGTAAAACATTATACGTGTACAATTTTTTAGTTTCTGATATCATAATTTTACCTTGAAATAATTAAATATCAAGAATATTAATGGAAACATTTGTCTAGTTATGATTAAAATTAGATCTAAGAAGTTCACATCAAAATTAGAACTCGTAAATTCTCAACACTATTTTAATTCATGGTTTCAATAAATACAATCATATGCCAAGAAAACATTGAATCGAAAATTTCGCATTAATCATTCATTTATTTTATTTGTATTTAGAATTTACTAATTATTTAAAAAGTATTAAATATGTTTATATGTTAAAAAGTTATAAAATATGTATATAATTTAATAAAATATATTTATATTTTATTAATATTTATTTATAACAACATTAAAATCAATGTAAAATATAATAATCAACAACAGTAAAGATATAAAATATTAAAATAATTTATTGAATTAAATTACATTTTGATGTAATTTGTGTTAAACGGTAACTATGAACGATTCAAGAACATGTACACCCTCCTATAAGCAATTAGCTGAGTGCTTTTGACTCGCACAAGCGTGACCACATCACCAAAAATAGTCATTATTACGATTCCGTAAGGACTATTTTAGAATATCCGATATTGGCTTTATAAATATAGATTTTGCAATTTTCGATAGACAACCCGTGAATACAAGGCGGTCAAATTGCGGTTAAATAACAATAAGGAAAAAACTACGTTAATGTATTACAAATTGCGAAATTGATACACGAAAAATAATTTTGCGAATGATTACTAGAAAATGGGTATATGTATCGTATTCGTTCCTAAAAGTAAGATTTTTTTGTGAACGATAAGTAATTTATTAGAAAAATTCTTGAGTAAATATTAGAATTAATCGATCATTAAAATTGACATTTGTATAATAGTAATGTAATAAAACTTCTAAATATTTGTGTGTGAATTCCATATATATATAATTATTAAAAAATATCGAGAGTTAACAGTCAAGCTATATTCCTCAAAACTGGATTGAAAAACTGTTTACAGATAAGTAACGCCTAGACAATAATTTTAATAAAAACGTTATTTTTATCATGTATTTCTTTCATTAGAAATCATTGTTTATTCTTTGCAATATTAATAAATACTAAAATTTTAAAAGAAAAGTAATTAAAAAAAACGAAAATAGATATAAGATTTAATAATAGTATTACTTTTACATTATTATTAGAAATTCGTGTTTTTAAAAATTGTTTCAAAATTAAATAGTTTTTAAAATCTTAAAGTGAAATCCTTCAAAGTACAAACATCAGCAAATCCACTTGTCGTTGTAACCCACAGAGCAGGCTCTGGTTTGCAAGTGACAGATCAAGCACAACCGGTGCGCTCTGTTAACTGGTCGCGTGCCACATATTGGCAAGCTTTCGTCCAGAAATCTTTAACTAAAACATCATTAGATATAATATAAGTTGGTAATCAATAATAAATAAGAATTTTACAATTTATATTGTGCCAAATGGTATGGTCGTTGTTTTAAAAATATGTCACTATTACAAAAAAAACTTTATTTTTCAGTTGAAAATGTTATAATAATACAGCTATAAAACTTAGATTAATTTATAATATAACTAACGATAAAAAAAAACATTTTCGAAATGACAGTGTTACTTTTAATTCTGTTTAAAATCGTATTTTGAACAAGGATTTAAATTTAAACTTTCGGCAATTCAGGGATTGAACCCATGACCGTGTACAGTTGTCTGCAATGTTGATGCTTGAATCATTGAGACAAAAAGCATGCGTGTCGTATGTATATATAACTGCATATTGATGCTGAAGAAAGCGCGCGCGTTTCAAATATTTCAACGGATTTAATTCGTCTTCGACAAAAAAAGCACATATGAAGATCTCTAATAAATTCCTTACACGACTCTTAAGAATTTACGATACAGAGACGGAAAAAAATATGCCTGCGACCCGAAGTTAGATAGACAGTAGCCCCAGTGCAATGGATGTTATTTTATAAAGAAATCACGTCGTAGTTTTGACCCCCAAAAGATCCGTTGGATTGGTTCCTGAGAGACTTGTTCCATCCCCTAACCAACGAATGCTGTGTGCAAAATCCAATAAATCCAAAGGGCTGTTATCTTGGCCTGGTTTCGACGACACTAGATGTATACGTGTTGGGTTCACAAGCGGTTCACGATAGAAACTTTTACCCCTTTTTTTCTTCGCTCTACACTCGCATACATATATTATTTTACGGATGAATCGGGAAATAAAAATCTCACGTAAAGTTGACCTGTTGTGCTTGGAAAATCAATCGTATCTATCATAAAAATGACAAGAAAAAAAGTAAAGAAAAAAACGAAAAAAAGCTATGTGATGAGAATATTTTTACAGCATATAGGTAAATTGATAATTTCATGAAACATGCTGAATTTTTAACGCATCTAAAAAAACCACCATTGTTAACATATATTATCATTCAAATGAAGATTGTAAAATTATTACTAAGGATGAATAGTTACGAAATATACACACAAACATATGCTTATTTGCGTATGCGCTCTTGTAGAAAACATACGTAAGAGAGGAAAACAAGCAAACGTATAAAACCGAAATAATATGAGAAGTATCTCGTCGTGTACAAAAACAACAAAACGGCAAAAGAAACGAGGCCATAGTCGACAATATACGTGATGGCTACCGGCTGAATATCTAAAGAACAAACTTACCTTCGAAACAAATGCGAATATGTGTATAATATTTATGCACATGTAGAGTACCAAGAAAAAATGTATAAGTATATGGAAAAAATGTTATCAGACAGATACTGAACCAGTGATGAGTAGTAGAAGCTTTCATATCAGAAAACACTAATGGAATTTACACGCATGACACATTATTTCCTGCTCGTGGTTCGGATCAAAAATTCAAGGAAAAAATAAATATTTCGTAGCAGAATTCAAAGAATTCAATTTTCTATATGTACACTTTCAGTACTCCTTTGAGATGTGGAAGTAAACCAGAATTCGTTTACTATCAAAGGAGATTACGAAGCCGCAATATTAAATCGATGTATCACAATGTTTAAGTGTATTACAGTTCAAATTTGGTCCAAGGAAATCTCATTAAATTATTCGACGCATGCTGTGCTGAGAGACTAGTTTATAGCGAAGTTTGACCATATTCATAAAGGCAAAAACATAAGCATCAAAGTCCTAATTATACGTGAGATGATTAAGCAACGGCAACAACTCATCCTAATATAACAAACACCCTTACAAAACTTTAACGTTTTTTACATGATATTCTTCATTAATTTTCAAGCAAAAACAAAAGGTTTTCTTATCTATCATCATGACTTTGAAGAACACCTATGCATACATATTGATTTAATATATTTAAATTGTTAATTATATTGACTATTAATTCAATAAATGTAATTGAACAGTATACAATATTTATCTAAGTGAATTCTAAACTGATTATTTAATTATTTTACCTAAAAAAAAAATCAGTTTTTGGTATGGAATACTCTTTTTTGAAACATATGTTATATATTCTGTATATTGCAAATCATGTTATTTATCATTTATAGATATAATTATTTATAAATGCAACTGTCTTATTTTATTTTAAAAAAAGTATTGATAAGCACAAATAGTTTTAATCACCAACGTTTAAAGCATGGGTGGCTAAACCGAGGCACGCGGACCGCATGCAGTCCGCCGGGTGTCTATTTGTGACTCGCGGAGCGTATGCATACATTTTTTTTAATATACAAAAATTAAGACATACAGAAATAAAAGAGTGCTTGATTTGAAAAACGACATCCAGGAAAAAATTGACAACATAACACCTGCTGTGCTGGCAAGAGTAATGACAAACACCAGAAATCGGTTTACTCAGTGCGTGGAGAATGGGGGACGTCACCTAACTGATTTGATCTTTAAAACTATGTAAAACAAAACTTTAGGCATGTGCCTATATTATAGAAAAAAAATTCTAATTCATACCATGGGTTTCATTAAGTTTTAAAAAAAGGAAATTATACTGCCGCATTCTGTAAAATAAATATGTTTGATTCTTATTTTTGTTATATCTTCTTTAAAAAAAATATTTTTTGTTTGCTTTGAATAATAAAAAAATGTTGTGCGGCCCGCTAACAAATCTCATCTCTAAAATTTGGCTCGCCCGCTAAAAATGTTGGCCACTCATGGTTTAAAGTAAATTAATACAAACTTCGGGTCAAAAAAGGTTATATTGATAAGTGTTTCAAAACAATATTTTTTTTTCAAACTAATTGTCAGCAATCAATTTAACATTGAATTTGAAAAAAAAAAACATTTTCAAAATGAATAAATTAAAAACATATACGAACAGTATTTATAATATACTTTTGATCTTTAAA
Source organism: Leptonema lineaticorne (assembly GCA_024500535.1). NCBI lineage: Eukaryota > Metazoa > Arthropoda > Insecta > Trichoptera > Hydropsychidae > Leptonema > Leptonema lineaticorne. The sequence goes on along the minus strand of JANIJI010000009.1, from coordinate 9,688,290 downwards.
TTAAGTTATCTTTCAATATTTAAAACTTTACTGGTATATAAATAGTCTTCAATAATATTTCCTAATAAGCCGCGAATACATATGAACATAAGTTATTGGTCTATAACTTCACTATGTTGGTTCATTTTATACTTTCATCTCAATCGTAAATTATCCCTTCACAATGTTTTATGTATACATAATTTACGGTACCAGTATTCCCATCGCGCCATGATTTTTTAATAAATAAAGCTGCTGAACCGATCCAAGCAAATGTAGACTGGAAAAACGAGAGGAAAATGAGAATATATATATATATATATATATATATATATATATATATATATATATATATATCACATCACGGTCACAATTAATGGTAATAGCGATGCATTAAGGGAATTAATATGAGTAAATAATGTCAAATATAAAAAATGTACTGACTTCAAATTTGTCATATATGTACATACAAAAAAGTATCGAGGAACCGCCTAAATAAATAAAAATGAATGAGGGAAGTTCGCATAAAATAATATTGAAAAAGTGTTCGCGAAGGGTTCTTTCAGTCGAAGGCTTTCGACTGGAAAACGCTAAAATTTATGACCGCTTTGAAAGAGGCGGCGGCCCACAAGTTAAAACGTTCATAAGTTTACAATTTATATCGAATGCACAACGTGGGTCATGTATCAGTTTATGTAATGTATTCTCAAGTCTAGATTGTGAAAATATTATTTCAACGTACCTGTGAAAATATTTTTAAGTTCGCGACCCAATGGAAAGTAAAATGAACTTCTAAAGAATGGATAATTTTTAAAATAGTCCAGATTTTTTTACTCAGAGAAAGTATTTATTAATTGGATTTTTAATTACATAATTTCAACTTTGCAACTGAAGTTCTGAATTAAAGATTTTACTCAAAGAAACTATGTCAAACAAGAAATTAAGTTTAAAAACAGTTAAAAATAATCGAAGAAGAATCAAAGTTTCCACATTTAAAATTTTTCAAGTCTCAATTCTTTTAGAAAGATATATACACACACACACACACACGCACACGTGTGTGTGTGTGTGTGTGTGTAAATGTATGTATGTATGTACACTTAAGTAATACCCGTAGGTTAGATGAATAAAACAAAATATTACATAAAAGTGACAAAAGAAATTAAAACAATTTTAAATTGAAAATAGTTTTACGTATTAAAACTACAATTTTACCTAGAATATATATGTATGTAATTTATAAAGAATTATAATTAATTCTACATTAAATAAATTTTATTAATATACACAAACGTATATATATATATATATATATATATATATATATATATATATATATGTGTGTGTGTTTGTGTTTGTGGGGGAGGTGTATGTATATAATACAAACTAGATTGTAACCCAGTTTTATAAATTGTTTAATATCGTAGAAGGAAAATCTTTGAAGTGGGCGAAACACCTGGCGATAAAAATGAGAAAATACTGATTTATATACTAAGCAATCATTATATAACAGTAACAGTTATCAACAAAAGGTAAACATAATTATTTCAAAATGAATTCTATTTAATTTTATAATCAATTTGTATTTACAAAATATAATTTAAAAATGTTTTAAATTATAAGTCCTGATTTTAATTACCAAAATTCTGAGCGACATACGAATTAAGTGAGAAAAATTTCGTGGAAAGAATTTTAAACCTTACTTGTCACAAAAGGGAGTCGCTTTTAAAACGATTTAATAATTGGAAGTGAAAAATAGATGGTGTGTAAAAACAGGATTAAAAAAGCCTATGGCGGAATTCCGTCGTCTACATTAAAAGTAAATTTGCATCAGATAGTTATGCGGTTTACTGTGAACCGCAAGTATATAATGTACTATAAATTGGTAAAAGATCAAGTTATTATTAATTAACGCTTAAGACGATCATTAATGTTTGTAACTAAATAATTTTAATATAAATTTGACGTAAACATATATCTTTGACTAATATAGAAAGGTGTAATTTTTCACCGTGACATAATACTCATATAAGTACCAAAATCGCGCAAAAACGCAAATTTATTAAGTTAAATTGGAAAATTTCATCTCAACCCTATTTACATTTATCAGATCGTTGCAAAATTTTCTCAAAAGAAATTTGGACGTAAATTTCAAGTTACCAAATTGTAGTGAAAGTTTAATATCCAAAGGTAGGACTTCTATATTGGATTGATAAACGGTTGAAACGATGGAAAATAGTTATAACTAACGAATAAAATTATATTTGAAATTAAACTTCAAATAAAAAATGAAAAAATAAATAAGTTCATTAAAATATAATTTCCATAGAAAATAAAGATATAACTTTTCCTAGATGTAATAATTTAAATTATTACAAACAAATTATGGATACTTTATTTTAAAAGTATACAATATATTCTAATCGTATATTTCATAATGATGAAAGACTAGTCCAACTATCTTTATCAATATATTTGTTTTGAGAATAAAGAGCTTATAAAGAAGCGTCTACGTATGTACAATACCTAATTTAAAAATGTATAAGTAAATCGCGAACGTCTTTCGACATATAAATAATTTAGTAAATCACGAATTCTCCTACAAACCTTTGCATAAAGTACCAAAATCTAAAATTAGATTTTAAACGAGATTACAATTTAAATATATTACCATGGTACTTATTACAAATGTACAAAGGACGACAAAGTCAAATACCAATTAAAATAGGAAAATAAATCATAATGATTATAACTATAACTAAAGAAAGAAAACCAAATAAATATTTAGATAATTAGTAACCAAAAAGTATATTAGAAATAACGATAAACAACGAAAATTTCTTTCTGTAATCTAAATGTAATCTTTATTTCAAATATCCCTCAATTATAATTGTAAGGATTTAGGACGAATCGTTTTCATTTCTTTTAGAATTTTCTTTAAAAACTATGTAAATATCATTGATACAATTCTATAAATAGCTTCTTAAATAAAAATTAACCACGAAGGTCAACAAGAGATAAAAAAACTTAATATGTTCTAGTTCAAGAAGATAGTCGCCTACATATATAAAACAAAAATATAGATAAATAATAAAATTAATTAGATGCAGATATTATGTATATGTGAGACATAAAAGTATCACATATTTTATAAAATTAAAAATGTGCGATTTTTTAAATTCTTCTATATATGGGTTATTGTTGAACATGAAAACTAATATTTCATTCAATAATGAATGGTTTTATATGTAGATTTTAAAACTTATAAATATCTATTGACTGATTGTAATACATACTATTTATATACTATCAATTTATTTGCTTAAAACCACCATAGACAAGTTTGCTAAATAAACCGAAATTTTATGGATAAATTAGATTAATATATATATATATACACACACACACACACAAAGTTAGTCCCATATATAATTTATATATGATTTAAAGTAATCGAATTATCAACAGTAAATAATAATTAAATATTGTAAATAATATAATATTCACGTTTGCACCTTGATAGTAATATTTATTTTATTTAAAATATTAATTTAAATATAAAATAGGAAAAGGAAACGATAAAAATTCACCCTAAACAGAAAACATATCAGAATCCTTTTACGTTAACGGGAATAATGGTACTGTGAAGAAATACTAAAGAAAAATTATTCATATTTAATTTCTTTATGACGACAATGCGCCTGCGTATCGATCCTTAATCGTGCAACGAAGACAATGTGACGTCACTGGAATATTTTGCACGTTGCTTTCATTTAATTCCATTGTAAAATATTCGATCGACTTAATTAAAAGCGTTTTCTAAAATAGAATATATATATATATATATATATATATATATATATATATATATATATATATATATATACATATATATATATATATAAAGATTCTGTAAACACGAATCATATAAGTCGCGCGCAAATAAATGGTTTCCTGGAACCTTTCCGATAGCTCGACAAATTTAATTCAGGCACGAGAAAATTACGGTTTATCAAAACTGCAATGTTGATCTTATAGTGAAAAGTTTAAGTTCTACATAAGCATATTTATATTAATTAAAACTGAAACAATGTTTTTTTTTCGTTTTTTTTTGGTAAGATATATTTTAAAGTGTAACAGAATCCTATTAGGTTTTGTATAATAAACAAAGAAAATCTTACTGTACATTATTGACAGATTCATTTTATTATGAAGTAGTAAATAAATCTATTAACAATATATATATATATATATATATATATATATATATATATATATATATAATATAAAAACAAAAAAAATAAATATCTAACTAGAATTATACGAAAGATGATATAGTTTAAATAGAATTTTAAAATCTATATTTCTTTTTCCTTTCAATTTATTTCAAAATTCAACTAATGCGTTTTAGAAATTCAGTTCTTAAAATTTGTCCTAGTGAGCGCATACGGAAAATTCAAATATTTAGCTTTGAATTAAAAACACTTTTAAACGCGCATACGGCAAAATGAACTCGAATCTAAAGTATTAATATAAATATTATTGTTAAAAATCCTTCCAACCGCAGTCGCTAAACGAAGAAGCGGAATTAGACAAACTACATATTCACGGATAATGTAACACATTGTTTTGTCTGTTCCCGAAGAAATGCCGTTTCGAGGTCAACTTTTCGAGTCAATAACGGACAAAATAAAATTCGCCGCTCGTTTCGAAGGCTACACGGAAAATTAAATGTCGTCACTGTTTTGAATATAGAGGGAAAATATTGATACGAACGTAACGTAACTAACGAAAAAATAAATTAAAGGATACGCGCGTAATAAACGAACAAACTAATATAATTGATTGAAAAAAAAAACATTATATTTTTTTAAAAATTCATTTCTTTTTTCTTTTAATTTTGAGGTCGACAACGTTCAATCTTTAACTTTTTTATATTATTATTGAACGAGTAAGCGTTCCGTCGAAACGTTGACAACTTAGGCGATATCGTTTATTATTTTTGTTTCAACAAAAGTCGAGCGATTTATAAATATTTTTTTTGCATCAATTTAATTCGATTTGAATATATATATTATATATGCGTGTACGCGCATATCGACGTAGTTACAGGCTAATAAATTTTATCGTCCTAATTTAATTTTATACGCGTCGGTTTAGTGCGCGCATGCAGTAAATATTAATACGGCTAACGCCGCATGCGACGTATTAACGTTCCGGATCGTCGGGATGCTTCAATTGTACGATCACATTTTAAATTGTGCGTTCGCGGCCTTCGCGAATTCGACCGCAATAATAATACGTCGGAGGGCGATATCGAAAACGTGTCGCACGATAAAAACTTCGACAAAATATACGAGTTTCACTCGAAAGTTTGAAAAAAAAACGGTCAATATGAATTTGGGAAAATAAATATTTCCGAGCTTATGGCATTTTTTCGTGAGCGAGGGTGGAAAAGTTTCGACGCAGTAACGATCGCGGAGTACCTGAGCCGGATCGTCGCGAAGGGGCGGCTTCTCCTCGAAGACCGCGGAGGAGTCCCGATCCGCGCCGACGTCGGGATGCGCGACTTTATTTCGGGGCGCGGTCGCGGCGGCGGCGGCGGTGGCGGTCGCCGCCTCCGACTCCGCCATAAAGGGGTCTCGACGGACGAGCCTCGAGCGAAACGGGGGGCGCGCGCTCTTCGCGATCGCGAGGCCGATCTCGCTCGTCGACGGGGGCGCCGCGCCGCGACGTAAATAAGCGAGCGTCGACTTCGACGACGACCGGCGGCACTGCGCGAGACGCGACAACCGTCGCCGGCGGCGCGCTGCGAACTGCACGCGCGCGCCACACCGACTCCGCTCCTCTGTCGCGACGGTGTTACCATATAGCGACCTCGTACGCTCGTTCGATAAATATTTATATTAATCGTTCTTTTTCGTTCGTCGCAAAAGAAGCGACCCCAATTTTGATTCCGAAAATAAATTGGCGATTTTTTTAAATATAAATATATATATAAATATATATATATATATATTTATATTTTTAAATATAAATATATATATATATATTTCATAGAAGTTTATATAATTTTTGTTCAAAGTGCTGCGAAGAAAACGTTCGCAATAAAACATTATCGCTTTTCTGCCCGAATTAAAGTTTACGGATTTAAAAAATTAAAAATGTCTTTTTAGATATATACAAAGTTCCAAAAATAAAAAATACAGTCGATATCGTACGATACTTTCGCTTGTCTATTTAATTCTAAAATATCGTTTTTTCATAAGTCGTTCAATATTATATAATCGCTTTTTTTTAATATTCGATAAACGTGATTATTATTTTTATAGAAAATTTATGTTGTAAATAAATAAAATTTACCTTTCAATGTATATTTTTATTAAAATAACGAACATTTGTGCGAACGCGGTTTCGGTAACGAAAATACGACTTTAGATCGCGTATCGAAAGGTGTCCGTCGAACGGCGGCGAGGTCGCAGTTCCGTTCGTTTATTTCGTACGATTTGCGGCCGGTCGGAAATCGAGCTAAAGATGCAGCCGATCGCTCACATTGTAAAAGTGACTCTGCCCGACTACCTGGCCGGACTTCCTATTCCCGATACGATCGGAGGATGGTTCAGGCTTTCGTGTTAGTCTTTTTTTTTCTTTTATCGGTTGTGCACATTTCCCCCTTTCGTTCCCCTCTCCTCTCCCTTTCAACCGTTGACGCTTGTTACGTCACGATTGTTTTCCCGTTCATCCCGCTGTCAACGTTCGATCGATTCCGACATTGTTATTGCGCTATTTTCATATACTTTTCCATATATTATATGCAGGAAATAACCTCATACTTTCTCCGTTTTTTCTACTTTTCTAATATACAATAATGAAAAAACTTATATAAGATGTTTCGTTTCGCTTTTAATTTTTATCTAGGCCATTGTCAAACAATTTTTATAAACTTGTTCCATACGTTCGAACGTTTCTAATATATCGTCGTCTACGTTTTATTTAATCCGATAGTAGTACCGTAATTTCTATAATAATAATCGTATTAAATTCGTACATAATAAATAATAATTATAATCCCAGTAATCGACGTCGCCTCGTTAAAATCCAAATAATTTATAAATCTAATAATCTAAATTAAAACGATTCATAAACTTGCCCGAGATACAAATAATCTTGAATTTGTTGAAATATACGTAATTATTAAATATTATTTTTACTTATAAATCGTAAGAAAATAATATGAAGCTTTTTCTATAATTTTGTATATTTTATACGATATTCCTTTCACTTTATAATATATTTTTTCCATCATATAAATCGACTCGTAACGATTTTATTTCACAATTAGCGTTATATTGATTTTTGTTCTTGCACATCATTCGATTAATTAAATTTTTGCTTATTAACGTATAAGTTATGTATTTATTACCATTTTTTTTTATTTACAGTTAAGGATTGGCTATCTCTTATTCCACCGGCCGCCGCAACCGCCGGCTTCTATTATATGGTATATAAAGCGTTTTGCCCAAAAGCTAGAGATCCGTCTTGTAAGCAAATCAATCCTTCTATTAAGAAAGACGTCGCCAAAGTTGTAGATTCTATCGATATTGAAGATATTACAGAAAAAGCTGCTTTTTGTAGATGCTGGAGAAGCAAAAATGTAACATTATTTTTTTTATTTCGTTTGTAACATAAAATTGTTATAATTTAACAAAACGTTTATCGGTTTTATGGGAATTATTATTTAAGCTATTTAATTATTTTAAATTTATAGTGTTGATATGATTTATAAACTTTTCAATTCAAATTAAGATCTATTAATAGAATAATAAATATAAAAGATTTTACTTCAAATTAAACCTTATATATTTCAGATTATTATTTGTTTTTTTGAACTTAATATACTTAAATTTTGTATTAAATCTTAGAATTACAAGTTAAATTTTAAATATATAGTAGTTATTTTTTTATCTAAAAACGATTTCAGTTGGTCTGATTTGTTAAATACAGTTGAAAATCAATGTCGCTATTTTAGAAAACTAAAGCCTGAAAATGTATACTTGGAGATTTCATAAAAGATAGATTCTCAAATTTTAATTTTTATTATTTTTTCAGTGGATTGCCTTAAATTTTTTTTTTTTGAAAAAACTAATAAAAAGTATTACACAATAAATCATATAAATTGATTTATTGTGTTGGTGTATGTAGGTTTTTTTAAATGCATTAATTTTGTTGAAAATATAAACTCAACTAACATGCAAATAATATTGATAATTTTTCATAATATTTTATGAATCATTTATTTTAGTAATAATATCAATTTGTTTTCTTTTTAGTGGCCTTATTGTGATGGTAGCCATGGTGCTCATAATAAAGAAACTGGTGACAACACTGGACCCGTTGTTGTTAGTCGCAAAAAGTAGATAAATTATTATGTTTGAGGATAGCCGATTAAAGAAAATGTTAACCCCTTTTATTTCGATATGTGATTCAACATAGTTGATTTGAATACTTTATAAAGTTACTATTATATTTGATAATATTATTATATGTTTACATAGAGTCTTTATTTTTTAAATGCATTTACTATACTTTCACGCAGAAAGCTCTTTCGTTTTAATTATGGTTCTATTGGACTTAAACCGACTTGCCTTATACTTATAAAAGTCAATGTTAATAACAATGACTTCTATTTATTTTCATTAGATATTTCATAAATTATTTAAAGAAATAATGCAATAATAGAACGTCATTTATCTTTTTGTTCTCTGATTTATTAAATAGCATTATTTATAATGGTAATAGTCTATATTGTAGTTAAATTTTATTAGAACAAATGTTTTAACTTTTAAATGGTGCTTGTGTATTTTTTCAAAATAAATACCGGAAAAACAATTATTGTTTCATCTTTAGAAATTTCAAGTAATTCCTTAGATTTAATACGATACATACTTATTATTTTATTTATTTTTGAAATAAAATACTTAACATTACAACTTTCGTAATATCTACAAAATAAATATAACAATAATTATTACTAGTAGTAAAAAAGCGCTTTTTATCACAGTATACTATAGATATGTATGAAGATATTAATAAGGTATATATGCGAAGTTTTTTTTTTATTATTTACATTTTGATAACGTCAAGTTATCTACAACTGGTGTTCACGGCATGAGATCTTGGACAATCTGTATTAGGGAAATTTAAAGCTAAAATATAAAAATAAATTTAGTAAAAGTGTAAAATAAGTTAAGTTATTTATGATTGTAATATAGAGCATAAAGAAGTAACTTACTTCAGAATGTTTATAGTCGTTTGGTGGATCTTCTTCATTGATCAGAATTTGTCGTCGACCATATTTAATACTGAAAAATATTTTTTTTTATATCGTATTCAAAAATTTACTTATTTATAGTTAAAAATTGATATTTTACCCAAATGTTTTTCTCCACATAACGATTCCAAGATAAACAATGCTTGATAATACAAAAATAAAAACGATGGAAGCAAGAACCCACATTCCCGTGTGATGTGCAAAGTCGTGTGACATAAAAGTGTCTTTTTGGACGGGTGCATTCGTTTCTTGTATCAATTCCGTGTCCCATTTCGAATCATCTAATTTCAAAACTTTCAATGATTCATCTGAATTATTTTTTTCTTCAACTGCATCAGAATTTCTTAATGTTTCTTCAACGAAGGGTGTATGTAACATGTCGTATATTTCAGACGTACTATTGCTATTGTTGGCATGTGTCAACGTTCTCAGAATTGTGTCATTGTTTGGTATAATTTTATACTTCGTATTATCTTCAGGGAACACTAACGGTGGTTGTTCTTGAGAAGCTGCTATTTCGTCTGCTTCTATACATTTTGTTAATTCTGCAGTACAAATAATTATTATTATTCCATTGCATATTATATATTAAATATTACATCATTTTTAGTTTCGTTATTTATTTAATATGTATTATGATCAATTGGGATAGCGTAGTTGACCCATAATGTAATAGTAATAAACTATAGAATTATTATACTAAATGAATCAATTCTGTTTGTCAATTTGATTATATATAGAATGAGGTACCAGTCTGACAAATTGCCATTTTTTTTATATATCAATATACCGAGGTTTAGATTGATTAAACTTATAAAATGGTATTATTTTTTTATATAGTATATAAAAATTGACGGTATGACGAAAAGTGCTAGAATTTACGTCACAAATCCACCAAGATAATAATATGAAATGGACAGTAATGAAAAACCACTACACTATTATTGTATAAAACTAGTCACGTTTATTTTTTAATTCAATAATTTTCTTAAAAAAAACATTGCATTTTAAATGAACACAATTATTACAAATTTCACAAACGAAATTTCAGGATTATTTATATTAATTTACTAATGATGATTATGTTTTACTATGAATTAGAATGTCTAAAAATATATATTTTTTTAGATAATTGTTTTATATATTTTTAATTTTTATAGTAAATAATATTAAGGCAGGTTTAATATATATATATTTTTTTTCGTTTTGTAGAAATGTATAAAAATGAACAGCTTTAGAGAATTTTTAGAGCGTTCGATATTACCAGTCGGCGTGATTCACTTTCGATTTGGTACATTTTCGCAATTTGAAAGTGCACCACCATTCGCTGCATTTGCAGAGAAGTTTAACCGTTCCGTTATTTGTTTCATGTATATATATATATATATATATATATATATATATATATATATATATATATATATATATATATATATTACGGTGTTCGACTTTCGTACATTGCTTTATATGTATTGTTAAATGTTTCCCCCCTGTGGATGGACTGCTTGCAAGTGCGAGCGCACTTTATAATCCCCGTACATGAAACAGACATGCATCGACTTAATGGTTATCAAAACATCCAATTCAAAGGTCTGTGACATGACAAATACTTATCACTCGCAATGAAGTAGACCCTATTTGTGAGACCCGTGGAATATGTTGATTCAATTTGGGTCTTTTGACTATGATGATTGGCTGCAAGGTTGATCGGCCTTTATATAAGTACGTGTCGATGAAAAAGGTAATAAACTATTCACATGAAAATTAATGCACTAAGGACATATATAGTCGGAACATACTATGTACTAGCTGATATATTTTACAATTATTGTATAAGGAAGTATTTACAATGCATTTATTTTAATACATATAAATAATGTTTTAAATATATATTTTTAATAAAATCAATTTGTATTTCGTATGAAAACAGATAGTTAGTTAATATCCTATTATTATATATAATTAGGCTTAGTGCACACAGACGTAAATACGTATGTGTGTCTGAATGTGAACTCAATTCTGGTAATCACGACACATACTGTTAAACTACAAGACTTTAAAGAAGTAAAAGACAATAACTGATCACAGTTCTAGGTTCATTTGTATCAATACAAATAGAATTATAATTTTACGATTTTCTTATAAAATTATATATCAAATATTTTTTTTTTTTTTACCTTTTATACATAACGAGTATTTAAATGTTCTTATTTATAGCGTAAAATATATTTAATGTTCGATTTCTATCACATGCTCGTTACACAGCTGTCTAATTATATACAATTTAATATTTCTCACGATAATAAAATTTAGTTACACCTGCTCTATATGCTAATGCATTTAATGTAGATGATTTTTTATGAAGCATGAGCGTGAAGTAGGCGAATTTATATTCAATAGAATCGTCCTTGAAAATCATCTAAAGGTGATAAAAAATATATTGTTTTTTCAATTTGGGATACTATGTTGTAGCGCGATATTCTCTTTATATAATACATTTAATTAATGTTATAATTGTTATATGATTTTATAATATTGAAGTTTTAAATTTAAACGAGTTTTACATATTGTTGCAATAAAAGTAAGAAATCATAATAAAGGAATATAATTGTTTCACTAGTTCTATATCTAGCCTTGAAATTTTTCTAAACGATTTTGTATATATTTTTTTTTTCATATGATTAAACTGAATATATAAATAATATATTACAAGTGATTGAAATTAAAAGTTATTTAGGCATTTAATATAGTTTTATTTTAAAATTTTCTCACGAAATCGTTGATAATTTAATATTATTTTTTTTACTAAATATTTGATAATAAAATATTTTTATTATATAAATATAGATTAATTTAACACACATTATTAAATATAAATAATTATGAAAAAATACATATTTTATATATTAAATGTACAAAATTGCTTTTGCCATTTTTTCAATGTTTAAGGCTTTATTATATTGGTATTTATATTTAATTATGTGTTGAAATAGCTGTTCATTTGTTAGGGTGATCCGCTTATCAATTAATTTTTTACATTTTCATCAAAACGAAAGTATAAATGATTTTTTTGAACCCAACTTTAAATTATTATAGGAGTTTTGCAAATATCAAAACAAATGGTAGTCAAAAACTATTAAGATGGATTTATCAAAACTTACAAAGCCTTCTTAATTTTTGTTGGGTAATAAAAAAGTGTATGGTCTGGCGTTGTCATAATAGAAGACAATATCCTTTGATCACAATTCTGACTGAAATCTTTAATTATTTTGAAAAATCTGGTTAATTACTGATGGCAGAGATTAGAATTTAAAAAATGACTAGGTTTTCGAACCTCATAATATACGATCGCATTCCATGCAGTGTAACCTTATGAAGCCATCCTGACTCTGTAATGATTCATTTCTCTTTAACCATGATCTTTTTTGAATGATGTTCTCGTATTTCATCCATTTTAAATCGCTAGTAATGATTTGCTTCGTGAGTTGGTTGATTTCGTTGTGATTCAGCAGCGAATTGTTGATTAAAATTTAGTCAATCAAAATTTTCAAAAACAATTCATAAAGCACTCGAATATCTAGCTATTTTGTATATTTATTTTTAAATAAATGATTTAGAATTCTTAACAATGTCACTGCTGCTTATATGTCTTCTTCAATTTTCTTTAATTTCATTGACTTTCACCCATTTGGTTTGTTGCAGTGAAGTAGATTTTTGACATCAAAATATCAAGAATTGAAGTGAACGAACTATTTCTATGCTATTAAATTTTGTGAAATATTTTGATCATATACATATTTTTTCTTAAACTTTGGGTTATCGTAATATTTTTCCTCTTATATTGTTAGAATTGCAAAATATAGCAATTTTTTTTATCAAAAATTTCATTAATTTTTGTTCTAATACAACTTTTGATTTTGTTTACAAAACTGTTTTCATGAAACTAAATTTCACCTTTTAGAAGTGCGTCAATATTTTGTAATCTAATTAGTATTGTCTGATATTTGATATCAAACATCAATTTAACAACATTTTTTTAATATCATTTTCCCTACCTATTATATGTACGTTGTTATAATTGAAAACCGTTAGTGAATCATATAATCGATGATTCAATGCTAAGGATGTTGTAATTTATGAGAATTGATATGATTTTGTTGGTTGATTCATATAACATAAATTGTATGGATAACCAAATGGTTTAAGAATTTATATAAAGATTATAATATAATGAAATGTAAGGAAAAAAAAATATAGGAAATATACTTGAGATTTACATATTTTGTGAATATATATGCAATGACTACTTTGTTAGTTTTTAATGAAAACCATATATATGATATACAAATAGATTACATTTAATACATATTAATCTTCAAAGATAATATTTGTAAAAAATGCGATTATCAATTATGATAAAAAATAAATAAATTTTGTTTTGACTGCATTGATAATAAAAAATAATAATTGAGAATCACTGCTTTACAATTATATTCGTTCATAAATAAAATTTATCAATATATACATTCAATTTTATATGAGAACATTTAAACATGTAAAATGATTAACGGCATTTTATTAATGAACGAAGACAGACGATCACCGTTGATTAAATGCTAAACTTCAAATAATAATAATATTTCATTTATTCATTCATTTTATATTTTGATCAATTTGCAATTTAACAATTGGCAATTTTCGAACGTTTTCATCGTATTGAACATTTTTAACGATAATAATTTCGAATCGTTTCGAAACTATGTCAAAATTATCGGTGTTCTTTTAACACCGTATCACGACACGATTTCTTGACGCGCGAATAAAAATAAACGAATTCCGACAAGAGGACTCACATTCGAGCGATAAAAAAAAATAAATAAATAAATAATGACAACATTAATCAATTAATCAACTTGAATATAATTAAAAAATTCCGCGTCGAAAACGAACGAGTTAGTGACTAAAACGGAAGGGAAATTTACTGTATTATATAGGAAACCAGAAGATATTTATGATGAAAATGTTAAAATAAAATTATTAAATATTGCACATATCTTATCTTACCTGTATAAAATATTAGCACGACGAAAATAACAAAGGTCGTCAACTTGGACACGTTGAAATACTTCATTGTGATTCAATGTTATATATATATATTTTTTTTTAAATATCAATAAAAATAATATATATATACATATATATATTTATATAAGTGTGTGTATATATATATATATAATATAATTATATGAAAAAAAAAATACTATTTTATCTCGTCGTATCTGAACGATATTGAACGAGATAAAAAATATAAGAAGCGTGCCCACTGGCTCGCAGACGAGTAAAAACTGATCTGATGATGGAGTGGCAGCTCGGCTCTGGTCTCCCTTCTTCGTCAGTTCACCGCTTACTTTTTATTATTATTATTATTATTATTAATTTCGTCTTTTTCTGTCGTTGTTCTCTTGCTCTTTCACAACTGTACCGGTTTCCTCGTTATAGTCTTCGCGTGCGCATAGCAAAAATGCTATGTCGCATTCCTTTAAATACCCCTCGGCTCACCATTCATTACACATTAATTATTTTTCGATAGCTTTTCAACGACAGAGATTGTCAAGTGCGCGTTTCGTTGCGACGCGAAAATATGTGATCAGTGTAATAAAAATAAATTAACATAAAAAAAAGTGTATAAAATTATTTGTAAATGGTTCAATAAAAAAAAAATACATTAATAATAAAAATCTCAACTTTTTTTTATTATTATTAAAATAGCCGAATATGATAAAGTGAAATAATTTGTTTAATATAAGATATCAATTAAATAGTGTAGTATGTTTATGTTTGCAATTTATAAAAGGAAAAATATACAAAAAATTATTCTAGTATTATTTTTATATTGAACCATATAAATATTTTATATTGCATTTCAATAACATGTTCTCAGAAATAATAATACACGAAACTTGCTCATGAATAACAAGTTTATTAAAAATAATATATTGAGTCCAAAGTTATGTTATTGAAAGTATAAATTGGATATATATATATATATATATATATATATATATATATGTGTGTGTGTGTGTGTGTGCGTGTGTTTTAATAAACACACACACAATAATAATTTTATGAGAAAAATAAAGTTAATATAAAAAAGTTTGATATGATTGTTATATATAACATTGGCTAGAAATGAATTGACATTTTATTATTTATAATATATTATTTTATATTTACTTTTAAATTCAGTTAAATGTATACATGCTTTTAGATTTTTGAAAAAAATATCAGGAATTTTTGTTAACTATGATAATTCAGAACTATAATCGTGGATGTTAACATTTAGATTTAGACATATACAGTAATATACATCACATTGTTGTTATCTTCATAATACACATGCTAATTCATTGGATAGAGTTTCATTCAAGGATACTTTTTTTATTATAAAACTATTCTGAATAATAAATAACAGTACAGTAACGTAATTGATCTTATTATTTGGATTAGTTAATTAAAAATATAAGTAAAATATTCAATTTGTTAATTCTTTTACATAATTTGATTAAATTTCATTTATAACAAAAAAAAACTGTATTTATTTATATACAATTTATAAGTCATGATAATGATATGCAATCTTTGTAACTCTTAATTATAATAATTATTTTGTAATAGTAATAAGTGAGTTATAAG
Source organism: Leptonema lineaticorne (assembly GCA_024500535.1). Taxonomy (NCBI): domain Eukaryota; kingdom Metazoa; phylum Arthropoda; class Insecta; order Trichoptera; family Hydropsychidae; genus Leptonema; species Leptonema lineaticorne. Next base: position 9,672,287 of record JANIJI010000009.1, on the reverse strand, counting down.
TATAAAAAAATATTTGTATTTAATTATAATACTTTCTATTTTTTTAATTAATCAAAACAATTTATATGAGAAATTATTCTTTTTTTTTTATCAATAAACAATTGAAAAATATAAAAATTTTTAATTTCACATTTTTAAATATGATCTTGAAAAAATGAAACACATGAAAAATAAACAGTTTATATTTACTTTTTGTGATTAAATAATGTTTTAAACGACCTAATTAATAAAGAAAATGAGCATCTATACGGTTTAGTTTGAATTTAATTTTAGATTTTGACCTCAGTTTTTGAAGTTGACACGAGTTACGACAATTGACACTGCTTGAGTGCAACGAAATCGAAAACCGAAATTATCTAAATCGCTTCGTTGTTTCGTGTTATCGAATATTCTCATAGTTACAAGATATTAAATATTTTAAAGTCTTAATTATTTGCTATATCACATTTTGTGACATGTATTTTTTTTTTTTTTTTTGTTCGCAAAAGATTGTCGCATTTATCGCACATTGTATTTAATTTACATCACACTATTATATTCTATTAACAGTGTTTATTAAAAGTAATTAACGAACAAAAAAAAAATCTATGAATATTATTATAATAGTTGTTATTGCTAGATGATAGTCATTATTGACAAATAATAATTTTTCAGTGATTTAAGTTTCACAAAATATAAACAGAAATTTAAAAATAATTATGTAAATACTTGTATAAAATACAAATTAATGTTGATGTTAGACGTGATAAGTTAGTTAACTAATAAGTACAATTAAAATATTAGTGTTGAAATTCATTTTATGTCAGTAGTGTTAAATTCGTGTTCTATAAAATTAATATCTGATTTGTATTTTCTATTAAAATAAAGGATGAAATATATATGAATTTAATATAGATAAAAAAAATGTAAATATATTTGTGAATAATTGGTAATTGGCAAGATTTTCAGGAAAAAAATTTTTTTTTGTAGTGTTGAAATGTTGAAATTAAAAGAAAAACTTCCTTATTTTAATTTTGAAATGAGAGTTTATAATTTGAATTTGAGTTGTAAAAAATAATATTTATATTTAATAAACTAATACTATAGAAAAAATATTAATTTTAAAATTTTATTACCCAAAATTTTTTGAAGTAATAATTGTGTTATAAATTTAAAAGTCATAAAAAGGGGCTTTAGATAAAAATAAATTTCTTAATCGATAAGTTTTAAGTGCTTACGTTGGAAAAATACTAACAATAAGTTAGCTCTGGGAAATGATTTGCAAGGTCGCAACCTTCATAGAAAAAAGTAAAACGCAAGAATGAATTCATTTCAATAATTTAATTATATGATATATTTCAATAAAACACAATTCCAGAGTATATTGAATAATGATACATTTATAAAATTCATTTATAATAATAATAATAATAAAATATATGATTTTAGTTCAAATATTATAAATATATGAATAAGTATGTAATGTTAAGAAATGTCTACAAAAAACTAATTTAATAAATATATCAGTAAATAATAATTATATTAAATCATATTGTAGGGTTAATATTCTGCACCATTTTCTTCAAATGTCAATAATAGTTCAAGGAAAAATCAAATTTGAGATAGCACCGTTAATTATTTTTATAAAGAATTTCACGATATTTATTTATTCGACAATTTAATTATATATATATATATATATATATATATATATATATATATATATATTTATGACCTTATTTTATTATTATTCCATATGTGTTATTTGCAACTGTGCTCCTATTATAATTTTAAACAAATTTTTATATTTAACGAATTGTATATATATATATATATATATATATATATATATATATATATATATATATATATATATATATATTCGACATTTAAATAACAATCAAGAGTAATAAACAAATAAACACAATTATCAAATCTGGTGTGTTTACGACGTGCCTTGTGTAATATCATCATTAGTTATTAAAAATAGCTGATGGCTTTTTATAAATGCACATATCATATACTATTTCGGTAAATTGACATTAAATTGAAATTGAACTTGTCAATGAATGTGTACCTCACCAGTAAACATGTCGTAATGGAATGCTGTTAACTAGGTGACGTGTTATGTCGATTAAATCAAAACAAAAAAAAAAAAAATGTACGTTTCTATGACTTCGAAAACCTCACAACAAAAAATTGACAATATACGCAGTTTTTTGCTGTATATCATCAGATACTCTACTCGTATATTTATCAAAATGGATTATTAGTCCATATTGTACATTATATAATAATGCAATTGAAGTATTTACAAACAGTATTAGAAGCTCAGGTATGAAGTATTAAAAATTTTTTATTATATTATTATTTTAATAATTGCGTTAATACAATATTTTATGGTCTAATATATTCAATTATAAACATTACCGAATGATATTATTAATAGAGAATAAAACGATTTGTTATTTTATGGAATACTTTAGTATAATCTATATTTTCTCAATCATAATTAATGCAATTTGTAAGCGTGAAGTCCACCATAAAATAATTTAATTATTTCAAAAATAATATAAATGTGATGTTATAATTATTGCTTAATGTATTGTAACAATTATAATATTGGAAAGCTTCGAGATCGATAATGATTAAAAAAAAAGGTGAAATATTGGATATAAGGTGTAAATAAAAACTTGTACATTAAATTAGCAATTAAACTTTTTCTTTATATGAAATATATAAAACACTTACAATTTAGAAATAGATTAAGAATTTTTATTTTTTTTTATGTAAAATAATATAAAAAAGTTATATGAGAATATATGATTAATTATCTTTGGTTAATTATTTCTATGACGTCATCGCCAAGTAGATTTTCTTTAATAATTTATAAATGGCAAATACTTTTCGTAGAACAATGAATATCCTATTGCTGCCTTAGCATGGTCTCCCAATAATAAAAAATTGGCAATTGCAACATGTGAAAGAACAGTGCTATTATTTGATGAAACGGGTAATAGAAGAGATAAATTTGGCACTAAGCCTTCAGATCCCAGTGCTGGAAGGAAATCGTATACAATATCTTGTATATAATTTTATTAAAATTCAAAATTATAAATTATTAGTATAAAAATAAATATATGTTTTTTTTTTAAATTTAAGGTCTAGCTTTCAATAATGAATCTGATATGTTAGCAGTTGGACAAAGTGATAGTATTGTCTTTGTATATAGACTTGGTCACGGATGGGATACAAAAAAAGTGATTTGTAATAAATTTCCACTTAATTCGTCATGTACTTGTATTTATTGGATAACTTCTACTACATTAATAGCTGGACAATTAGATGGAAAAATTAGGTTTGAATTTTACATTTTTTAAACTTTATAAAATATTATTAAATTAAAAATAAATGTCTTCGTTAAAATATAGAACTTTAGAATGTAAAACAAATAAAAGCACAAGTGCCTGGTCAGGAAATACTGCTTGTATATCATTATCTGGTTTTAATGAAAATTTTCTTGTATCTGGTCATGTTGATGGAGCACTTTTAATAGCAGGAAGTAGACTTTTAGCGAGGCATCCAGTGACTCCAACCGCATTATGTGTGTTAGAAAATGCAGTAAGTCAATATTTTGATATTTGTTTTCGAACAATGTTTGACATTTTTTTTTTTGTAATAAACAAAATGAATTTAGGTACTTGTGGCTGGGTGTGATAGAAAAATTGTGATTTATGATTATTCAGGGCGACCTATTTGTACATTTGATTATTTGAAAAATCCTCATCAACGAGAATTTACAGTGGCATGTGCCAGTGCAAGTGGACAAGTAATTCTAAAATATTTTAATGAAAATATATGAAGTTGTCGATAATGTTTAGTGATATATTTTCGATTATTATTTGGTAGGCGGCAATAGTTGGCAGTTTCAATACCTGTCATGTAATTGAATGGTCTCCCAATCAAAGAAAATGGATACTCGGATCTTTATTAAACATTAATGGTCTTTATTCGGTACGTGCTTTAGCTTGGAGTCACGACGGTTCAAAACTTGCAATTGGAAGTTTTACTGGAGCAACATTAATATATGAAGCAATGCTAAAGTATTGTATTTTTTTTTATTTAAATATAATTATATTTTAACAAATTTATTTATATTTTATCTTAATAGACGTTGGATGTGTGGACAGACAGTCGAAGCAATTAGACGAGGACAGGGTCAATTGACATTAAGAAAAATAGATAGTGATAATCCACCATTTTCGATTCAATCCGTTCTCGGTAGAAGTATTCATACAGTCAAAGTTTTGGGTAAATTAAAAATATAATGCATATTATAATACTTTAATTATTTATAATTTATACTGTTTTATTAGGAGGCGATTGGTATGTTGTATGTAGAACTGAAAGTTCCTTGATTATATGCGATTTAACACGTTCATTAAGTAGTGAGGTAAGATATTTATTATATTATTAAAATAAATTTCAGCCTGCGGATCTTATTTAAATTATAATAAACTAAATTTTTAGATTCAATGGTCTGGTTCGGGAGAACGTTTCTTTTTTCAACATGCTCCTGTTTGTTTAATATATCTAGCTGGAGAATTAACAATAGTAGAATACGGAATTAATTCTATTTTGGCTTTTGTAAGAATAAATTTTATAATTTTGAATGTAAAAAATATTGGAACATTTTTGAATTAAAATATACATTTGGAATATATTAGGTTCGTACTGATTTTATCAATCCACATTTAATAAGTGTAAGAATAAATGAAGATGATTTGAACATTGACAATAAAAAATTGGCATATTTATTAGATCAAAAAAGTGTATGTGTCGTTGATTTGATTACAGGTATATATAATGAATATTTTAATATAATCTATCAGTTTTAAATATAATAATGAAAATGTTTTATTTTAGGTTCTCAAATCACTCAAATAAGATTAGACGCCAGAGTTGATTGGTTGGAATTGAGCGAATCTTCTCATGTTTTACTTTTACGCGATCGTAGAAGAAGACTATTATTGTTAAATGTTGCTACCGGAAGAATGGTTTCATTTTGATAAATTTTAAAATATAAAATCAATTATATATGTTAGGAATATATTGTAATACTATTTTTCAGGAAGTTATTTTAAGTGGTGTTAATTTTGTACAATGGGTTGAAGGCAGTGATGCAATTGTAGCTCAAACATCCACACATATCGCGATTTGGTAAGTTTAAATGTGTTGTTTTTTATTTTATGTAAACTGCATGTAATAATATTTTATATAATTTTAGGTATTCGATCGATGATGTTGGTTCCGTTGAATTAATGGAATGTGGTGGTGGGACTGTAGTAAAAGTGGAACACGTCAAAGACGTACCAACAATTATATTAAAGAATGGATCAATACCTTACATTGCTCTAGATTATGCAAGATTAAAAATTTGTAAGGAGTACATTTTTCAATGACAACATATTTCTATGATACAATTTATTATGTTTCATCATTTGATTAATAGGTGCTGCACTTAGGGCGAATGACTTTGCCGGCTGTGAATCATATTTAAATACATTATCTGACATACCTCAAACAAATGTGCTTTGGCAACAATTAGCTGATAAAGCAATGAAACTTGGAGATTTAAAAGTATATATTTGCATTTTTTCATATTTAAAACATATTATATAGTTTATTATTAATTTAATCTTGTTAAACAATAATACGATAGATGGCTATAAGATGTTATCAAGCACTGGGAGATGAGGCAAAAGCTGCTTATCTTTCTCGAACTTTAAATATTGCCAATGAATATGAAAAAGAAAATAATAGTGATGGTAAGTTTAAAATTAAAACTTCTTTAAATGTTCACTAATATATTATGGCGTTAAATTAATTCATAAATTACTAAACTATTTTCCTTGTTGTGTGTTCAAAAAGTAGTGTAAAAATATAATTACAGTCAAATTATGTTTTATTATTAACATTTTTTATAGTTTTTAAAAAGTCCTAAATGGGGATTGTACATGATAATCATGTGGCTAGGTAGTAGACTTTCTTGTCTTCTTACAGAGTTTGTCGCGTTAATAATCGTTCCTTCAGAACGCAATTCTATGTTAATGGGTATAAAACTATGATAGGGAACGTAACACCGTGTTAAAGGCACAGCTTCCTGATCATTAGTCAAAATATTTTGGCTATTTCATTGATAATGTTTATATAATTATTACGATTCTATCGACATTTATTAGTTTTGAAATGAACTTTTTTGATTACTTAATCGAGTTATTACAATTAGTCGTTTGTTATTTTTTATTTCACTATCTTGAACAAGGTCAGGTTGTATGTGTAAAAGAAATCTAATGAACAAATGTGTGCGTAAAATTATAAGATATTCAAATAGATATCGTAGCAAGTAATATATTAAAAATGTGTAAATTCGTTCATATACAGGAATGCAATCACCTTTCGTACGATCTCGACTAGCAATTTTAAGTTATGACTTAAAGGCAGCTGAAAGAATTTATTTGGATGAGCTTCAAGATCCGATGAAAGCTATAAGTATGTACACCTCATTATACAGATGGCCTGATGCTTTGGCAGTTGCAGATAAACTAGGAATACCTCAAGCAGCTAATTTAAAAGATCAATATATGAAACATCTGATATCAAGTGGTATATAATATTATTTTATAAATTTTTACTATATATATATATATATATATATATATATATATATATATATATATATATATATATATATTAATAATTAAATTAGGTGCCGAAGGTGAAGCTGCTACTCTTTTAGCTGCACATGGAGACACAAAAGGAGCTTTGCAGTTAGTTCTTCAAGCTGATTTACCAAGTCGTGCTGCTAAAATATTAAAAGAATCACCAAATCTGCTGAATGATCGCGATTGTTACACTTCTGTTCTTCAAGCTTTGCTACGGGTTAATTAAATTTAATATTGAATTTAATTTTAAATTATGATTTTAAATTTATTTTCAAATTTCAGAGTGAATGGTGGGAACAAGCAGCAGAGCTTTGTGAGAGTGCAGGGGATTCACAACAAGCTGTTGAATTATATGCAAAAGCAAATTCTTATGCCAAAGCTGTCCAAAAAGCAAGACAGGTATATTTTTTTTTTGAAATTTTGTGCATTTAATTTATATATGTAATTTTTTTACTAAAAAATAATTTACATTTTAGATAGCACCACATCAAGTCACTGCTTTAGAACATCAATGGGGTGAATGGTTAGTAGAAAGAAGACAATGGGGTGCTGCTGTCACTCATCTTATTGAAGCTGGAGATTCTAAGGCAGCGTTAGCTGCAGCTATACGTGCTCAACAATGGGCAAAAGCATTACAAATAATTCAAGTAAAAATATTAATTATAAAATAGTAAAAATTTTGAGTTATATAATTTAATTTCACAGTTTTATTAAATATGTATTAGGTCATTGATGATGTTGAATCTGTCCAAGAATACTATGAAATACTTGCAAATCATTTTGCTAATATTCAGGTATGTATTAAAAAATTAATACAAAATAGATGAGGTTATTCTTTATAATGGTTAAATAGGATTGGAAGACGGCAGAAGCTTTATGGGAAGCTGGAGGTTTGATTGAAGAAGGTGCTAAAACTTTAGGACTTGCAAATCAGTGGAGTCGAGCTCTTGCATTTGCTCGTCGAACTTTAGGTAATAACGCGGCTACAACAATTTTCCAACCAGAAGCAGAACGTCTCAAAGATGAAGGTAACTATAAATTATGAGAGTTTTTTTTGTTTAAAGATAATTGTAATCACATTTTTTATTTAGGAAACCTGAAGGAAGCTGAAAATCTATATGTAGGTCTGGGTTTGGCTGATACTGCTATAGCAATGTATGAAGTTGCAGGTCGTCATACTTCTTTATTGAGATTAGTCAGTAAGCACAGACCTCAATTATTAGCAGCAGCAAGAAGAAGAGTTGCTCAAGCTTTAAGAGATGAAGGACGTTTGAAACAAGCTGAACGCTATTATTTGGAAGCAGGTTCAATTTTCATCAAAAATTATTAAAAAATTAATTGCTAATAACAATTTAAATAATACTTTTAATGTCTTTTATTTTTTTATTAGATGATTGGAAAGGAGCAATTCAAATGTATAGAACAATTAATCAATGGGAAGATGCTTATAGGATATCACAGCAATATGCGCCTCCACAAATTCAAGAGCAGGTCTTTAGATAAAATTTGAAATTTATTCAATTAATAAGTTCAATTTACAATTTAACGTTTTTCGCTTAATAAAAATATAGGTTTTAGTAGCATGGTCTAATTCAGTTGAAGATGATTCGGCTGCTGCTCGTATATTAAATAATCATGGAGCATTAGAAGCAGGTATTCGTTGGGCAGCTCGTGGAGGACGATGGTCACGAGCTTTAGCTTTATGTAATTTGGGTGCTTCACATTTAGAATCTGCTGTAAGAGCTCAGATGGCCTCTCAACTTGAAGATGAAGGAAAGGTTGTTTAATTTTAAATATTTAAAATATCATTATTTGTATTTTAATAACAAAACATTGTTAAATAACAGTTAGAAGAAGCTGAGGCAGAGTTTGTTAAAGGAGGAAGTGCTTCAGAAGCAATAAATATGTGGTTACACGCTCAACAACATGCGAGAGCGTTATCTCTTGCAGAACAATATGCTCCAGAAAAAGTATACACATAATTTTAGTATAATGCATAGTCAATTTAATTTTAAATATTTTTATTACAATCAAATAGGAAGCAGAGGTGTTAAAGGCATATGCAGAATGGGCAGAATCGCAGGGAGATCTTCCTTTATATGAGGCTTTAATTATACGTGCTGGACGACCTCAAGATATTATAAAATATTATAAAGATAATCGTAAGTTAATATTTCGAATTATAAGTTATATAATATGAAAAATATGGATAAAAAAATGAATAATATATGACATAATAAAAATTTTAATCTCAAAATAGTACTCTTGTACATATAAAATTTGTAATCGAATATATAATATATTTGATTAAACATATAACCCTAAAATTCGTAAGTCCCAATTTTAATTGTGTTGTAAAGTAGTGTTTTTAGTTTGACAATCATGTTACTTATAAATAATTTATAAATAAAAAAACTAGTTTTAGTTACTTTTAAAGGGATCTTTTATATTGAAAGAGTATAACTAAAGCGTGTTGATAATCGTGAGCTGTCGAATTGCGCTCCAAACAACAGACTATTGCCATAACGAAAAATAAATAATATAAAATAAAAATCATACTAGACATATAATTCTAAAATAGTATAAATTACTTTTAAATTTTATTAAATTGATATGTAAATTAAATCAAACCTTGAAAATTTGACCCATGATAACATGTGTTGATGTTAGTGGCCACGCTAGATTAGTTTTTAAAGTCAAAGTAAAATTGACTTGAAATCATATTGTAATTAATTGAATTTGATATATCAACAATATATCAAATAAAAGTAAAGTTGTATTTGACGAAACAAATTATTAAGGCATTCGACGCTTGGTGTTTTATATATATATATACCATATTTGATAATGATAGTATTAAAATTGATTTATAATATAGTTATGTGGGATGATGCTATACGTGTTTGCGAGGAGTATTTGCCACAAGGTGTTCGTGCACTTAGAGAAGAAGCTGCTCGTATGGGTGGAGTTGGAGTATCTCAAAACAGTTTGAATTTCAATTCCACCGATTCTGATCCTGAAAGTTTGCTCAGATCTGCTGTTGAATATACGAATAAGTAATCAAAAATTTATTTCTATTTATTTTAACATTTGTTTTCCGTTACATAATATATTTTATAATATAGTGGTGAATATTGGGAAGCTATACAAGCTTTGTTAGCAGTAAATGTTGAAAGTGCTGGAGCTGGAACTGTAGAAAGAGCAGCTTTACGTGCAGCTAGAATGGTTAGAGATTATTTAACATCTCATCAAGCGAGACAAGTGGCACCTTTAATAGCTCAAAGGTTTTATTTTGTTTAATTTCAATTATATATTTTAACAATTATGATTTAAATTATTGTTTTTAATTTTAATTTGTATTTATAGATTAACTGAAGCTGGACAAGAAGCAATGGGAAGGCGTATTCAAGATGCATTGATATCAATGCACGTAGAAAATGATAATATTGAAGAAACAAATGGTAAATATTTTATTTGAGCAAAAAATAAAAACATAGTTATGAATCGATATTTCTTATTTTCCTTAATTTATAGTTGAAGAAAGTAGCAAGGCAGAACAATTAGCCAGACGTGGAGAATGGCCTTTAGCATTAGAAATTGCTTCAACTCTAGGAACTACAGCTACAGCTAAATTAGCTGTTAGATGGGCTACTGTTTTATTACAACAACCAGATACATTAGACTTTCAAGTAACAATTTTTATAAAATTAATTCGTAATGTTTTAAAGTTTAATTGTTATTTTATTTATCAAGATGGATATAATTATAGAATGACGATGGTTCAATGAACGGTGGTGTAGTATCAGCTTTATCAGTTCTTTTACGTTGGGGCTCGACCGGACCTGGATCGGCTTCACTTGTAGCACCATTGCTAGCTCGTACATCAGCTTTACCTAGTCCACCATTTACAGTATTTCGTGATTTAAGAAATATTATTCACTCAATTGTATGTTATAAATAAATATTGTATGGAATTTATGGTATTGTTATATAATATGTATAAATTTATAGATGTTGAGTAATGAAGCAGAAAGGACAATAGAAAAAATGTTGGAAGCAACTGCATTAATTTGTGTGAGAGAAGCCTGCAGAAATGTGCCTGCATTAAAACCGATAGCTTTAAGAGCTGCTACTTCAATTCTTCGTCATACTGATATAATCGCCGCAGATAATGGTACAAATTTTATATATTTTTAATATTATTACTGGTTGGTATAATTTAAATAAGTTTTGATTTGAAATAGCATTCTATGAAGCTGGAAACTTAATGAAAGAAGTTGGAAGAGAAAGCGAAGCTTTAGTATTTTTAAATCGTTATTTGGATCTTGCAGAAGCTGCTGATGCCGATTTAGGAGAAAATGCTCCAATTGATCATTCTGATTTTGGTAAAACAACATTTTATTTAGTTAGTTAGTATATAAGCCGTTATTGAAATATTACTGTAAAATATGAAAAAAAAAACAGGAGATACGGATTTTCCCCAAGAAGTAGTATTAGGAGGATCAGCATTAACAAGTCAGCAACATGATGATATTCGTGAATGGGTATTAGCTGTTTCTTTAAATCAAAACATCTCACAGGTCTTTAAAACTTTTAATAAAATAGTATGTTATAAATTTAAAAAAAAAATATATTTAAATTGAAAATATTTAATTCTAGACATTACCACTGGATAAAAGAAATTTATATGAATGTTGCTTAGGACCTGGAGATGTGCCTTGTGTTCTTACTGGATTTCCTTTAACCTCACGTGTAGTTCACTTTACAAATGGTTTGTTTGCATTAGAAAGTATATGAATATTAAGTAAATAAACATAAATTATGATCATAAAATCGTATTTAAAGGACGATCTGCAAATAGAGATGTTTGGGCAAAATTACAATTGCAATGCAGTACAGAACCGGCAAGCGATGCAGCAGATTGCAGACGTTTTCTGACTGCTTGGTGCGGAGCAGATGATTACAATTTGGCTTAGAAAGATTGAATATTTAATATCCATAGGCACACTTGTTCACCAATATTTATTATGGAAGCAAATTTTATGAATCTATCCTTTTCTATTTCCAAGTACATGTAAAATTATAATGTCAATCTTTGTAATGATGGTTTTAATGCAATATTATTATTGTTTTGTTGACAGAATTTTAATATAATTGTTGATAAATTCTTAACTATTAATAAATAATCAAAACATATATATATGTTTTTCTTGTATTTTATGTTATTTTTAGAGAATATAATTTTATTGTTTGACCAAATTTTTTTATATTTGAATCAATTAATATTTTATTTTAATTTTATAATCTCTGAAAAAATTATGGTCATCTCTATTTATATTTTGAAATACTTATTAAATAGTGATTCTCTTTTAAATTTTGAGATACAAAATTAATTTTTTATTATTGATTTTTACTTATATGGCGGAAATTTATTACATTATTTTTAGTGATTTATAAATAAATCTTAAAAAATCTGAATTGACTATTGATATAGTATTTTAAAGATTAACAGGTTTAATTTTAGATATATTTGAATATAAAATGTAAAAGAAAAAAATCTCTTCATATTAAAAATTATATTATACTAGAACTACACATATAAATATTTCGATTTTAAAATATTGTTCTTCTCATATAACATAGAAAAAAAAATACTGAAATTCATATTTTATTATAAAATTGATTTATATAATATTATCTAATATTTATTCCGCTACAAAATTAGTGAATGGGAAATTTTTAAACGAATCACTCCATATTTCAGTGAATGCAGAGCTGACTAGATCGTTAATTAATGGTCTAATAATTGTGAAACCTGGCCTCCATGATGCGTTGATGATAGAATCAAGAATACCTTCTGAAATAACAATAATAATAATAATAATAAAGACTTATAATATAACATATTTAAAATTTGATTATATTCCAAAAAAAAAAAAAAAAAATGCGAATATAGTCACCTAAAATATTATCACCATTGAGTTTATTCGACACATATATTTTCATGTCACCTATCCTATCAATTTCCACGTGCACGTCCACTGGTTGACCGTCGAAAACTTCGACTCCATTCACCGTTTTTGGATTACGAGTGATTGTTGTCGTCTGAGAATAATCGTACAAAGTTAAATTCCATTTTCCATTTCTCTTCATTGAATTTCCTAACGCGTACGCATCCAGTTCATAGTCTCCGTTTAGTGATTTTTCAGGAAAATATTGACTATACACGATACGATGTTTTTTCCAATCAGTCCTGAAAAAATTATATATAAGCATTAGAACAACATTTTGAATTATTAAAATTCACTTCATAAACCTAACTCATAGTTTTAAAACTGGTATTTGTGTGTGTGTGTGTGTGTATTTTTTTTATTATTAATTTTAATATGTTTTCCAAATTTAGTTTTTAAATGAATAATTTAGTGCGATAGGATATGGTATATATTCAGGAATGCATATTTAAATCAGTTTTATCACCGATCGCAGATGTCTGCATTTATGTGCGATCGTCTTTTAATTTTTTTTTTTATTTTGATTTCCATATTATAATTATTCAGATTATTAATCAGTCTTTAAGAACTATAAATATGAAAAAAAAAGGTGGTCACCTTAGTGTATTTTCTTGACAAAATCGTGGACCGTTAAACAGCGGCAATTTAAATGTGTTTTGTAAAATTTACTTTTTTTTTCTCAATTTAATATTATATTGATTATATTTAATTTTGATGAATTTATAAAGAAACTCAAAAAGCTGCGAGTTGCGGAAATATTTTTAAATAATTGGTTTTTACCGGTGACGTTAAAAAAATAATGTTATTATAATAATAATAATCAGATATTTATATTATTTGTTAATTTAATGGTAATAGATTAATCAATTACTAATAGTATATAAATTATATGCGTTGGGTTTTTTTTAATGAACAAATAATTTATAATAAAATTATATTTTTATTATTCATTTTGTATTCGTCGAATAATTTATAAAAACACGAGTAACTATTAAAGTTATTAATATGATTATCACAGACAGAAAAAGGATTAAAAATTTTACACCTTCTTTAAAAAGTTTAGCTATAGAAAATGAATTAATAATAATATTGTATATAATTACAAAAAAAATACAAATACGCTTCTTATTATTTAGCATTTTTTATAACATCATTTTTAAAACATTGATATTAATTATAATTTAAAATACATTAAACTGTATTTTTTTCATTTTATTTATGATAAAGTAATGATATATTTTTTATTTAATTCAAAAATAAGAAAAAAATCACTACTTATGATATTGTAATTAAAATAAATAATGTAGTAATAAGGTTTTTTCTGCATTAATCCTTCAAAATATTCATTTATCACTTTATTTTGACAGGCATTATTTCTATAATTATTTTTAAATTTATAATCGATATTGAGAATAAAATTTGTATATATGATAATATTTTTTATGGCAAAATAATTATAATAGATAATATTCTAATTTTTCCACCTCAATGAAGTAAATCTGATATCTAACTTTTTTAATACTTTTATAAAAATATAGATTAACAATAAAGCAAATATTATACGTTAAAATTATTTCATTATTATATAGATTCAGGCACAGAATGCATTATTATTTCTTTATAATGTTTTTTTGTATTTTTTTTTCAACCTGAATATTAATCTTATAGAATATTTTACTGCAATTATAGTTACTATATAAGCAATATTAAAAACATAATTCATTAATATTTTTTTTTATCTAAATCGTGATTTCAATATTATTCAGTTTCATTTTTAAACGTCATTGTGAATAAGCTTTGATGTCATCTGCTAAATTTAACGGTTCCCAACCTGTTATACCCAAAAAAAGGTTGGGAACCGCTGTGCTAGATTAAAAAAAAATAATTTAATGTGTTTGTATTTGAAATTAATTATATATATAATTGAAAGGTTTTCTATTTTTTTTTATGATTTTGTACGTAAATTATATTTTTATAATAATGAAAAAAAATAATTAAACGTTAAATATTATGAGAATAAAAAAGTAAACAGGCTTATTATGAGTAAAATAAATAAGTACATACTTAGGAATCGCTTTTTATACTAATGATGTTACAACATTCCAAGGCTGTTTCTCAGTAATCTTATGAAAATCGTATGTAATTTATATAAGAAATCACATTAGTAAATTTAGCACTGGTGAAAAAATTAATAGATATATTTTTAGTATTACCGTTTGCTGCTTGTGAAGATAATATTAATTATTATCATTGTGATTAATATATAGTATATATCAATATGACAAATTTCACTAATTTTAAAAATTAAAAGAATATTTATAATGGCAATTAATCTATTTTTTTTTCTAATAATTTATTCGACATTTTAATGACCTATACATTACATGAATGTGCATGACCTCTTGCATAAGATAATTTACAAGGTGATTGAGAAATTTTAAGTAAAAAATTCTAATTCATTTAATTGTTTCATGCGAAACGGAATTTTACAAAGATTTTCCCGTAATAAAGTTTTTACAGTCGATAACGAAATTTTCAATAATTCTTTTTATATACATATTTTTTACTCGAAACCATTTTCTTTTCTTAATGTCGATTATTTAAGACCATTTATATAATAGTATAAAAACATAATACATTTTTATTATGGCGCACATACAATAAATAAAATAAAAGTATTTTTATATTATACATACTTGAATTTAGTCACTTTCGATATTGTCCAACCGTGCTCGTAGACATTTTTCAATTTTAAATGATAATTAGCATTGAAGCCTCCTCTTTTTTGCTCTACAATTTTAGCAAAGTGCGGATCGAAAGAAGCCACTCCTAATTCTGGAATACCTATATAAATAAAAACGTACGTTAATTTATTTTTATTTTTTTTTTATTATAAAAACTTCTTTGAATTTTGATGATTGATTTTTTTTTCTTAATAATTTTCATTAGCAAACATGACTAGTGAGAATCGCGTCAATGGCTTAAATGTCGAAATCAAAGTAAATACAGACTCAAAAATATCGTATAATATATTATATTGTCGAGTACTTCAAGGCAAAATATATGAAAAATAAATTAAAAGTTCGTGTGTATGATTTCAAGGCAATTTTTGTAATTTTGTTTTGTGGTATTGCAATGTTGAACACTTCTGGTTTTATTTACAAAATTCAATAATAATAATAATTTTTTTCTCATTTATTTTCCACAGACAATTATATGCTCTGATGTTATATTTATAATTTAAAATGATGTTGCAATATGAAAATAAGTACACGAAAATGAAAAATGTTCGATAATAAGACTTGATTACAGACGTTGAAATAAATAATTTATTTCATATTTAAGAAAAAATATGATTTTTGTATAATAAATTAATAATTGATAATACAATCTGCACCACATAAATAGTATTTAGAGCAACTAATAGTTTTAAACCGGCTTTTCTACTGCGATGATATATTTTATAATTTTGCTAATATAACGTAATATATAATGTTTATATACAAAAAAATTGATTTAATCATTAATAATTATGACAATATTTAATCAATTATATATAGTCAATTCTCATTTATATGAAAAAAAATTTTTTTTCATTTATTAATCAATATTTAGCAATTAACCTATATTTTATACAAGTTTAGATTTATATTAAAAAAGACGTTCTCTAGTATTGAACATAATGGCAACGAACTCGTAGTTTAAAACCTTAAATACCATAGTAAAGTATATATATATATATATATATATATATATATATATATATATATATATATATATATATATACCATATATATATACAGTATGTGCAATAAAATGATATCTGAGTGAAAGTCAACACGAACGAAAACGAATTACGTAAATTTCAACGTAACCGCATTTTTCGATTAAATAATACTTCTGATGAACAAAACAGGTCAAAAGTTAAGGTCAATTCGGATGTTTCAATTTTTTTAGTTTAGAATTTTATATATATGAAAAAAAATGTATATATATATATATACATATATAAATTTCGCCATATATTGATTATGTTATTGGATAGCCGTCGATTAAATCGCGGTCAGGGTTAAATATTATCGATATAATCCATTTTGACACTTTTTGAGGTGTGCATGTGCTTATTAATAAGATTTAATGTAAATTTATTCCAGTATATATATATATATATATATATATATATATATATATATATATATATATATATATATATATATATATATATATGCCTTATTTTTTATTATAGGATGAGAAAGTTTACCTGATTTAAAGAATGGCCTTATGTTGTTCAATGCCTTTTTCATGCAGGAATCGAATTTTTGATCGTGCATATGACATATTGATAGAGCTTTTCCTAAAAATATATATTTCATTATATTTATATAGAAAATAAAATTATATATATATATATATATATATATATATATATATATATAAATGAAAAATCAATATAATTATTGTATACAAATATACAATAATTATAGATATTAATAAATATAATTTTAGATTGTTCCGTGAAAACTTGTTATATATATATTATATTTATATATTTAATTCAGTTCTTAATTAAAAACACCATTAAAATATTATTAATCATCATACGCAACAGATAATTATATATTGTAATTACGAAATAAATAATTATTATTATTTTTGGCAAGTTTATAAATAGTCAAAAGAAACGCACTTAAACTTGACATAGTTTAATTCGCACGTAAAAAAAAAATTTCGAAAAATATGCTAATATAAAATATTTAAAATATTATAAAGTTAGTTTAATTTTAAGTTATTTAAGATTGAAATTCATTTCGTCTACTTTTGTACATTCACATGTTGAAATATTATAACAATACATATATTCAATGAACACAAACACACACACACACGTGTTTATATATACGAAATAAATTCTTTAGTAATAAGTTTTACAATACATATTTATCATATTCATTGAATAAATAGTGAATGTTTGTTTTAATAATTTACGTTTAAAAGTTAATATTTTATTTTAGTATTTGGAATAGTGAAAAAATTTGCCGTTTAAACACGAAAAAAATGTAATAATATAAAATATCAATAAATATATTGAAAATAAATATATATTATTAATTTTATTAGTATTATATTGCATATTGATTAAATTATTTTATTATGTAATTATTTATTATTAATTTTACTATGAATTTATCGTTTTTAATTGAATTCAGATATAATAAAGTTATTACGAATAAAAATTCTCATTGATTTGAAAAAAAAAATATAAAATGACTAAAATTGATAATATAATAATTTTTCATAAATAAACAAAATACACGAATTGTTATTGCGATTATTAAAAATAATTAAAATATTAAAACGTACTGATTTCATTCGATTGTCCATCAATGATCACCGAATACAACGCCAATTGCAGAAAGAAAATGAGAAGTAGTTTTCCTCTGACGGTGTTCATGTTTCGTCTCACGAGCTTTTAAATCACATCACGTTATTTATTTACTAGAAACGAGAAGCTCTCGATGGCACTTTTTTTTATTACTAATTTTTTTTTTCTTTCAATTGACTCGATATCCGCCACAACCTTGGATTTTAAGCGTACAATAAAACCCGAAGATTCAATTGCTCGACGACAAATTTATGAAACGTTTTCGCAAGAAAATATATTTGCGTAAAATTTGTCAATTATATTTGATTTTGATTTGTGAAAAATTAAACGTGTTTTAATGAAAATTATTTATAGAAATAAAAATCGAAAAAGTTTATCGAATGTGCATATGAAATTCGTGCACGAGAACTATTTTATCGAAAGAATAAAATGCAACTGAACAGTTTTACGAACTGAACTGCAAGTTTACTACACGATACAGTGTGGTTCGAAAGTTTCTTCACTTTATATTATATATATATATATATATATATATGTGTGTGTGTGTATATATATATATATATATATATGTGTATATATATATATATATATAATATATATATATATGTATATATATATATATGTATATATATATATATATATATATATATATATATATATAAATTTATTATTGTTCATATATTTTACAATAAATCAATCTTGTAATGAAAATAATAATCAACGATAATTAATCAATTGGACATAATATATTCACTACATATTCACAATTTGAAAGCGTGATACAATATTGACAATATCGTTATTACACCAACATATTTTATTATATTTATAATTAGGTCATATTAAATATAAAAATTGATCTAGAATTTATTAATATATGATAATATATATATATATATATATATATATATATATATATTCATTATATAACATAATTGTGTTAGAATAATAAATTATAAAACATAGAGCATTTTCATTCGTTAAACGATGATTTACAACTGCGCCATCTTTAGACGTTATCCGTACTTTTTAATAGTAAATGAATTTTATAAATCAACTGTATTAATCAAATTGTATATATTTTATATTTTTAATTGAAAAATAAAACTTTAAACATTTAAAATCTTAGATATATTAGAACAAAAAAAATATTTTCACAAAAAAAATGTTTGATTCATAACTTTTGTACATATGCAGAATATATATATATATATATATATATATATATATATATATATATATATATATATATATATATCACATTCTTCATTGACGTAATATTGCAAAAAAATAAACACATTAAATTCAGGGTTTTTGTTTTAGTTGTTCAAAATTTTACAATGTATAATAGTGAAATTAATAAGTTAGTATTGTGTAATCAACATCCTGAAATCTTTGATTTTAAAATAGCATATATATATATATATATATATATATATATATATATATATATATATATATATATATATATATATAATATATCTAAAAACTTGTTCTAAACACCGTTTTATTTAAATTATATTAGTCGATTTAAATATTTCGTAATATATCTTAACACTGACATAATAAACTTAATCTTAAGTGGGAACTGAAATAATATAATATAAAATATATTACACATTTTATATTTGTTTTTTCTTTCTCATATTAATTTTATATATACTTAATGAAGAAAATTATTTGATTATGAATATGAATTGAGATTTTGAATTTATTTTTTTTAATTATCTTGATATATTATGATTTATATATATATATATATATATATATATATATATATATATATATATATATTGTAAATATTAATATAAAAATAGTAAATGGGTATTTTTCTGATGAGCAATGATGAAACATGTCTAACCACTTACCTTCGTGAAGTAAAGTTTACATTTACCTTATTCTGAAAATCATTTTAATAAGTACTTATTTTAAAACAAGTTCATGCATTTACATACTGCATATTTGTACATCTATATATAATATTATATTTGTGATTCAATATATAATCATATATATTCACCATATATTTTCCACTTTTTATTTTTAATGCAATTTTGTATAATATTTCTGGTAATCGCGGCGACGAAAAATAAATACATTATATAAATAAATTAATATATTTTTATTTTTTTTAGATATATGTTTTAATTCTATTTTGAACCATTATATACTCGTTCGCTGTTGCGCATTTAACTTAACGTTGTGCAATTATTTCACGGCAGACTAACCTCTTTACCGCATCTTCATATATGTGAAATAGCAATTGAAATGTACGCCTTTTAATTTTTATTTATGTAATAATTAAAATGTGTCATGCGCATATAAATATAATGTATATTGAGCGTAATTACCGTTGGTCAATCAACTGAACAAATGTGCAACGAGATTTATATTAATAATTATTATAGTTTAGTGAGTTTTTCATTTATTATATTATTATATTATCTTTATCACTTTATCATGGTGGTAAAATACTTTTTTTTGCTTATTATATTAATATGATATTGTGATTGTATATTAATTTTTGATTTATCAAAATTATCAATATATAAAAATGTGTGTGTAATTAAGATGATATGTAATGATTTTCTTTAATATAATAATTGACATATTATCAATCGATAAGTCGAAAGAAAATTCAATTACCATAATTATAAGTAATTTCCACATTTATCGCATAAACATTTATTCACTTTAAATATTAAATATTTATATTGCGAATTAGTTTCAAGTAAATGTAAGTATAAAATAACTAGTTTCAAAAGAAAATTTATTTAATACACAGTTTGCCAACAATTTCTGTAGATATTGGTGAAAGGTGAACGAGATTACAAAAAGGTAAAATGATAACTTTTTTTGAAAAAATATATTTTAATTTTTAAATCAAAAAACCTTTAAATCTGATGGACCCCTTTTAAAATTCAAAGAAGAATACCTGATGAAATATAATATTTTATATTATGTTTATTAATATTATCTTAAACTATATTATTTTTTGTTATAAATCAGTTTCAGCCAACCGAAAAAAAAAAAGTTTGATATAAAACATAGAATAAAGCAAACTTATGACATTTAGTACAAAAAAAAAATCTAGAATCGACCTTGTGTTTTCGACCATCACATTTCAATGTTGAGAAACATAAATCGTTTCTGCAAGACATTGCATGATAAAGCTTAAATTTCGAATAAAAATTCGCTCGTGCCGTAAAAAATAATATGTAATAGTTTTATTCTCGAGCAATGCACATTTCTTCACATGAAACGACGGAATAAATAAATAAAAAAAAGTAATCTGGAATTTCAACAATTCAGCGTAAAAATTGTGCAACGAATCGTTAATAAAATCGTAGTACGAGATGTTTAAAAAAAAGTGTTTTGTAATGTTTTAAATGCATATTCAATACGTTTTGTTACTTAATTGACGTTTTTTGATTTCAATGATAAACGAGATTCAAAAAAATATTCGAAACACAAATTGTTTGACACGATGTCAATTTTTTTTTTGATGCTGAAAATTATTGCGCAAATATTGCGGTCTTTTTTTTAATCTCTAGTGGATTTGCATTAGCGTTTTTTTTACATTTAATTAAATTATAAGTTAAAAATCAATAAAATTATTTACCATCATCGTCATTATTTAAAATCATCTTGAGCAGTTTTTGTTGTAAAATTTTACCGAAATGTCAATTTTAAGTAAAATGAACGTATTATACAATATAATATAAATATATATTAGTTTTTTTCAATTTTAATAAAATAAAATTTAAAGTTATTTTTTTATTGAAAATTAGTGAGTTGTTTATTATATAACACGACAGATGATAGTTTAGATAACTGTTTAAAAAAAATATATATAAAATACAATCTCCAAATTTTATGCAAATATTTTTTTTTATAAAATGATATTTCATTCAATTTATACTAGTGTTTTATTTTTTGCATATTTTTTTTTCTTGTTATAAAAGGTTAAATTTAAAGTTAACGATTCGATTATATTTTAAACATAGTAGCGCTAGAACCCTGAAAAAATTCAAGGTTCTTTTTGAAATATGACATAAAGAAACTTAAGGCATTTTAATTATAAAATAAAGTTTAATTCTTAAACATTTAATTATTAAAGAATAAATTATTTTATTATATTACCGCATTTAAAATATAATGTTATGAAATAATAAATATAATAATGCATACGTTAAGCCCTTTGACGGAACATAAAATACTTGTTAACTATTAGATTTTGTAATAAAAAATAAATAAATCAAATATTTCGAATCAAAATCCGGAATCGAAATAGTTGTTTTTTTATTTATAATGTAAAAAGTGACATGAATCGATAAGTAAATGTGTTTTGAATTTCAATTCCGCTTATGTTAATAAATTGTTGGTTATAAGAAATGATTTTTATTAATAAGATAAATAATGAAGATGAATAAAGATAAATTATTATTATATTTATGAAAGTATACAGTATTATGTAATTGCAGTACATGGAAAGGAAAAAGAAAACAAAATTTCTAAAAGGACATTTCCACTACAAAGGTTTATAAGAATAAGAAAAAAAATATATTATATTAATATTAAAAAATACTTTATGAAAATAATGCGGCTGATACAAATATAAGTTAAATAATAAAATTAATGCGTATACATATTTTTCTTTTTGAATGAAATATTAAAATGTAATAAAATAAATAAATATTTTAATTTAAAGTGCAAAAAAAATAAACGACATCTATTAAAATTATTAGAAAATATTTTAGATTAAATCAATTTTTATAATTTATATAGACATCTTACATTTTTAAAAGAAACTTGATGGAAGTTTAATTTGGTTCTAAAAATAATATTACAATTTTTTTTAAATTAAAATTTTTGATATTTCTTAGAAATACTGAAAATAAAGTTAATGTAATATAGATAATTTAATTTGATCGCAATGCAATAAAATTAAAAAATAAATATTATATATTTTATATTATATAAAAATATTTTAATTTCATTATTTTTATTTATCCTTGAATTTATATCACTTTTAGGATCGATTATATGTTATGAATCTATTTATCTCGTGTATCAAAAAATAAAATAGATATCTTAATTTAATTATAGAATTTCAAGAATGTTATTTTAAAAATATTAATATATTATATATAAATAAATAAATGGCAGAATTTTATATCCGAACTTTTATCCTTCCTGAAACACAATTACCATTCAATTGATTTCCAAAATATATTTTAAAATGACAAAAATACAAATCAATAACAATATTGAAAAAAATACTACTATCCAAAAAAATGATATTATCAGACATTTAGAATTATATAATACATTATGAAAATATTTAATTTGCCCTTCTCTGTCCTTAAATTTTTATCCTAGGTGCGCCACTGCATTTTTAAATATTAATAAGTGAATACGCAACGTTATCGATTCTAAGGTTGTCCTAAAAGTTAAATAAACCTGCTTTAACGATTTATTAAGTTTTAAGATATAACCTTGCTTTCTGTGAACTACATTTACATATATACTCAATTATATATTTTTATTTTTTTTAGAATATATTAAGGAAATTGTATTCCACGTTTTATTATGTATTTTTTTATATTTCGAAATAGAAATTTAAGTCCGTTTAAATGTAAATAAAGCATCAGTTTTAGAACCAATTTATTTTAATCAACATTAGCACTATATATATATATATATATATATATATATATATATATATATATATATATATATATATATATATATATATATATATATATAGTGTGTTTGTGCTTATCTTAATTTAAAGTAAATATAAAAAAATATACATAATAATAAATTATACTTTCCTAGTTTTAAAATTTTTTTCCCACCGCTTATTTTTCTTTTCAAAAATTTTTCACAATCGTATTTTTGAACTGTTAAAGATGTAGAATATTTTCAAATCTTTATTTCTTACATTTTTA
Source organism: Leptonema lineaticorne (assembly GCA_024500535.1). NCBI lineage: Eukaryota > Metazoa > Arthropoda > Insecta > Trichoptera > Hydropsychidae > Leptonema > Leptonema lineaticorne. Next base: position 9,648,235 of record JANIJI010000009.1, on the reverse strand, counting down.
TATTTTTTATTCATAATTATATTGGATATTTACTAAACGCAACGATCATTTTGTAAATTATATTAATGTAAGGGTCAATTATTTTGTAGAATAAAACGTATTGGAAGTTATTGTTATAATTATTATTAAAAAAAATCCCAATCCTGATATTTAAAATAGTTTATTTGAATTTTTAATATTAAATATATGCAAATCAAAAGGTTTTTATTATTTATTTCTAAAATAAAAATTACATTTTACTGCATATAAAAATAATTTACGCGAGTCTGAGTTTTTTTGGAATCATGTAAAATGTTTTTTTTTGCGAAATCGAGTCATTAAATTCAATATTTTCCGTTAAAGAAATATTATTATTGTGGAATTCTAATTCAAGACTTGTCAAATGCTAAATTAATATTTTATCAACTGTCTTTTATAATTTATATTTTTTAACGTTTATCTTTAATTTATATTTTTTAACGTTTTAATGTAATTCCTTAGATATTGGTTAATTTTGTAACTAAATTATGGAAAATAAATATGTAAAACATTTTTTTCTAAATTATAGGTTAATATAACGTTAATCATATTTCTAATGACAAATGACGTAGTTAATATATTATATTTAATTTGAACAAAGAAGAAGAATAGATGTATGTCATTTTATATGCATGAATAAAATTGAATTGAAATTTGTTAATTGAATTTTTTATAAATAATTGAGTTGTATGACATATAAAAAATGGAATAAAAAAGATGGATGGACAATTTATAGATGAATTTGTAATTTTATCAAATTCTAGAGTAAATTTGTAATTGCGTTAAGCGGAAAATTTTTAATGATTTTTTTACAAGGAAACATATTTTTCAATGATTTTGCAAGAGGAAGATTTAAACAGGATTATAATTAAATTCATGATAAATAAATAATGTATCATATAAGTCATTTGAAAGCAAAAGAGTATTCTATATATTTATTTTATTTTCAAAATATCGCATCTGATTATAGAATAAGATGTGAGATATATTGTTATAGCTATTCATAATTATTATATATTAAAATATTATATGTTGAAGTTTGAACTTGGAAATTCATTAAAAAAACTTTTATAAAAATAATAGTGAAATTTTTAATTTATATATAATTATTAAATAAATATGATGTTAATAATTATACATATACTGTATATATTTGTATTTGTTTTCACAAACACTACTAATTAGCAAATCATATTATTGCAATAAAAATCTTTTACTTTGTTATTTTTTTATTTATTTTGTACAAAAAAAATATGTTTAATATGGAAAATCATTTTTTTTTCAAAATATAATAAAAGAGTAATTTGTAATATATTGTATATAATATTAATTTAAAATATAAAATTTATTAAAAATAACATATTAAATAAACACATTCAATTCGTCGTAATCGTTTCAAATCTGGAAACGTCGTATTCTTGCGATTTTAAAAATCTTTTAACATAAATATATTTTACCTTTCGATTCCGGTTCAAAAAAGTCAGCTTTTTTGGAATTAATTATAAAAAAATTACAACAAAGTTCAAGGTGTTCTTCAATATATAGCTTTTGTGAAATTAATGAACAAAAAATAATTCATAACACGTTTCCTGATCGAAATGAATAAGGAAAAAAATATAACATATGGAAATTCACATGGAAAAATCCGTGGAACACTTTATTGTAATGCAAAAGTATATAAAGAGGATAATTTATTTATGTCCAAAAACAATAAGATTCTATAAACACCCACATTCAAAATTTGATGAGAAAAACGCACGACTTTAAAAGAGTAAAAAAAATGTGATGTAAATGTAAAAGAATATCAAGTGATGAAATTCAGATGTTCTCATATACATGCAAATAATCTTTACGCTGTTTATAATACTTATTAATTATTTGTAAAAATAAATTTTAATTATTTAATATGAATTGAAAAACAAATTATGTAAAATTAATAGTGGAAACTTGCGTTGACAAATATATTTTCGTAGTGAAATTTATGTTAAAAATTGAAAAAAAAATATGTTTAAAATATTGATATATTTTGAATGTATTAAAAAAATATAAACATACGGTGTTGGTTTTTCCTATATGTTTTGTTAATTATTCATACATAGATTTGTATAAAAACTTATAATAATTATATATATATATATATATATATATATATATATATTTTTTTTTTTAAATAAAATATTGCGAACATTATAAATGTTACAGCAGTATAATTTTGAGATGTTAACATGAAAATTTATTTAAAATTCGAGACTCGTATCTCAATACTAATTTCGCTGAGAATGTTTGAAAACAATCGCAATATTTAATTTAAGGTTTAATATTATATTTCTGACCGTCCCCACTACAGAAATTGTGGTTATTTTGCCGATGCATTTATTTAACTTTGAGAACAAACGTGTTTTGACACTCGTCGAGTTAAGTCACCTTTTGCAATACGCCAATAAGGCGATCTGTTACCATTATAATACAATAAAGTATTAGTATAAAAGAAAAAAAAATAGAAAACCGAGAAAATGTTGGGCAAAGCATTAATCTTCATAACTGGGTTGATGGCTTCACTTACGATTGCGCAACAAATTCGTAAGTCATTATTGTCTTTAAAGTTTAAAAATTGCTCAACAATTTTACACGATTTACTATTATATCATTTTTTTCATAATCATATATATATATTTTTTAAAGTTCATAATGTCTATAAATAATTTAAAATATAAAATAATATTTCATAATATATATTTATTATATTATTTTTAATTAAAAATTTAAAAGAAATGATTAAAAAAATGTAGATAAAAAAGTCTAATTATATCATTTATAATTTATATTTGCATATAGTATGTAATAAAAGAGAAGGGAATGGGAATTAAAAAAAAAGTCATATATACACGTGAGTGTGACGAAAGATTAAAAATTTAAATTGAAAATCGATATTAAAAGTCGATACGTTTCGTTAAACTCGATTAAACGCATACATCGTTGCCTAAGATGAAAAAATTGATTAAATTTAATTTAAATTTAACTTTTGATTTCGCAATTAATTTTAAGTTTTTTTTTAATAAATCGTATGAATTTTATTACTTATATAAAATGTCTTATTTTATTTTTAATTAACACTTTTGTGCAAAAAATATATTTGGAAAGTAATAATATTATATTAAATAATATAATATTGCGGTGAATATCCTAAAAAAATGATATAAAAGTTAAATCTAAGGTTGAGTAAAATATAATAAGAAAAATTAACAAGAAATCTTTAAATTTGTATATATATATATATATATATATATATATATATATATATATATATATATATATATATATATATATATATATATATATATATATATATATATAAATTTGCTGTTTGGACCGCTCATTGAAATCTCCATAATAATAATAAAGGAAAAATATTTCAAAAATATAAAAAAAAATAAATATTCTATTACAGAAATTTGAATGAATGGTTAGACTGCAAACCCAACACTTTAATATACGTATATAAAATTAAAGTATTATAAATATATAATATTAAAGAATGAACGTTGACCTTTCACATTTTCGTTGAAAAGCACATTCATTGTATTTGTACAATATGAAACTTTTTATTACACGCGATAATGCTTTTTTATTTCAGTATAAAAATCGTTACTATATGTGTTTATATGTTCTCTTATGCAACGTTTTCACGTTCATTTACTTTTTTATTTTCTACGCTTTCCTATGTCAAAGTTAATTGCTTTCAAGAATAAATCGCTCTAAACGCTGACTAATTCTAATCGATGACAAACTGAACGAATTTCATTTAATTTGTTATCTGCGTATTTAACTTTTCTCGGTAAATGTTTGTAAAAAGAATCACGTGCAGATTCGGTTTAATGTTTTTTTTTAACTTTTAAATTCTTCTTACTCATCTATATATTGAAAATCACGACTTTGAATATATTAAAAAAATGCATTTTCAGACATATTCACGAATTAATTGTGCGATGTTAGGATCTTTAGGTCAAGAACGTTCGTTTTATTATTTAATTCAAAATAATAAGTACGCGGAAAAGTGAACCAAGTTTTTCTTAATTACTTATTGTAATGTTTTTCATGTGGCAATTTGCAATAATAATTGACGAACCCAATTAAGATATATTATATTGCAAATGTTTTTGAGTTAAATGAAATAATAATAATAACTTTACAAGTTAACATTATATTCTGTTGTAACGTTTTTTTTTTATAAATAATTGAATCTTGAAATGATCGTTATATTTTATACCTTAGTATTTTTTATTTAAAAATTTTCTTTTTATATGGCTATTTTTAAATTTAATAATTGTTTATTCTAAATATTTTATATTTTATAACGAATAGTATATTTAAAAAAATATATATCATTTAGAGAGTATATTAAAAAAGTCAAATGAATATTTTTAAATATACTTTAGCAAAATACAAAGTTCATTTAATTTATTTATAATTATTAACACTGTATATTAAAAATAAATATTATTGAATATGTATAAATAAAACCGAAATATCATTAACAATTTAAACAAAGAAATAACTTTAACCAAATAATAATTTATATATTTTTAATCTTAAATAAATTATCAATCGAGGACAAGAAATATATACCTGCTATAAATTTCCTCTAAAGGTATTACGTCAGATAATTTTAAAACAAATGATTGAACTTCAATATATATTTTTTTTACCACAGTAATAATTTTATAAGCATTATTTTGATATAATTATCATTTTGACCATTAATTTATATTAATTGTGTGTATATATTTTTTTAAAATTTGATTTCAGTTTCGCAATAATTATTTTACTTTTGAACTATTATATAAAAAAAAAACAACAATAAAACGGCGTTATTCTTTAAGTCATTTGACAAAATATTATTACTATTTTTTCCGCATGAATCTTGTTTAATTTACATAAATTATTATGTATTTTCACGGTCATAAAATTTCATAATACGCATACACGCATATGTAAACACACACACACATACACACACGCGTGTGAGTTTGTGTGGGTATTCGTATAAATACATTTTATGTATCTTTGTATTTTATATTGGATAATAGTATAGAAAGCGATATTTACAACATCCACAAGTAATACCTATATATAAATAAGTCTATTCGAAATCGACGGAAGTTAGAATCGTTTGCGGCGGAAGAAATGACAGTGAAAGCAGTCTTATATTCAATAAAGTATATATGTAAATGTGGTATATTCGTCTATTCATAATTATATATATATATATATATATATATATATATATATATATATATATATATATATATATATATATATTGTTAGAAATAATTATTTTATTTAACAGATTGAACTTCTTATTTATTATATAAAATTTGCAAATGATTAAAATATAGTGAAGTAAAAAATATGATATTAAAAAGTATAAAAAAAAGTTATAGAATACAAAAAAATATTTATTAAATTATTCTTTCCCAGAAATAAAACAATTGATAATAATATGATATAAAATTAATTCTTTTGTTTATAATACCAATAATTCTACTAATATTTTTCTATAAAAAATATTAAAATAGTAATAATATTATAATTTAAATATGTTATTAAATTATTCATTATAAATAATACATAAATAAAAACGATTCAAATATTTATGATTAGTATTAGTATTTCTAAATAATGATTCATCATTATTTATTTTTAGTATTTGAGATTTATAAAATATAAGAAACATTTAAAATAAATATAAATATTTTTTTATGTAAATGAAATCGTTATTTTTTCTATAAAAATAGTTTATACAACTATTTACATTATTATTATTCAAATGATTCTATTTCTTTTACAAATTGCACATAAATATATATTATATATTTACAGTAATATATAATATTATAAATAATATATTTTGTTCAAATTCCAAATTATATTCATAATGACCTTAAACATTTTAATATTTTATTTTAAAAACTCTCGTTAAATTTTTTTAAAGTTATAAAAAGTGATTTTTTTAAAACGAGATAATTATATATTATATATGAAAATAAGAAAATCGTTTATATCTCTAAAAAAACTCTATTATCTTTTATGCTCATAAAATAAATATTAAAAAATATTTTAAATTATCAATATATATATATATATATATATATATATATATATATATATACATATATATATATATATATAATTAAATTATACTCATAACCAGAGTCCGATATATTTTTTTTATATGTGATGCAGTTAACATTGAAAATTTATGGTAAACAAATCCTTCGAACAGCAAACGATTGTTAATCAAATCTCACGTGTTTAAGGTCAAGTTTATTTAGTTGATCCGTAATATTCGGATGACATTCATAATTGTCAACACTAATACTTTTCAAATAATATATATATATATATATATATATATATATATATATATATATATATATATATATAGTGTATTTAAATTATCATAATCGTTACTTGTCGCCAATTAATATTTTCTCATCATATTGCGCAATACATAACGGTTCAATAATTGCATTTTTTTTCATTACAATCGTATCTTTCACTAGTGCCCGGTGAAAGTAAAAGCGTTTTAATTTTAATCCGCCGATTACGATTTGCACCGATTACAATTTTAAAATACGAAATAAAAATACACAACGTGTATGTGTGTAATTTTTATAACGCTTTATTTCGTAAGTGAAAACATATATATATATATATATATATATATATATATATATATATATATATATATATATATATATGTTTAATTCGATTTCAACGACAGATCAGTTGTGTAATTTGAGATAAAATGTGTTAGTTCAAAAATTTCTTCCCAAACTTCACTCTTCTTTATCGCAGTTTCAAAACGATTTTCTTCATATTGCGTATTTATTTATTTATTTTTTTTTATCGTTTTGACGTCATTTGCAAATGAAAATTTTTTGATAACGGTGTTCGGATAAAAAACACATTATCATCAATCACGGCTCTTTAATAATAAATAGGCTTTGATAGTCTTCAACGTGTTTTTCTATTGTATTTAGTATTGCATTATTTTACTTGCCGATTTGTTTAATTTTTATTTATTAATATTATATAAAATTATAAAATGTATAAATATTGATAAATTAAAATCTATTTTTTTTTAAAAGAAAAAGTTTTCACATAGTTTTAGCTGCGTATTTTTATTTTTAAAAATTATTTAATAAATTTAATTTTTTTATTATTATTTATAAAAATTAAAAAAGTTTATATTTATATCATTTTTTTTTAGTGAACAAATATTTCTCAACACAATCTTATAAGTTGCGTTTAATACGTTTCATATTTAAATTTTTTCAATTTCCATATACATAATTACAAATTTTTTCCAGTCATAATTAACTAGTATATAATATTTAAATGTTCTAAGAAATTTTTCTTCATATTTAACGGTGAAATGAAAATATTAAAGAATTTCTGTTTAACTATTATCATTTTAATTGTATCGGATCGATCTTGAAAATGAAAATAAGTTTCTTACTCGCCTTGATATGGTTCTTTGCACCGTGTGCTGCATTTAAAGTCGTACATTTTAAGGTCAACATTTTCAATGTACATCAATGGTATAAAGATATGTTCATTTTGCGTCGATCTTGAGCTAAAAAAAAAAAATACTGTGTTCTTTGTATTTTTGATGAGTAATGAATGACACCTTGAAATGCAGCACGTGCAATATATTTAAACTGTTGAGAAAAATTCGATATTATATTCAATAATATTACTTTTATAATTATTCCAGATTATGTATTTAAATTGTTAACAACAAATCAAATTAAAGTAGAGATTTTATTAAAATGAATTTGTTGAAGAACCTTGAAATTTGTTAATAATGTTTTTTTTTTAGGTGTTAAATCGATCTTATTATTTAGCATTTATTGAATTGATTCTAAAGTATAATAATATTACGCAGCGGCACTTTAAAATCTAGACAAAACATAGATAATATTAGAACGTGACTAATATTCAATGAAATAAAATATCTATCGAATAGTTTTAAAAACATATTGTTAAAAAATATATCTTTTATTTTGTATTGTTTTTGCCAATTCAAAAATTTAAATATAAATAGATATTAAAAATCATTATATTATTGAAATATATATATATATATATATATATATATATATATATATATATATATATATATATATATATATATATATATATATATATATATATATATACATCGTAAATGATGCATATAAGGGAGAGTTGTTGGAATTGTATCGATTTTATTATTTTAATTTTAAAAAATATTTATAAAGTATTTAGATGATTATTTAATTTTTTGAAAATTTTATAAAATTAACTCACGAATTTCTTTAATTAAATTTTGGATTAAAAATAATAAAATTAAAAAAAAAAGTGATTAAATGTGAAAATTAAGTAAAATCATTATTTCATTTCCATTGTTTTCTTCTTATAAAAGCATGAGAAAATTTTTCATTTTATTTTTAAAGTAAAAGTTAATTTATAAACTTTTCACTTAAAATTTAAAATAATAAATTAGTATACTATATAATTCAATAATGCGTATTAAAAACAAGGTAATTATTTTAAATATAATATTTAAAAGTAAATATTATATATACGAATAAATATAATTGACACTTTATGTTATATCGTCTATTTTTATTATAATATAATATTTTATTTAAGGCATTGGAAATGTTTTTAATTATCAAAATAAGAATCGATCCTTTTATGACACCGGTTCAATTATGGCGATTTTCCCATAATTTTAAAAATGCAAAAATATAATATAACGTATATTCATTTAAATAATTTTTTATTCATAAAATTTGCATAAATCTAGATTATATTACACGATTTTTGCATATATTTATTTTATATATGAGACATGGTCATGCCCGTGACTTTTTATGAATTTGTTTTGAAAAACGATTAGGAAGACAAGAGTTGCATAAAAGAATTTTATTTTTTTGTATAAGAATATATTAAAAAAATGCAAATATCATAATTAAAACATTTTTATTATGATATTTTATTAAATAAAATCATATTTTTTTTTACTACTGTTCATATTATAATCAAAAATTGATGCTAAATCTCAAATTTTATTAGCACAGCATGTAAAATATTATTTTTCAAAATAAATAAAATGTCCTTAACATTTGAAATTTTAAAAAAGTACACGTTTATCGATTTTAATCATTTTTAATATATAGAATATTATCGATCTTATAAAATTTTCATCTATTTGTTTCTATTTATTAGACAATCAAAAAAAAATATATGTACAATATTAAATTTTTACCTTGAACACAAATGTGAAATATAAGATATTAATTATTTTTTAATGCAATTTGATGCACATAAAATATCAGGAAAAGAACATTTATCAAAAAGCTAAAGAGAAAAATATTTTGCGCAACTTTTATTAACGTCAATATTAAGACGATAATGATTTTTTTTTCAATAAATATATATCACGACATTGAATATTCGTTTTAGTCATAAAATAAATCAATTTTTTTTGACTAACTACCGCTATTTGGATTTATGTCTTTTTTTACAATTTTTATTATACAATATATTATATATATTTTTAAAATTATAGTTAGATAATATAATGTTTTAGGTCGTAAATTTAGATATGATATAATAATTTAGAAATCGATGTAGTTATTGCAATATATATATATATATATATATATATATATATATATATATATACATATATTTATGGAAAAATGAATAACGGTTACGACGAAACATCTCGTGAAGAATATTTTTCTATAATTGCATCAAAACTTTTTTTTTTCTTTCAAATCGCTATATTTCTTTTACTTTAACATGAATAAACTTATCATGTTATGAAATTACGATAAATTAGAAATCGTAAATTCGACATGATATAAAAATGTTTCGTAAATATGTTTGGAAAACTTTAATAGAAATTTCTAGTTTTATCAATTTTTTCCGTTGTTTATTTGTGTACCGTAGAAAAATGTTTGAGAATAGAGATTTTCACGATTTTTTGAATATATAATTAACACAATATTAAAAATAGTAAGCATCATTACTAATTTTAATTGTTCCATTTCGATTATTTGTATATTTTTTATTAAAATAAAAATAAATTTCATAATATTATATATATATATATATATATATATATATATATATATATATATATATATATGTATAATGAGAACGCTACACATGAAATTACCATTGAATTGTATATAAAATATATTATACAGTTCCATTTATAAAACTTTCTTATGTAAATATCACAATAAATATAAAATATACGAGAGAATTATTATTATTTTAATATTATATAAAAATCACAAACTAGAAATATTGTACATTGAACTGATGAAATAAAAAAAAACAATGGCTTCAAATATTAAAAGTGAAAAAAAAACAATAAATTATGCTGATAGAAAATATTCTAAATATTTCTATCCTTGACATCTAAATTTCATAAATTTATACGTTTAATATAAACTTTTAATATTACATATTTATATATTCATATAGAAATGTAGCAACATCGATCTACTTTTGTATTAGTTAATCTTAATAATATTTTAGCATGCGGTTCGACTACTTTTTCCTTCTATGAAATATTTATCATTACAAAAAAAATAAATAAATAAATAGTAAAATGATATTTTTGCTTGCAGCTCCATATGTTAAACAGTGTCATTCGTCCGATCCACGATTAATAGAATGCTTCACGAATGCCCTGCATCATTTAAGACCATGGTTAGCCAGTGGAATACCAGAAATCGAAATGCCCAGTGTTGAACCTTTTGCCATTGATGAATTAAGTCTCTCCTTGAGTACTGGTCCATCAGGTTATAAAATATCATTGAGAAACATTGACGCATACGGAGCCAGCAATTATTCAATATCCAAACTCAAGTAAGTTGTATTAGCAATATATTTCTAAAGTATTTTTTTTTTTATATTAAATTAGATATTATTACCGACATACATATAATTGAAATCATTGTGTGTAGTAATTATATAAATATATATATATTTTTTGCATTGCATTAAAATTATATATTCAAAACAGGGGTTGCATTGAATTGATTATAATGTGATTTTTGATTACAGTTGTTTATTGTATCCTTGAAATGAAGAAAAAATACTTATTATACATATTATTATTATTATTTTTTTGAAAAGGTATCTTCGTTAAATACAATGTTCAAAAAGATTTAAATAATATTTTTGAAATTAAGGTACTCTAGTTACAATAATCATATATATATATATATATATATATATATATATATATATATATATATATATATATAACTAGAATTGTATTTTAAGATATTTTAGCCATAATAATTTTAATATAATAAATGACTCAAAGACTACATTGCGGCATAATTTTAAAAGAAAAAGATAGTTAATTAAGATGTGCATTTTGTGAAATTAAGTGAAAAATTTCAACATTGCATTATAACTCGTCATAATTGAATTGTTGACGATCTTTCGAACCGGATGACATTATTTCTAAATATAAATTCACAATTGACATCTTAGGCGGTTTGCGATTTCGAAATATATATATATATATTTTTTTTTTTTTAATCATGATAAGTTAAGTAACTTCAGTTAACTTACATTAGCGAAGCGTTGCAAAATTCACGGTTGACACACTAACTTTTTAAACCGCCTTATCCGAATATATTTTACGCTTTTATACGATTAAATGTTTTTAAAACATATACTCTGTATATTTACTTTTAAATATTGAAAATTTTAATGTATATATATATATATATATATATATATATATATATATATATATATATATATATATCAGAAATTGAAAATATAAATATTCAACATAATTATCATTTAATATGATTTTCTTGTAGTTTATAATTTTCTAATCATAAATATTACAAGCCAAATAATTAACATTATATTTAAATTTTAATAATTACTAAATTTTAATCAATTTAATTCTTAAATTTTTGGAGAAAATCAAAATCATCTATAAAACGATTGTTATTCGAAGTTATAAAGTATAAAATCTGAGTTAATTTATATATGGTAATATAGCAAATCTATTTTTTGTTAATTTTGTAAAAATATTTTTTTTTTATAAATTACAATTTAAATAATTTATTGTAAAAAAATCAACACTAAAAAAATATTTTTAATATTATTCATGTATAAAATAAAATATTTTTTTTTACAATATAAAAGTATACAAATAAGTTTAGTACTAAAATACTAATAATATTTAACAAATTGTTGTAATTCAAAATCAATACTAAAAAAAAAAAAAAAAATATTATCCTAAACATAATAATTCAATGATAGGTTAATAACTGAATCCATCATATTGTATACAGTCGATAGTCATTATATCGATTAAATCGCACATTCTACCGTGAAGAATGATGAAAAAAAAAATAAATTTCAGAATCATAAAGATCCAATGACATAATAACACTTGTATAATACACACGATTGTATACATTTATAGTGCGTTATTATTATCTCATAAATTATACGGACGTTCTTTTCTTAACACGCACGAAATTTTCGACGTCTCCAAATAGAAAAGAGGTGGAAGAAAACAACAAAAACGTGTCTATTTCATAATAGAAAATTATACGATTGCAGTTGCATCACGTTAACCACGGGAAGAAAGATGGTTTTTCGTCATCGTTTCAGTATAAAAGAAAAAAAAAAAAAAAATATATATATATATATATATATATATATATATATTAGAAAATTCTAACGCAGACGATGGTTTTTCATCAGTTTTTCCTGATATTGTGTTCATACTTGTGAACAATCATTAATATAATTGAAAATTTAATATGATATATATGTATATATATATATATATATAATACGATAAAAGTAATATTAATTTAAAAATGATTCAATCATCAATAAATCAATTTTAGAATGAATTCAGTTTTTATAAATATTAGTATTGCGTTATTATATATAATATATTCATATTTTTTCATATAAATATTAGTTGAAAAATCTAATTATAATAAATAAATACTATTTGAGATATTGACTATTATATTCTTAAGAATGTTTTTAATGATAACCTTGTATTGATTTCTCAATATCTTAACCTGAATATGTTTTTTTTTTGAAATGTACGCAAACAATACATGCACAAAATTAAATCATAAAAAAATTGTAAAGTTAGAATCATTTTAAAATAATTTAAAAATATATTAACAATGAACAGAAAGTAATTAAACATTATTATAGTTCTATATGAAGAATTTTAATTTATTGCTGTAACGACTTCATTACTTTCTTTTAAATAATAAAGCTGTAAAGATAGTTTTATTAATGTATATCACTATTATATCGTGAAGAACAACGTCATTAGTATAAAGAAATTTAGATATAATAAACATTAGGGAAATGTACAATAATTAGATACTATTAAACGAAATGAAGTGTTTACTTTAGATATAATTTAAAATAAAAATCTATATATATTTTTTTCCATTTAAGATTAAAAAAAGACAACAAGAATTCGTATATATAAAATTATAGTATAATACTGATATATTATATATATTTATCTTAGTGCAAATCGAATTCAATATGATGAAATACCGTGCAAGTAATTGACATGGTTTAATATAAAATGCCATATTATTTTTTTTCATTCAAAAATCACTGTTGCGTGTAATAATTGTGATATTGAGGAATTTTACTGTTTACGCTATTAGAATATATTATTACTTGGGAATGTGATGTGTTATTGTTTTTAGGTAAGGTTAAAGTTGATTTCATAACCCAACTATTACGTTGTACTTAGTTATAAATATCTAATAAGCATTGTATATATATATATATATATATATATATATATATATATATATATATATATTTTAATTAAAAAATAATATTTCAACATTTTTTTTATGTATATATGAAATACGATATTATATTATATTATATTGTTATGAAATTTTCAGATTGAGCGAAAATGGAAAACCCTTCGAAGCCAGAATCAAAATGCCGCTCTTGAAAATAAACGCAAGATATACAAGCAGCGGTGTACTATTTATATTACCAGCAAGCGGTAATGGAACCTTCAATGCACTTTTCGGTAAATAAATATTTTTTTTTTAATACTACTATTATTTGTATTTATATATATATATATATATAGTATGTGTATGAAGGTGAAAATATTACACAATTATAGACCTTCACACGGTTCAAATTCATAAGCATTTAGAATATGTGAAAGCTTGTTTTTTTTTTTTTTTTGGTTAATTATTTATATTTACTTGTAAAGAGGATTTATAAATAATATTTGTGACATGAGTTTACTCAGAACGTTAAGTGAGTTTAACATTAAAGAATGTTTATATTTGCGATGAAAAAATTTACAGAATTTATGTTTGAAAACTTATTTAATAATATAGTATAATTTAAATATTTAAATATCATATTAATATTTATTCTATTATAAGGAAAATATTAAAAATAACAACAGTTACCGAATTAAAACAAACAGTTTTTTTTTTAATTTTTCAGTAAACAATTATTTTTAACGTTATATATAAAAAAACATTAGGTTTACAAAATAATTTTAAGAAATAATAGTAGCATATTGTTTTATTTAGTATAAATCGACGTATGAAATAATATAAAAATCGATGCATGTAATAATGATTGAACCGAAAAATGTTAATTAATGTTAATCTATTATTTGCTATTCAATTTTTATAGCTTACGGCCTCAGAAAAAATACTGAAACCAATGCCGTATATTTAAAAGTGTTAAAGTGGTAAAGTCTACTTATAAAATTGAATAAAAATGTTTTACTTTTAAATTAAAAGTGTAATTATTTTCATCTATTCAGAAATTATATATGAATAAATAAAATAATGTTAGTATAAAAGAGTTAAAATAATTATACGTCATAATGAATATTTTTTATATATTTTATTTTTGTTTTATTTTTTTATATAATAAAAAAAACATTTTTTTAATAGGTTAAGTTCGTTCAAATTAAATATAAATTAACATCTAATTAAATTTTATTGATTTTACATTGAAATTATATGCAAGATTAAAAGTGCACTCACAAATAAAAACTTGTTTATACATTGAAATACAGTAGCCAAACATTAATCACAAATTAGAATACACATGTTTATAACGATTGATAATGAATTTATAGTTATATATATATATATATATATATATATATAAACATCAATTGCGTTAACTATTTCAATGTTGCGAATAATGCGTAAATGTCGACTTAAATTCACATGACAGACCATGACATGTATACACGATATTTTCATTAAACATTTACGTCGAATAGAAAAAAAAAAACATATCCGTTCAAAGGTTAAAAACTAATTTAATTCGATTCGAAAAATATTCCGTATCGTCTCAAGTCAAATGACAACGCTCGCAATGACCGTGAAGAATAATTTTGTGAATCAAATGGTTTTCGGTTTTTTTTTTTTTTTTTTTTTTGGTTTTTAGATGGTGTGACGGCTGATATAAGAGGTAAAGTGAGCACAAGCGATAAACCAGGTGGAAGATATTTACATGTCGACAGTCTAGAAGTAGACTTGCAAGTGAAAAACGTGCAAATGTCAGTCAAAAGAATATTCAACAACAACAGAATACTAAGTGAGTTCTAAATACGCGTAAAACGTTTTTTTTTTTTTTTGATTTGTGAATTTTTCTTAATAATTGTTAATCGCTTTTGTAATTGCAGTCGAGGCAATCAACCTCTTCTTGAGAGAGAATGGTCAAGAAGTACTCAGAGCGATGTTGCCTCAGTTGAGGATTCAGCTATCGAAAGTTTTCAAGAAAATCGTTAATCAATTGCTAAAGAATGTTCCGATACACGTTTTCTATGTTGAAAATTAATACTGCATTAAATTGTTGAAATTTTAAATATAAGATAATAAAAGTATTTTTTTTTCTACAATTTTTTACAAATTAATATGTTTTAGGTATTTTTTTAATTTGTCTGTATTATTTTTAATATTTTGTTTTTAATTTTTATACAAAAAGAAAAGTGTGATTATAAATAATAAAATGTGAAGATTGAAAAAAAAATATACAAATGATTTTTACGAGGCCTATAATAATAAATAATAATTTGTACGCGGTTAAACCAAAAAGTATTTTTAAAATATTATATCGCTTTTTATTAAAAAAAATACGATCATTTTTTTTACAAATTCATTTAAAATTTAATAATATAATATAATATATTTTTAAGCCATTATAAAAAAAATTGTATTGAAGTGAGAATTTTTTTTTGTAAAATCTAGAGACATCTATATATTAATTTCTTTATATATATGTAATATATTACAATGTTTTATAGTTTTTAAATTCCTATAGTTAATTTCTTAAAATAAATACATAAAAATAAAATATATTTCATTTTTATAAAAATTTCAAATTATACAAAAGATGCATTAAAATGAAAATATTTACTAAAATTGAAATTTTTATTGATATTTCATGAAATTTTAAATGAAAATAAAATAATTTCTCACTTAAAAGAACGTGTGAAGAAGGGATGCAATTATTATTTTAATATTTAGATATTATTATAATACCTAAAAGTTTTTATAAATCTTTCTTACATATTTATATTTAAAGGAAAAGTGCTAATATCTAAATTAAGGGTTGTTATGCAGAATTTTTGGTCAAAAATTTATATTAAAAGAAGTGTTTCTGCTAGAGAAATATTATAAGGACACAATGATTTTTTTCCCTTAATGTAATCACGAATTTTCAGGATTGAATTGTTTTTTAATATAATATATAGTGTTATACGGGATACGATTCTGAAAATGCATTATGAGCTGAAAATGATTAAAAGTGAGCATTATAGGGGTTGTCTTTCAAAATATCCTGCTAATTCTTATTTATATTCTACCATAAAATATATTGTCAAATGCGTTTAGACAAGAGTAATCGTATACAGAAAATAGTTTTTTCAGCATAGCTATGAGTAATAAAAATACTGAAATGCCTGAACACGCGACAAAACGTTTAAAATTCATTATGAAATATATTTTGTACATAAAATATTCTTTTAATTAAAAATAAAAAATATGTCGGGCCGCATTTTTTATTTTTAAAAAATACCCTTTGAAATTTTTTGCGCGGCCCATAAAAGAACCAATATAATTTTAAGAAAATGAACAAAGTTAAAGCGTGAACATGCCGAAATGTGGCCGTTAATAATTCTTTCTTTAGAAACGAATAATTTAATAGAAGTAATTAATTTATTTATGTGAAATATTTTCGATTTGAATAGAATACTTTCAGTGAAGAAATTTATAAGGAATATTTTGCCTTTGAATATCTTTTCAGTTTGAGTAATAGTTTTGAGATAGTCGTTACCAAATCCTCACAACGAGAAGTTTTGACCTAGAGGTCCCATTTTAGGTTTATTTTTAAACACTTTTTACGAGAAAATTATAGTTTTCGAAAACGGTCGAATTTTTTTAGATTTTTCGTAATTTTCGGAAGAAAGCTCCCTTTTCTGATCCTCTTTCACCTCATTATGTAGAATATATTTCCAAAAAGAAATTTCATAATATAAAAAAAAATCATCAAAACGTCTAATTTGACCGGAGTAATATTTATACATATGTAATTGGTTTTGTATTTTCTTTTTTAAAATTGTAAAATTTTTATTTTCTATCATTATTATAGTATGTTAATAAAATCACCATTTAAGTTAAATTTGAATATGTGACCCGAATAAATATTTTGAAAACAGCCCGCCGTCCCAAAAAAATTGACAACCCCCGCATTTGAGAATGGCTAAATATTAAAAAAAAATATTACACTATAATTTCTTAAGAATGTAATTATATATATATATATATATATATATATATATATATATATATATATATATATATATATATATATTCTTTATAACTTTGGAAGAAAGAAAAACAAATAATATGTATAAACAATATGTTAAGAGTAATATTTTAATTATTATTAAACATAATTAGTTATGATATTATAGATTTTATATTTTAACAAAAATAAAATAATTTTAAGAGGTGATCATCTGTAACAAAATATGAAGAAAATGGATATTATAGCAACGACGTCAGTAACTTTCTTCAATTATCGTGTGTTTTTTTTATTTAAACTGCAATTTCAGGTGCAATAAACTATAATATGAAAATGAGCAAAAAAAAATTTTTTTTTCTTGAAACATTTTTCTGAATTATAAGGGAAATAGTTTTATAATAAAAAAATCGCAACTATTATAAATTAATAATTGTATTTTTTAGATAAAGTATACTTTAATTAAATTACATTTATAGTATATCAATTGAATTATATTTTTAATGAATGAATGGAATATAAAGCATGATTATTATGATTATGATCAAATGATTAAATTGTTACGAACGGTTATATATATATATATATATATATATATATATATATATATATATATATATATATATATATACAGTCAGTTCTCGAGTTACGACCACCTCGACTTACGACTATTCGCAATTACGACGAAAAAATTTCATTTTTTTTTCTAAAAAATGTGTCAATTTTTTTTTATAGTTTTCGTCACATACATATCTAATATAATCTTGCACGCTTCTGACAATTTTTGACATTTTTGATGATTGATTCGACAGACAACGATAGATTTTTGAAGGTACAACCAAGCAATTACCTGTTATGATGAAATTTATAACGAGAAGAAAAACAAACTGTCCAAACAAAATTGGATTTGTTTATAAAAACAAAAAGTACTACTACTAAACTCGTTTGATAAATCTCAAGAGACAGCAATGAATAGCAATAGCTCAGATGATAATCGACCATAAGCCAGAATAATGCTTATATATATATATATATATATATATATATATATATATATATATATATATACTTATTTATGAATGTAGTTGGTTAATTAACCAACTAAAATAATAACAATTAAAAATTAAAAATCAGAAATAAAAGCCATTATATTTGCTTATATAATATATACATATATGTCTATCATATTATATTCTTTATTTTTGTATGATATTCGACTTACGACCATTTCGACTTACGTCCAAAGTTGTGGAACCGAACCCCGCCGTAAGTCGAGAACTGATTGTATATATATATATATACATATATATATATATATATACATATATATATATATATACACATATATATATATATATATATATATATATATATATATATATATATAATAAAAAAAAATCACAACAATTTGTTGTTTAAAGTAGACGAACACTGTTTTAAATATTTCGTATAAAATATTCATATAAGCAATAAAAATATTATAAATCCGTTATAATTGTAAAATAACATTAATTAAAAAAGTATGATTATTGATGTAGGTAGAATTGTATTTAATTTTTTTTATATATGCATATATATATATATATATATATATATATATATATATATATATATATATATATATATATATATATATATTTATATATCGAAGTTTACATACCCTGGAAATGGAACTCAATACAGTGTCACGGCCAGCGACCCGAGAGCTGGCGGTCAGTCTTCAAGAAGTGGCGAAGTCATATGCCAGCCAGTCGGCCACTGAACTCGATAGAAAGTGTACATCAAGACGAGCGGCCTTAACCCAATACTCGATTTTATGTTCCTATATCCGTTATTAGAATACTACATTTAACTATATATACATACATATACATATATATAGTGTTAAATTTTAAGTTTCGACTGATATTTCATTATGAATCATATATTGCACGCGTTCTTTTTGCTGATAACACTCGCCAAATGTGTCCATCCTCAACAGCGTAAGTTTTCTTTTTTTTCAGCTGAACAATTTCACTGTATACACACACACATATATGTATATATATATATATATATTATTTTTAAACATTTTTAGAATAATCCATATTTTTTATTTTTTATATTTTCATAATGTGAAGTGCATAAATAATTTACGATGTAAAATGACACGGTAAAGGTCATCGTAGGCGATCGAATGAATTTCCATACGTAAACATTGTATTTTTCAGCTATATATATATATATATATATATATATATATATATATATATCCACTGTAATTGTTTATTTATTTGTTTAATTATTTATGTATACGAGAATGAGCCATATCAAAATTATAATAAAGTTGTTATTTTTTACGCGTTAACCTTTAGATTCGTATTGTTTTCAATTTGTGTCATTGCTCAAAAATATCTATAATATGGAACCAGCAAATTTTGGAATATTTTGTATTATAAAAATATACATATTGTTTATAACTGAGTATACATAAAATTATTTGTACGTTTTGATTAATTTAATATATATATATATATTTTTTTTTTCATACGGTTTATAGTTTTAGTATAAAATCGAATTATTTATTTATTCATTGTAGAAATATTTAATATTTCCTGCTTATTGCACTTTCGTCCATTGTAAAAAAAAAAAGTGTCAATCGAAATGAAATTCTTTTACCTTAAAAGTTCAACGAAACAAAACGGTATATTAACCTCATTGATCTACAAATCAAGTTCAATGCCCCAATTCTTTCATACGATTCCATTAAATGCACGATCTCACCTATAATTTATTATTATTATTATTATTATTATTCAATGCATATTTAAATACAATATAATACAAATCGTGTTTTATATTTATTCATGAAAAATATTCATTTATCACACGAATTACATATTGTATTAAAATCGACTGACTCGATTGCGTATTTTCATAACTCGTACAGTATTAAATGAAAGTATATATATATATATATATATATATATATATATATATATATATATATATATATATATATATATATATATTTATATTAGACATTTGGTATTATGTTATTGTTTTTCTTCACTTTCTCTTTGATAAAATATATAAATTAGATATTTTTTTAATTTATAGTACTGTCACGAATATTTTCACAGTATTCAAAATGAAAATAAATTGAGAAGATCACAATTTTGTTAATAAAAAAAGTTTTAGATAAAAATGAGAAATAATTTTTTGGATATTTTTTTTCACAAAATCTTTATCAAAAAAAAAGAAAATGATTATGACTTTAATTTTCTTAAATAAATATTTTTTTAAAATTATGTTTGTAATTTTAGAATTTTTATAGAAAAATATTTATTTTAATAATAATGTCTATTATTATATATTGTATTAAAAATAAATTTTATTAATAATTTAATTATTGTAATCTTAATATATGATTTTTAAGAGAAAGTATATGAATCATATTTTGTATACAATAATATATATATATATATATATATATATATATATATATATATATATATATATATATATATATATATATATATTATCTTAATCGAAATAAAATTATTCACAATCCCAATTTCAGCACATTATTGAAATAACCTACATATTTTTTTGCTCGATACAAAGTGGACTGTGGAATTTAATAGTAAACATAATTTTATTTATTCAGTGAATCAACAAATTATTGTTAAGTGCCTGAACAAATTTCTCCATATATCCGTATTTTTTTTTAACATTGGACCTTGACACTGACATCTATAATTGTCTATTATTTCGCTATTTCGAATAATCGATATACCGTTGGGAAATCGTGCAAAAAAAAAAAAAAATTCAAAAGCGGCATTTCAAAGAAAAACATTTTCATAGAAAGGCTTTCACCAAAAAACGTTTGTAACTCGCTTGTATTTTGACGCGTGAAAGCTAAATTTATTATATCTTACTTTCACGCATTCAACGGTTCAATAATGTTACAAAAGTTTATTTAACAATTTTCCTTATTATAAATGTACATATATAAATTAAGAATTTGTATATAAATATATATATATATATATATATATATATATATATATATATATATATATAATAAAATGACCGCTTTCATAATTTTTACAGCATATTACATTGATAAATGTTACAAAGATGATCCTCAAGTAAATGATTGTTTATTAAAAAGCATGAATAAATTAGCAGAGCATTTTCGCAGTGGAATACCAGAACTTGGTATAACAGAAGTGTGTATTGTTTTTTTTTTATATAAATTTATACATGTAATTATTAAAATACCGTTATTAAATATAAAATTTATATATTATAGGTTGAACCGATAATAATTGATGAAATTGGCATCGCTTTAGGCAATGGACCTGATGGATACAGAGCATCTTTTATGGATATTCATGCATATGGAGTCAGTAATTTAACCATCACTAATGTTAGGTATGATAAAATTCATATAACAAAATATTATTATTTTATGAAAAAAAAAACTTTGTCTATAATATTATTACAATTAGAATTTTATATATCTTTAATAAATTTTTCATTACATATTACTGAATTATTTTGATATTTTTATTAAAATTTAAGATCGGATTTGGATTCACATCAATTTCAAGTAACAATGGTAGTGCCTAAAATAAAAGTAACAGCACGTTATAGATCTTCAGGAGTTCTTATCTTAATAAAAGCGTCTGGAGGTGGTGATTATTGGGGAGAATATGGTAAAATGAAACATTATAAATATATATATATATATATATTATTTTTTCAATTTTGAAGTGATCATGTTGAATTACTTTGAAAATTAAATTATATTAAAAAAAATGTATTCTAAAAAATAATAACATATTTTTTTAGGTGGTGTAAAAGCTAAAACGTATTTTAGAGCAAGACCTCGAAGGGTTAATGGTGTCACATATTTAACATTAGAACAATTGAAAATGGATTTCAGCGTTAAGGAAATAAATATGGGCGTAGAAAATGTACACAATGGAAACTCAATATTGCGTAAGTTTTTCCTAAATTATTAAATAAATCCAATTCATATTAAAATATAATATTTTCTAAATTCATGTATATATATATATATATATATATATATTATAGATGCTGCATTAAATCTTTTCATCAATACAAACGCTCAAGATTTATTGAAGGAAATGAAACCTGATTTGAAAAGAAAACTTGTTCAGATTATGTCTAATTTCATGAGCCGTTTAATGGAAAAAATACCATACGATAATTGGATAGAATAAAATGAACGTTTATTTTTAATTTTGTAAGATAAGTTGTGATTTTACATCTATTATGTAACTGAAATTATTACGGAGAGTTTATTTTTGACTATTTAATTATTTTTGTTATATAAATTTTGTAATAAATTTGTTTTTAGAAATAGTTTGTTTTATTTTCAAACATATATTTTTATAGATTTTTATTTAAATCTAAATTTTCTATGTTGAATTTCATATGATAAAAATAATGTTTGCGTATGTAATTTATATTAAAATAACATAATTAAAAATCTTTTCTATGTTACGAGTCATTAAAAATTTAATATAATTTATGATAATTTCAAGTTTAAGCATATCGATTTGTTAAATATTTTTTAGTTTTTGATTTAAAGCTATTAAATTTCCATATTTTGATTTTATAATAATTTCAAACGAATAGGTGAATTATTTTTATTCTAGTTTATTGTAAATTCTAATCACTGAATTAAAATTTATAATTTTTACCTTTTAATTATACTGGATTAAATGAAAATTACCTTGAAAACAATTAACTAAATTCTCACAAATAGATTTTTGTTGTATAAAACTTCTAAAAATAATTCTTTGAAACATTTATGCATTTAATATTATTTTATTATTTATAAAATATCACTATATATATATATATATATATATATATATATATATATATATATATATATATATATATATATATATATAATCTTTTTAAGTTGCCTTCATACACGTTATTTTTAAATTAATTTTATATATTCGATTTCACTCCATATTTTTATACTTTCA
This sequence comes from Leptonema lineaticorne, assembly GCA_024500535.1. Taxonomy (NCBI): domain Eukaryota; kingdom Metazoa; phylum Arthropoda; class Insecta; order Trichoptera; family Hydropsychidae; genus Leptonema; species Leptonema lineaticorne. Next base: position 9,624,299 of record JANIJI010000009.1, on the reverse strand, counting down.
AGGCTATTACTGTTCTAGAACGTTAAACCTTGAAATGTGAAATTTCTGGAATTTTCCACATTGGGTTCATCCAATCGAATAAATTATATTTTAGTAATATAAAAATAATTATTGCGTACATATTCATATTTAAAATGAGTTTTTATTTATACTTGATATCCTTGAAAAAATAATATATGGTCATTAATTTCATGAAAATTCTCTTTAATATACATATTTAACGTTGATTATAAGTAAAAAAAAATATTAATGAATAATTTTAAGTATTATATATGATTCAATTGCAAAATAGCTATTCAATTAATATATTTTGGAATATATGTCGGTTTCAAGGCTTAATTGAGATCGTATTTTTTATTATCAATACGTGAGTCCTCATTCATATTTTACAAAAAAAAAAAACAATTACGACTAAAGCTGGCCATTGCTTCATTTTTCAATCATCAATTATATTTCCAGATAAATGAAATTAAAAATAAAACGAAAGATTGGGCGTTATTGTTTTATTTCATTGCATTTCACACAATTATGATTCTGGAAATAGTTGTTTATATGTAAATTGAGAAAGTATTCTATTAGATAATTTTATAAACAACTTTGATAGTTCCTTTTCCAATGCCGGAATAAACTCCAAGACTAAAGTGTCAAAATTTTCATTGATGACATTATTTATAATTTCACCTGCAATAAAAAAAAATCTCAATTAATTGAAGTTTATAATAAAATCCACTATATATAATATTCACAACGTGTAATTTTTATAATAAAATTATATTGTTTGTTTTACTTACCAAAAGTCGAATCACCACCAAATAGATTAAATAGTTTTATTTTACCACTGCCAACCGTTATTTTCATTGTTATTCCTTTTACATATATGTATTCTTTGCCTTTTTTCTGTGTAATTTCACAATCCATCTGAACAGATCCAAAACCATCAGCTGAAAAATATTATTAATACATTTTTTGTTTTTAGCAAAAATGTACATTTTATATGAATGTATCTCACTGAAGTTTCCGAGTACTTTTCCAGTTCCTTTTATGGGTAAAAGTAAAATTCTTCCATTAATATCATATTGACCATCGATAGTTAGCCGCTTAAACAATATATCCAATGTTATTATTTTTGTGTCGAAGTCAATACTGAAATTCGCAAATATATTTATTTACGAATAACAAAATTATAAAATAAACATGAAAAAATATATTACTTTAAATTTTTTATATCAAAATTAGAACAACCAAAAACGTTGATATTATGTGCAGAAACTTGTAATCCCACATTTTGTCCGTGAGTTGGATTCAGTATTAAAAAATCATTCAGTAGAAAAGGTTCGATTGAAGGAATCTTTAACTCTGGAATCCCTATGATTAAAAAGTATTTATATCATATATATTTTTTCAAATTTGATTGGATTCTTTACTATTTAAATAAAAAAAAAATATTATAAAAAGAAGATTTACTTATTGTATTGTAAAAATTACAGTACCTTTAGCTAAATAGGGCTTTAGAAACAATACAGATTCTTTGAAACATGACTGAACCTTGGGATCATTTCTTTTGCATATATGTAAATATTCAGCTGAAATCAATATAATGATTTGTATTAATATATTTATATACAATATGTATTTATAATGAATATACTAACGAATTTCTTTTGCGATAGAAGATGTTACACAAATGAAAACCACAATCAACGATCTTTTATACATTTTAAAAGATATAATTGTGAGCGTAACGTACACAAGTTATTTGTTCAACGGTTACGGTTGAACTGCAAATATTTCGAGTTGAACCACCATTGATATGTTCTTGGCAATGAAATTTCCTAACCAGGAATTGCGATTTATAAATACATGAAAAAAAAAACAAACAACCAAAGTAACAACACGAACTTGTACTGCCTTCAAGAAGAACGACCCTGATTGTGAACAATATATTAAATGTAACACCGGCTTTTCATGATTATATATTACATTTTTGTCAGATCGTTTATACTCTTCGAATAATTTATGTATATATATATATATATATATATATATATATATATATATATATATATATATATATATATTGTATTTATTCCGTGACGCACAAATGCAATTGTCCTTCGTGAATACACTGAAAGTCGTGATCAACTCTTGCTGAACACGCATGGCAAACAAATTTGATATAGTATTGTTCAGTATAATGTTGTAAGACAATTGCTATTAGTCAAGTTGTACATATAGAATACTAATTGTTCACATTTAAGGTCGCACTAAATCTATATATGTACGAATTGATGATTCTGGGTTATCCGATTATATATATAACTATGAACATATTATTATTTTATTAATTAATATTATAAATCATCGCTTATAAGTGAAAAATATTAAATTAAAATATTAAGAGTGTATTGATATTTATATAATAATTCTTCTATTTATTCAAAATGAACAATCAATCTTAATAAATTATGTAAAGCATGGTAATGTTTGAATATCAATCCTATTTATTCTCTGATGTTCTTTAATCATAATATCTTACTTCTTCATTATTTATGTCTATTCTTAAATTTTGCATAGATAATTTAAAGTTATGTTATTTTACATTTCTAGTCGTGTAACGCATTTTAAGTGAAAATTGGTTTTAGCTTTTTTTTTGTAAGATTTGCACATTAAATGATATAACTATTTATGGTATTTAACATAATCAATTATGTAATCATATATTAAAGATTTGATTTTTTTTAATATTTGCTTTTAATGTTTATATTTTAGAGCGATTTAGTGTAAATGTAATAATACTATAATTTTTATTTTTTTTCTATAATAGTATTAACCTTATTAATTGGTCACAAAAAATTTTTCATTTTATTAAATGCAGCTCACGCTGTCAGAATTCCACATTTAGGTTTCATATCTAGGTCAAGAGATTTAGTTATTATGCTTCCAAGGTATTAGAATTTTCCATTCTCCATATTTTTTTTTATAAAATTATGGATAACATTATAGTAATTGAAAAAACAAACAATCTGTACAAAAGAAAATTAAAATAATTTCATGATACATTATTAAAACATAAATTGTATTTCACCTTTTATACAATAATGCACTTGTTGTTTATACAATGATTTACTTATAAGTTGAAAACAAGGTACAAAATGTGTTTTTTTGATAAATCACTATACTATGATTAATAAAACCTTATCATATGCAAATTTTAGTATAGAATAATTATGTAAAATAACTTCAGTTAAAGTAAATTATTTCGATGATTTTGATTTAACTAATTATAATATTATTGTAATTATATATGAGTATTGCTTTTAGGCAGATTATATAATTTTAAATATTAAATAAAAAAACATTACAAAATTAAATTTTAATTTATTCAAAACACCATCTAGTGAATTAAAAATATATAAATATATATTCATGCAATACAGCCATTAGATGGCATATAGTTTTATATATTAAGTATATAAGAAAATTAAAGTGACGTAATTTTTTTACAATTTTATTGTTAAAACGATAATATAAAAAATATATAGTATATTTAATATCAACAAATTTTAAATTTATTTTAATTAATATAGAAGTACATTAAAAATGAAGTTTTTTTATATATTAAAATTGGATGTATGGAGTAAATGAAACATTTTTCAATAAGAATATGAAAAATCATTTCAATCGAAGGGTTTAAAAATAAAAGGATAAAAAATAATATTATCTGAAGATTGAAATACACATTTTTTTATGTTATGTGATTTAATGATATCTCATTTATAAATATCGGTTTATGAAGATCACGTTATTGTGCTTTGAATATGTAATGAATAATAATTATAGTTAATGTTATGTTTTATTAAATTGGATAAAAACTAATGAAAATTTAGCAAGTCATATGTTATTTTGCTTGTTATTTTTTTTTGCATTATCTGTACATTACATTATCTGGATTATAATTAAATATGAATCAATATAAATTATTATTACAAATCTTAATACAATGCATAGAAAAACGATTGCATTAATATTTAAAGTATGATATAAATATATCTATTGTGATTATAAAACAATATTTTAATAAAGAATTATTAGTTAAACAATTATGTAATAATAATGTCATTATTCTGCATTTCCTGTATCAGATTGATATTAAAATATGCAATTGCAATTTAAGGAAATAAATTTATTAATTAATTCAGACATATTTTTCAGAATAATAAATAATTATAACTTCTTCATTCTTATTTTTTTTTAAATTTCCTATTTTAAATACTATTATAAGATTCATAATGAAAAATTTATACATTTTAATCAAGTGTATAATTGATTTGCTTTATATTGAGATAAAAATTTGTTAATTTCGTCTTTCATTTTTATTGAAAAACTTTCTCCAAATCTATTTTGTGCAAAATCTGAGTATTTCATAAGTTTTTTATTTATTTTATTACGAATTTTATTTGCTGAAATAATGAAAACAGTACTAATATTAATTATAACAAATTTTTAAAATGTTATATGAATTTTACAGGAAATTGTAATATAATGTAACTTACAAATTGTTTTGCTCGAAGGTACAGGATCATCTATATCCAATAAACCATTCATAGATTCAAATTTTACAGTCATATCTTCAACTTTTACATATATTTCATTGTCTTCATCAATCACTGTTCTAAACTTCATATCAATATTCAACAATATTTCTATGATATACAAATTTGAAATTTTCATATATTTATCTATGATTTAATTAAATAATAATTTAATATTTTTAATTCATATTGTCATACAGACCTAAATTTCTAGAATGTAATTTTCCAGAACGATTGATTTTCCATAAATAATAACGTCCTTTTAAAGTATAATCAGAATCTATATATATTGAATTAATGATGCATTTCATATTTGCAGTCGAGGTATCATGGTTAAATCTATAATAAAAGTTTGCAATTACATCTTTTAAATTATGTATGAATAGAAATAAATATCGTTGACTTGCTTTAAATAATGAATTTTGATGTTTGACATTCCTTTGATTGTCAAGTTTTTCAATGTGATATTCATTTTATGTGACGAATTAATCGCAACTGAATCGGCAAAAGATTCAAATGTTTTCTCATCTGGTATATCATATATGGAATTTCCTATAATATTTTGTTAAAATATATTAGCAATAAAAAGTATTAAAATATACTTAAAATAAATTTTTATATAAAACTGTTTTTTTTTATTCAATTTATTAATTATAGTTCACTGTATGTATTAATCATTTAACACGAGTGGGTTATATTATTTTTTAATGTAATTATTTATTTCATGACAGACTAGATTTTTAGTTCACTAATATATAAAAAAAAATATAGTATTTGGAAAAAAAATATTCAGAAATGACATTGTTTAAAAATTATGAATCAGTTATTTTATCAGTGGTCTACTATTTTGAGGAAAATCTTAAAATTAATTTAAAAAGAGGTATAACCCAATTTATGTTTTTTTTAATTCTAAAATAAATACAAATATTTTAAATAACATTCACTAATTAAAAATATTTTTAATTGTATTAACCTAAATTATTTGTACAATTCAAATGACAAGAAAGACTATGTAATTGATAAATAATTTTTATTCTTTTAATGTTATAGAAGAAATAACAAACATTATATCAAATATATACCTGTTTTTGTTGCTTCAATGAAACGTTGTAAATTATTTTTTAGACAGTCATCGAATTCATTACTATTTTTGTAGCACTTTTCAAAAAAATTGGCTAAAAATTTATATATATATATATATATATATATATATATATATATATATATATATATATATATATATATATATATATATATTATTTATATTAATAATATATTTAAAAACTCACGCAGCTCTTCAGCGTTAATTATAATAGTGAACAGAATTAACACAATACTTATTATTTTGATCGTCATTTTCTTCCACTTTAAATTTAATCTCAATATATTAAAATACAAGAATATACTTTTGAATCGTTCATTTGATAGGATCGAATGAAATGAATTACTTTGGTAGAATAAATAAGTCAATCAAATGCCACGGAGATAAAAAGCGTCAATGATAACATATATTTCTATTTGTCATGATTTATCATTTTAATACGCATAAATATATAACACATCGATATGTGAAATATTATAATATTTAATTATAATAAAATTATTTTATTACATAGTATTAATGTAAGATATGCTATAATATTCTTGTTAATAAAATTTTTAAAAAATATAACACTTATTAAGTGTAATTTAGAAAAATATAATAAATTCAATTTATCTATTTTGTTATTATATTTATAATTAAGTAGTTTTATTAGTTAGATAATCAATAATAATATTTTTTTTCTAGGAATATAACGATACAATATTTAGCAATATATAATACAATATAATAAAAGAAGACAATATAAAACAATGGGTCGGCAACCCGTGGTCCATCAAAGCGTCAATATAATTTTAGGAAAAATGAACAAAATTATAGCTTTGACGTACCGAAATGTGGCCGATGACAATATTTTCTTTATAAACGAATAATTAAATAGAAACCAACAACAATTACGCAAATTATGAATGAGGAATCTTATGAGCAATATTTTATTCATTGACACTTTTACAATCAGAATTATATATAATTTTTCCGGAAAACTCGAAAAATGGCCAAATTTTTTTTTGAAGTTTTTCGTAATTTTCGTAAGAAAGCTCCCTTTTCTGATCCTCTTTCTCCTCATTTTGTAGAATATATATCCAAAAACAAATTTAATAATATAAAAAAATCATCAAAAATGTCTATAATTTGATCGGAGTAATATTTAAACATATGTAATTGGTATTGTTTTTTCTTTTTTCCTTTGTTAAATTTTAAAATTTTTGTTTTCTAACATTATTATTATTAAAGTATATTAATAAAAAATATTTTTTCACACAAAAAAAATATTTTGAAAATGGCCCGCCGTCTGAAAAAGGTTGCCGACCCTTGATATAAAATATCTTTCTGATATTAGTAGGAAAATTCTTTAATTATGTTTTATTTTAAAATAGAATTATGAAAATAATAATAATTAGAATAAATTACTTGTATATATATATATATATATATATATATATATATATATATATATATATATATATATATATAATATATATATATATATATATATATATATATATATATATATATAATGAAAAATTATTTATTTTTAAGGCAAAAGTTGTTTATATGAATATTGTAAGAAAAATGTCCTAGTAATATCTAAAAAAATCTTAGAAAATTCTTCTTGTAGAGCGTTTGTTATATCCTTTGAATATATTGAAAAGTTTTCATTAATGCTTTTTTGAACTCTTTTAGCTGAAATAAAAAAAAATATCTATATATATATATATATATGTTCCTTAGAAAAAATACACATATAAATATTACATTTTTTTTTCTTACTTAGGAAATTACTATTTGGAAAAATTTTATCCAGAACAATATTACCACCGCTATTTTTAATGTTAACTTTAACATCGCGTACAAAAATGTAAGCTTCATTCTGTTTCTTGTTCTTTCTGTAGTTTATATATATATCAATGGTTGTATTTCCTATAAAATTTATTTATCTTATTTAAACAAATATACAGAAGTCACCGTTAAAAATTCACGTATCTCATATAGAAAATTATATTGAATGATTTTATTATTAAAAAGATCTATAATTATTTACACGATTACTTACGCAGATAACCGGTTATTTTATCAGAGCCGGAAACTGCAAATAAACCATAGCGACCTTCCAGACTATATTCACCTTGCATACGAAGTGCATTTATAAACGAATTTATTACTAAAGATTCGCCATTGGATGAATTCCTGAATATTATATATATATATATATATATATATATATATATATATATATATATATTCCGTTTATTTTTTTTTATTTTTTGTTTTGTGATAAATTAAGCAAAATAAATATTTGATCACTTTTAAAATATTTAATTCGTCTCAAAAATATATACTGACTTGAATTCAACATTGGTCGTATTATATTCAGACAATCCAAATAAATACAATTTCTTAATAGAAAATTTATATTTTCCTTTGGGTCCAGATGGTTTTTCAGTTAGAAGATTTTCTATATATATTGGATCCAATTTAGGAATACCGTAAAATATATCACCTATAAAAATGACAATACATTTATAATATATGAATTTTATTTAAATTTGACGAAATATTTTCTGAAATATAACAATTTATTATTACTCTATAAACAAAATTGTATTCGAATTTAGAATAAAATATTTAATTATTTATTTGATAAATAATAATAAACAAACGCGAAGGCTTATAAATTAACCATTTCAAGAGAAAATTTTCTGGTTTTAAAGGTTATTCAGTATATAGTATTTAAATTAAATAAAATTTTACATACCATTTAATGTATATTGTCGTAGTTGATTTATACTTTGTGTGATACAAAAATTAATATAAAAATCATCATTTTTGCATACATTCAAAAATTTTGCTAAAAAATATCAATATATAAATATTTATTAATTAATGATATAATTTATTAAATATTTACATACGTAATTCTTTTCCTAAAATTGTTACGCAAAAAAATATTAGCGCGAATAATATTAATTTTACCATTCTTAAATATTATATATATATACAGATTATATAGTAATAAAAGACTATCATTAACTAATATATTTATTAAAATTATTGCATTTATATATGTATGAATATTTAAAACAAACATTGATAAGAATTTTTGTTCTAGATTTACTCATCAAACTCTAACCCATCTACGTCTATATATTTTAAATATATGCTATTTATTTACATATATTTTTAATAATCAAAAATAAATCATATATATATATATATATATATATATATATATATATATATATATATATATATATAATCTAATGATTCACATTATATATACATTATATTATTTCGAAAGAAAAAAATCTGTATGTATTTATGAAATTTTGGTTTTTCCTTAACTTTTTTATACATCTTGGATATGAGAAATGAATAGGTTAAATTATTATAATTTGAATATAATTATATTTGTGATTGGAATGGCATCTTACATCATGTTTGTACAGAAACGAGTCAGATAATTTCAACTTCATATTTTTGGTTTAATAATTAATTTTTATTTATTTTTTTTTAACAAAATCACTTCATAATATATCAATTTATGTCTAATAGAAAAGTAAACAAATAATCGTGAATAATAGGATAGTTTGGAATATACACAACATTTGAAAAAAGAAGAAGTTATAATTTAACTAAAGAAAAAAGGAATAATACGTTATTAAAAAATATTGATAATAAAAATTATAATATTGAACAATTATTCAGTATATGTATTTCCTAAATCTTTATGAGTCTTATTTTATTAGTAATTTAAAAAATCTTTATACTTGTCAGTAAGTAAATTGAATATATCAATAAAGAAAATTGTTCATATTTTAGATGCAACTGTTACGTGATTCAAAACCAGAATAATTAAAGTTAAATTAAAACTTTAATCTTTATATTTATGACGAGAATTATAGACATTAATTTTATTTGATATTTGTAACTAGAGAACATATATTTAAAAGTGAATTATTAATTTTCTTTTCAAATACATTGTAATATATGGACGAAGAATTTTCCTTACAAAAATATTAATTATTTGAAGGAATTTATATTGCTAAATTACCTTTTCCTTATAATTTCAATTTATATAATATTATATTAATTCATAAGATTTATAGATAAAACAGTATCTAAAATTTTCAACTGTCAACCTTCATATGATACTAAAATATAAAAAGAAAAATGTATTTTATTCTAACATATTCAAATAACATTCATAGAAAAACGTATAATCATTATATTTAATACAAAACGATAATAAAAATTTTATTCTCGTTTTTCTTTCTTGACTATTATATATATATATATATATATATATATATATATATATATATATATATATATATAGTTGTTCTTTTTAAGAAGAATACAAAAACCGCATAACACATTTTGACTACTAATTTATAATAATAATTTACTAATGTGTTTTTCTTATTTTGACTTCTACATTATTTACTATAAGCACACGTGTCCTGTTCAAAGTTTTCAAAATAAAATATTACGCCATAAATTCTATGAAACTGTCTTTAAAAAAGAAAAAAAAAGGAAAAAATCAAAATTGTTTACATATATATATATATTACTAATAATAAAATACAAATACATGTAATATTTGAATACAAATGAATGTATATTATTATGGTTTTATATATATTATCACACGTCATAGACGCTATATAAGCCTTGATCGGTCATCGTTAGAGATCTTAACCATTGTTATCGTTCATCAGTTAAGAAGTTCTATTCGTTGAACGTTGGTTAAGTTTAGAAAAAAAAAATATCATGTTCAAGCATTATATATTTTTGCCTATATTTTTGCTGCACATTTTAGCAGTTGAAATAAGTTATTCTGAAATACGTAAGTTTAATATATTTATGTTTATAAATGCATATGAAAATATATTAAATAGTAAAAATAATTTTAATATAAAAAAATATATAATGAAATATCGATATAAACAATTCATTGTATTTTATTTGATAATGTAATTATTTAATATATATATAAAAATGTTTGAAATTTCAAAAACGTTTTTACTATTTACATTGTTTGAAAAATATTTTTTTTTACTGATCGAAATGGTAATTTGATACCTGAAAATTATTAAAACTTATCAATTTTAATTATTATCACATTTCATTTCTATCTGTTTATGTTTCCGATTTGTAATATTTTACATTAAAAAATAAATAAATTTTCGTATAGAAACACACAAAAATATATGACACGAATAATAATAATATTAATGTCATATAAATACTAAAAATACTCAAATTTTTTTTACTGAATAATTAAAATTTATAATTATTAAAACATATGATTGAATGATTTGCATTAATTTAATATTTATTTAATTAGTTAAGATGCTATCACGACATTTATTTTTGCACTGTTCTATTATGATATCATCTCATTTTCATCAACATAAAATTGATGTAATTTTAAATACAATCAGTTGTCAGAGTATGTTATGTTATTTATGTTAATTACTATATATACATTACTTTTCATATAACTCGAATGCTTTCAATTAATTTCTTATGATGCAATATATAATGCTATAGAATTGTTTTATAATACTATTATACAGTGTAATTAAAATGATAATTAAAAAAAAATATACGTGTTAACTTCCGATTGAAAACGCGGCAATTAAAAAATTAAATTTTTTGTAAATCATAAATTTATATAGATTATTATAGTATATATTGAAGATGAATTTATTCACAAATAATTGTCTATTTTCAATGATAATAGACAATTATTTATGGATAAATAATGTAGTTGTAGTAAAAATAAAAACCAATTTTTAATTTTATTTTTTTAACAATTTACATATATAAATTTATCATTCTTTAAAAATGTTTATAAGTCTAGTTGTCGTTAAAATGTCTTGGGAAGAATTTGTAACTGTTTTAATTTCTATATATATATATATATATATATATATATATTAGAAAAAACTGATGAAATATCAGTTTATTTCAAAATAAGTTATATTGTATATTTTGATATAACAGTAATATTTTTAAGATATATTGACATTTGTAAATGAATTTCAAAATTATAATATAATATTAACGGTTCATTATAAATGTAATTATATTTTAATCTATTATATGCAATGAACAATAAAATATTTAATAATACAAATGAATTTCCCATCATAAATTGTAAATTATCTTAATAATAAGCTATTAAGATGCTGTAGATTTCTCAATAAACGTATTTTTAATAAATAGTAAATAATAGAGAATACAAATTGCACATCTAAGAAATTCCATATGCATAAAAACTATATGCTATTATAATTTTAAAGAACGTAGTCATTTGATTTTCTAAGAAATCTTTAAAAAAAATATATGAAAAGTCAATTTTATTTATTTGCACGGTTATTACTATGTTTTGACGTCAAAATTATAAATAATTATTTTTAAATATATTTATATGTATTTGAATAAGCACCAGATTACCTTGACCCAAAATGTTTATTTAGGATGATAAATTATATTTTTTTATGTAATTTTATTAAAAATTACCATCAAATATTGTAAACATTAAAAAAAACTAATTTATTTTAATATTAAATCAATTTGACGATGCACTAAAAATATTCAATAAATTTTCTTAAAATAATCGTAAAAAAAAGATATATTATTTTTATCATGATTAGCTATACTAATTCTTATATATTTTCATCATTCAATTTTTTTTATAATACTTGAACATCGAATGATAATTTTTTTCCTGAAGAAGTCTTTCATATGACACCATCCTTTTAGTTACAGAAATAACTGAGTTATTTCAAGTAATTTATATTAAATTTTCACTGAAAACCTCCATTTTCTTGCATGTTTTTAGGATTGCATTTACATATTCCTTTTTTTGTATCATGATTTTGTTATTATATTTTTTTCTTATTATATTTCTCAAACTTCCTAAAAATTTTTAGAGGTTAATATAAACGCAATTACAAAATCCTACATTTTTCTATTTTGTAATATACTAGTCATTTTTTTTTTGTTTAGTACTATTCATATCGTCTGAGATGATTTGAATTAATAAGTAATTTTATATCCATAGCAAAATTGCGTGTGATATTTTTACAGCTAGTTATATCAATGTGTGCAAAAGAGATTCAGAAACTATAAATGAATGCATACGAAATTCTATTGAAACATTAAGACCTAAACTTAAAGAAGGTATACCAGAATTTAGAGTACCAGCTTTGGAACCATTAGTAATACCAGAGGTGTCGTTATTTCTAAATTTTGTATTTTTTAGTATTTTTTTAAGTACGTATAGTATTTAATATATGTTATTTAGTTAATTATAGACCAAGGCAACGTGATACGATTCAAAGCTACTGGTAAAGATGTAAAAATAAGCGGTGCCAGCAACTTCAAGTTGAAAAGTTTAGAGTAAATATATATTATTTATATTTGTAAAAAAAATATATGAAAAAAAAGCATATATTATATTTCAATTTTTGTTTTTATAATCAGTGTTGATTTGGATAATCTACTAATCACAACAAGAGCTTACTTTCCTAGATTGCAAATTGACGGAAAATATGATCTTGATGCGCGATTATTATTAATACCGGTTCATGGTAAAGGAGACATTCAAACAAATGCCAGTAAGTTCCGATACTATTGACTTAACTTTTTCTAAATATCTAATCTGTTATGATGATTTTTTAACACAATTTTCAAATAGTAAATATTTGATTTAATGCGATTAAAAAATAATCTTAATATCATAGATCAGAATGTGAAATTTTATAATTTACAGCCAAATGTTATGCGGACATTGTTCTTCAAGGAAAATTAGATGAGAAGAATGGAAAAGAATATTTAAAATTTTCAGAAGTTTCGACAGATATTGATGTTCACGATTACTCTATGCATATAACGAATTTGTTCAATGGAGATCAACAAATGGGTAACAATAAAAAATATTTAAAACATTATATGTTACAATAAATTAATTGTTGTGTTATAAATTTTAGATGATGTTGCTAATCAACTACTTAATCAGAATAAAGGAGAATTTTTGAGAGCTTCCAAACCTTTTATCGAAAGAACATGTTCGAATCTGTTTAAAAAGATTGCTAATCGTATAGCAGGAAGTTTTCCTTTTGATGAAATTTTACCATTATCTTAAATTTTAACTGGGCATGTGTCACAACTTTTACAACCTGTAAATGTAAAATATTTTTCGTTCGATATGTAGAAATATGTATATATTGTTTCATTGTTAGTGTTAAAAAAATAAATTGATAAAAAATAATACTAATAAAAATATTCTATTAATATATTTTATGTACATTAATCACAATCTATATAAATGTATTCATTACATTTATGGAACTTATCACATATAAACTTAGGTTTATATTACATTTTCGAAACAAGTCCATATGAAACGCTACAAAACCACACGCACGCACACGAAATGCAATATTTATATATTTTTTTTTTTTGGTTTAAAAAAAGGTTGCTCACTATAAAAATGATTGAAATTGATACAAAAGTTTAATTGCAAAATTTTTCTACACAATTTCACGCCTTAGGTGGAATATTGTTTTGTTACATATGTGTTTAATAACACACAAAAACTCCAAAATCACAAACTTATAAAAGTGAATCGAATAGTTCTTTAATTTGATTCTAAGGTGAAGATACATATTTTAATCAAATTAGGTAATGATTTTTATCAATTTGCTAAAGGTACATAAATTTAATTCGATTTTGCTTTCATTTAAATTTACTTATTTATTTTATGAAAGGAAATTTTAATTTTTTTTTATTTAATTTTTAAATAGAAATTTTACCATATTAAAAAAAATTATTATTATAATTCTGTGTGAATAATAGGGTTATTCGCTCCTAAGTCATCAGTGTGAATAAAAAACCCTTCCATTGCTTGCCAATCTGTATAAGCACTATATAATGAGTTAACTCCAACAACTTCTCCTTGACCATTGATAGGTCGCCCAAATGTACGTCCAGAACCAGCTAAATAACTAATATAAAAAAATGTTATATTTCTGAATTTAAAAAACTAAATATAGATAAAAAAAAATTAACACTAACGCATCAGTATCGATGTGTCTCAACTTAATTGGAGTATCTCTTCTCCAATAATCATTATTGCAAACAACTTTCCAATGGTCTCCTGTATCACCTTCACCATGAGAATCTCCATAACAAGAAATTTCTTGATTGCCTGATAGAGGAGATGAAAAATGATGTGAATGAAGATTTTTCGATGTAGCTATGTGATAAAGACGAATTATTGAATTGCATTTGATTGGTTCTCTATAAAGAAAATACAGTCAAAATAAAATTAAGATGCACGGCATAAAATATTTTAATTAATATTTACCCTCTTGCGCACTGTTTTCCAGTTTCCGATTTAATTTGCCAATGGCTATTGTTATCATCTTGAACGTCAATGGCTGTAACAGACTGTTGTCCAGAACCAGTACCATATTTAACATCATGAGAATGTAATCTTAAGCGCAAATCAGTATTTATTAATTTTAAGACAGAACCACATGTTACAAACTGTGTTTTATATCCTAAAAAATATTATTTAAAAGTTAATATTCTTTCCTATAAATGTTGTTAATTATCAAAATAAACAAATTTAATTTCATTAAGTGACCATAAAACAACATTCCCAATATTTCTATTATTATTACTACTATGTTTAAATACATTTTTTATTTTGGAATTATATATTTTTAAGAAATAATTTACAATACCAAATTGTAGATGATTAAATAATAGATATAATTTTCTAATTAAATACAACAATTAAAAATTTACATTAATTAAAATAAATTCAAAATTCCAAAATGTAAGAGGTTATGTGTTATTTATCGGAGAAAATATATAAAACGGGTATTTATTATTGTTTATTCGCATTTTAAATAAATGTTTATTATAAAAATAGTGAAAATGTTTGTATAATTCTATTAAATTCATGAAAAAATATATATCACACATGACAAACAAATTGGAAGTAGAGGATGGGACACGTAGTTTTGACAGCCAATCGAAAAACGACACGTGAACGTCAAAACGTACGTAGCTTTTTCATGACTTAAAATTGATTGAATAATTATAATTTTTCGTTCAAAAATATTAAATGAAATTAAAACAACGTTTACCATGTACGCCAATTAAACTTATTGTCAAAATAAGAGATATTATAATGCAAATCGATGACATGATAGACGTCAACGTACCGCCCACCATCTTGAAAAAAACTATTCTATGTAATAACAACTTTAAATACGAGCATAATTCTTAATAAACCAAACAAATTTGACACTTTTTTCTGGTATTGACAGAATAATTAAATTTATGTTAAAAATATCTCACTTTAATTAAAACCTATCGTTGATGAAATCTGTGCTTCAATAAGCAACAGCATCAAGGATTTTAAAAAAAAAAAATCATTTTTTGAAAATTTATTTATTATATAAGAAATTTATATTTTGACAAAAAAATATTCCTAAAATAATTTCTATTATAACAAAAATAAAAAAAATAATTGGTAAAATTATATTCCCCTTTTGATGGCTTTGGGAGCCATATTAACCTTGACTGGTTTACAAAGGTCTATTAAAACAAGTTCTTTTTTACCCATTCCTGTTTGTTTGGGTACAGCTAAACATAATGATATCTCAATTGGACTTGCATCAGACCATACCTGATGCGATACCAATACTTTAGTTATTAATCGCAGATTGGAACCATTTTCTGTTATATCTAAATTTACAAAAGAAAAAAAATATCAAGCACATATTTCCTAGTTAATAAGAATACGAATATAATTAAAATTTACCCTTTTCTATGGGATCAAGCTTCCTTAAGTGACCTGCTCTTGGTACACTCAGATGTACAAGTTGATCAGGATATTTTACCCTTACACGTAATGTGGAAGGATCGCGAATATGTAAAATTTCTGCTTCTAAAGGTATTGCTGCAATTAATCCAGCAGTAAATTTGACTGCTGTTTCTGTTTCTCCAACTGGTTCTAATATACTAGCAGTGCACATTCTTATCTAAAATATAAAATGCAAAGAATAATAAATCAATTATCTCAACATATGTACATTATTTATGCATGTATACAAATATATACAAACATGCATACTAATATATGTATATGTGTAAAATTACATTAGTATTTGGTCTTGGAGTCAATGAAGGAGGTACGCTTTTTAACAATGGAAGTAAACAACGAGCAACAGGACCTGGTTTATGTTCAGATAAAGTAGCTAATTGTTGAAAAACTCCTATTGTAAATTGATCGAGTTCTGAACCTAAGGTAAAGTATTATTAAAATAATAATTAACTGCAATTTTTAATTTATTATAAGTAAACATAAAATAATACCAAATTCAACAAGAAAACGATCCAATTCTTCGATCTCGATTAATAGAGCTTGGCAAGGTGCTAAAGCAGATTGATTACTACCTCGTACTATATAAACTAATTGTAAAACCAAAGCACGCAAAGTTAACTGTTTCACGGCCGAAATATCTTCATTAATACAACCCACAAATAGATGCTGTAATCTGTATTAATATAACATGTCACAATGTTGTTAAAGAATTTTAAATTATTATATTTCTGGAAATAATTACTTTAAGCAATTCGTCATTAATGTGGATATGTTATTTTTAATGATGAGTCCTTGAGGAGAAGCCAACGCTGCAGGATTGTTCCAAACTCTGTTCGATAATACAGAACATAAAAGCAATTCACAACCAAGATACAATGCTGTAAAATTAGCTCCTCCACTTACTGCTGGATCTATTTCTGCCAATCTACAATTATATTAAAATTAAAACTATAAGATAAATAAATGAAAAAGTAATCTAACACATTTAAACAATTTTACCTATTTAATTGATTTTGTGCAGCGGATAATATGGTTGTTCGAACTCTGGTTGATGTTCCAGCGTTATCCACATTGCTCATAATTGTATCAAGTAAATTACGAGTATTATCAGCAATTTGATTTGATGAGATTTTCACGACTGTATTATTATCATTAGAAAGCGCAGCAGCTTCTGACATTAAAGAGTCTCCTAAAAACATAAATTTATATATATATATATATATATATATATATATATATATATATATATATATATATATATACTACTGTGATCAAAAAGTAAGGTGAAATTGTCATTTAAAACTCCCAGGCATTAGGAAGGCGGATAAATTGTAAATATTTTTTTCTAGGTTAGTAGGCCTGTCTATAACATTTACTCTGTAATGATTTGACTGTGTAAAACTTCTAGCTATTTAACAAACTCAAAAGACCAATGCGGGGACGCCGTTTTGACAAGATTAAGGAGATAAAAACCAAATTGAAGGTCTTGAAGGTTATACCGGAAAAAGACGATTCCGACGGTTTCGAGGACTTGAAAAAGCGTTGACAAAAGTGCGTTTTATCAGACAAGGATTACTTTAGAGGAGATAAATTTGATTTGGAAGAATAAATAAAGAATCTATATGAATAAATAAAGAATGCACCTTACTTTTTGATCACAGTGTTATATATATAAATGACAGAAATTATTAGTTCAAACATTATTACCAATGCGTAATTGTGGCACTAGATGAGGCATTGTATCGCGTAAATAAGAATAATGTTTCGTAGTATGTTCTTCAAATAACTGTAACATAGCACTACAATGTTGAGCAGCATTCAATACCAAAATCAATATGCAAATATCTGTAATAGAAAAATTAATGCAAATTGTAATGCATTATATATAATAAATTATGTAATTTAGAAAAACTCACAAGAAGGATCTTCAACATCAGGTTGAGGCATATCAAAAAATGGATGAATATTCAACAATTGTGGTACAAGTGGTAGAGTTAATTCTGGATGGCGTGCACCAATTTTTTGCAGACATCGATAGGTAGATTTTTTGTCCTATTAAAATAATACGACAATTAAAAAGAAACACTATCAATAGTAAAAAATATTCACTTTTACGTACCTGTGGATATTTTTTTAAATTTTCCAAAATTTTTTCAACACACATTTCAAGACAAACTTTTGAAGCCAGAGTACTAGAAGCTAGCATTCTATGTAAGCCCTCTCGAACATCCATAGAAAAATCCTAAAATTTATATAAATTCTGAATAAAAGAAATTAATTGAAAAACATTTTTCCATTTTTTTTAATTACCTCAAGTGCACCCAAAATTGTTTCTAATTGATCCTCTCGTAAAATAATATGACTAGATATTTTAGTTAAACTATCGATTGCTTTTAATCTAACATCTTCAATTTCATCATTAAACATATCGACCAAAAAATCTAACGATGTTGTAGCAAATATGGGATTATGAAGTGCTAACTGACAAACAGATTCAACAGCAGCAGATCTAACCTCTGAAATACAAATTATACCTATTATTAGAATTTTTTTCTTTAAAACTCACTCTACAATTAAATTGCTTAAATTATTTTGTAATTATTGTTAAAACAATAACGTATTATTAAATGAATATTGTTAAATTTAAAGATATCTTTTTTTTGAAAAGTAGTAATAAAATGAGAAGAATATAGAGATGGTTAATTTAAAAAATAGATTATTAAATTAAAAGTTACAAAGATCAATGCACACCTAAAAATTCATCTTCTAAACCATGAACAAAAGCTCCTGCTGCTCCTCCAGCCATCAGTGAAAGCGGAGCAACTACTGCTTCATGTAAAAACTCACGAGGATTGTCAGCTCCCCATCGACGTCCATCAGCCCATTCACCAGATGCAAGTAATTGTGCACCCCGTTCATGCGCTGTTAATTTACGCTATTAGTAGAAAAGATTATTAGGCAAAAGTTTTATGTACTAGATAACTACAAGATAATTATTAAGATATAACTAACTCTCATGTTACTCATTAATTTTTTATCGAGCGTTTGTTGCAAAAATTTTTGACTGACTTTTTGCATTCCTCCAAGTAGAGTACAAGCTAACGCTCTTGTTACCATGGATAAATCATTTACTGCACCGCATATTCTAACAAATGCATCGTCAACAAGTCTTAAGGTAGTTTCACCATCAGGCAAAGTTATAATACTAAAAAAATGTTTATTTAATAAATAATTAATATTTACAGAAAGTATACAAAATAAATAATACTTACTTTTCCGGATATTTATTTCCTAACAAATGTACTAATTTCAAAGCTACTTGTCTAACAATTTCATAATCATCAGACAGAGCAGGGCACACTTGATCATAGAGTTTAGGATCTAAAGTTAATCCTCTTTTATCCATCGTCAACATTGCTTCAAATGCTTGGCATCTAACTCGTGCATCCTAAATAATGCGTAAATTCAATATAAAATAAGCAAAATTCAGTAATGTTTAAATGTTTAAGAATATAAAACCTGTGAATAAGTATAATCTGCAATTAGCTTCATAATATTTTCTGCTTCAACTGTCTTTTCTAAAGATACTGGGAATAGTTCGCTTATTAATTGAAGACATTGACATTTGACTCGGTGGCTGGTATCTTTTAAATAATCTTTAGTTACAGCGATCAATTTCATATGTAAATCATCATTATTAATTTTAGTTCCCAGTTTGAAGATTGAAGTTATACCTTGGGCAATAACTTTGTGAGATTCCTCATTTTTCAATAAAGTAATAGTTTCCTCGATTAGGTAGTTTATGTCGGCTCCTGGACATTCAAAACCAATATCGCAAAACATCCACAATATTTTCATGCGCACAGCCGATCCTTCTTCTGACCGGAAATGTTCGGATAATTTTTTAATAGCTTCTTCAACATCTGACTCTTGAAATTGGAGACAATCCGAAATTCTCAATAATAACTGCAAAGCGTCATTGCTTGTTTTACATTTATCCAACATTCCAATAAATACAGCTGCCGAACTTCCGATTAAAGGTTTTTTAACCAAATTTAATTTTTTAGTCGGCGGTTCCTACAAATCAAGATGATCAAATATAATACAAAATAAATTACAATAAATTGAGGTTATGATTGAAAAAAATTACTTGAGAGTGTCCATATTCAGCGAGAGCACGTTTTTTCAGTAATGCCGCCATTTCTCATGTGAAACACAAAATAAATGAATCTTTTTTACCAGCTTGATATCTAGCATTCGATGGTTACAAACTCCGCAGTTGACATTCGCATCACGACGCTGTCATCAGTGAAGGAATAAAGCTCTTAAATATTAACCATATTCGTATTAAGAATATTTCTTTATAATTTTGTAAACTTAAATTAAAATCAATTCATGAAATATTAAATTCATACACCAAATTTTAATAAGATAATGTGATTAAAAATACATATATCAACATATGTATTTTTAATCTTAATTTTTTTAAATTTATGTATAAATATAATACAACTTGTAGCCAAAATAAAATTAATTAATTAGTAAAAGCATTGTATTTAATGTACTATATTTTATTGCATTGAATTAATGATTAAATCTTAATTTATGTTTGTTGCAACAATAGACAAAAAATAACAATGAATTGTAATAACAATAATAATGCCATTTCAATATTACGAAATATAAAAGTTCATTTTTGAATCAATAGATGTCGATACAAACTAAGTAATATTTATTAAATGAATTAGTAATATTAAATATCTGGATTAGTTAATGGAAAAATCTAGATTCATTCCAAGTATTTTAGATTAATAGCTCAATTCAAGATGTCCACATCCGCTAACATAGAACTGAATTTTCTGGAATAATATTGGTCAAATACATTTCTAGAATAATTTTGGTCAAACACATTCCTCTCGGATGAACGAACCAACTGTACATGCATAATACCCTAGAAGGACAAACTAATCCATTACTAAGCTTGTTCCCAAGGAACAAACAACGACGTCTAGAACTTTACACGAAGGCAATAAAAATATTCAACCAAGCAACCTCCTTCTACGCCATTATAGTGTAATATATGATATATAAAACTACCATTTATTTTCAAAACAATTTTCAATACGAAATCGTTAAATTAATGACTATTTTCAAATATTTAAATGCTTTTTATAATAATTGATATAACAAGAAACAGGTTCCTGAGTATTCGGTTGTTTATAGGTAATGCTGAAGTTCAGGGTGATTTTTTTTTTTTACTTAAAAATTGATAGAGCAATTAATTATTTTTTGATTAAGATTATTATTGGATTTTTAAAATTTATTTTATTGTTATGAATGCAAAATAAATATTATATATTTATTGGACATATGAATGGATCATGATGTCGAAGTTTGAGTAAAAAATAATTTAGATTTACATATTCCTTAACATTTCAGAATGGTTTTTTTTTATTTCAATTTATTTTGTATTTTTCTAAACTTATGAATTTTTTTGTATATGATATATAAATTGTACTTTGATTTTTAAGATTAACTTTTTGTTTTCAACGCTTAATGTACTTCTAAGACTTACGTTTGTCAATAGAATCTGTAATGTTTTATTGAGTTTTCAAATTTAAATCTAAAATATTTTTAAAATTATGTAATGTATTATAATTAAATATATATATATATATATATATATATATATATATATATATATATATATATATATATATATATATATATATATATATATATATATTGCAATTTGCGGTTTATTAAAATTTTATGATCCGTGTTTATGTTAATTTAACTGAATTACGTAGTTTTAACTAAAATAAATTTGTATGTTCTTTCAGTATTCATTAATTTAATATGAATAATAATTCAATGTAATGAATTTTTAATCAATTAATTTAACTTTGACATTTTTTAAAAATTATGACTGATAAAAAATCCTTATTTTTAATACAACATAAAAATATTTTATAAAAGAAATATGTGGTAAATAAATCTAAACTTCAAAATCGACGTATTTTTTTATTGATAGTTATAGTAAATGCACACGTTTTTTTTTAAAGATAATATTAAATCTATAGTTTTTTTCTATTTTAACATGATGTTTTCAGTGATAAATTTATATACACAATAATTTATTCTTTTTTTTTACAATTTAATAATAAAAAAAAACATATAAATTGAATAAATAAATATTTGAATTCGATGTACGAAAAGAAAGATTTTAACGTATGACAAAATTAAACGAATTTATTATTTTTTAATCAAGTTTATTAAAAATAATAATTTTGATAATGGATATATTTTTCAATTTTTTTTATTTTTTTTTTTTGGTCAAACTATTTTTGTTATATAATTGTATTTTAATATATATAATATGTATAACATATAAAAGTCGAATTATCGTTGCAGAATATACGATATATATATATATATATATACATTCGTAAAAAAAGTGAAATTGCAAATATCAAAATATTTTCAAGGCAGACCTCGATAATTACAGTTCCTTATAAATATATATATTTTTTACTATTTATTTACAGTTAATAATAAGTACAAAACGTAAATGAAGTAATAACGAAAAAATATTTAAATTTTCTCCCTCCATCCGCCATCGCTCATAGGTTTATAAAGACAATACGCTTCATTCGAGTAACACAGTGAACGTTGTAAGTCAACACGTAAAAAAGTTTTATCATTTTCATTTCGTATCATCATCATAGTCATATCTAATACGAATCGATTTCGGAAATATTCATATTAAAAAATAATAATAAAAAAATTATGTCACGACGAAGAAAATCGTTACTAGTTTTATTGTTATGCGCGATCGTTGTACAGACTATATGCATTGAAACGGAAACGTCTGCGATTTGTAAATCGGATCCGAACACGGTTTCCGGTTTGAACGAGTCGAAATGTGAAAATTGTGAATGCTATCCTAATGTTACTGATACGGAAGATGTGAAAAAATATATACACAATGGTGATAAAATTTCAGGAGAAGAAAACGATTATGAACGAAGTGTTTCTGGTAATATATTTATATATATATATTTTTTTTCAATATATTGCCTCGTCGATACAATTTAATATATTATAGAATAAAACATTTTATTTCATAGAATACTATAATGTATATATTTAAATTTATTTTTTTTTTAACTTATAATTATTACAAATACGTTCAATATAAATTAATTGCATATTAATTAAATACATATAGATTAAAAAATTAAATAGTAAAATAATAAAATTATTATCTAAATAAATAAATTAATTTTACAATGTTACAATTTTAACTGAAAAAAAATAGTAATAAAAAAAATGACATATTTGAAAGTACGCTTTGAAATTTATATCAAAAATCTAAAGAATCGAATTATCAATATCCGGATTTTTTATATATTGATCTATAATATTATTTTAATTATTGATAGATTGAAAATATTCAATCTGTAAATCATAAGGTCAAATATTTAATAATTCTTCTTCGTCTTCATTATATTTAAAAGTATTAAAAAAAATACTTTCAGAACAAAACTCAATAATATTTTTTTATTACTATTATTTAATATTTGTCATAAAAATGATTGATTTTATATGTAAATTTATATATAAAATTTCACAAACGTATATCAAATAAAGCTTAATTAAAAAAAATACTATTGTTTTATATGTCACGTTTTTATGAAATCTTTTAGACGCATAACGAAAATATTAAAAAAAAATAAAACATTAAAAAGGATATATAGAAGAATTTTTAGAAATCGAATAATGATAATAATAAATTTTGTCAATTAAAAAAAAATAGTTATGAAGACATAAAGTGTCAATTTGTACATCAATAATGACGTGATATGATAATTAACAATGATAATTATAAGACGTTACGATATTGTCATCACAGTCCGTTTTTATTATATCAAAAAGTAATTATTAAATAAATTATAATCTTGTGTGGAGGCTGGATTAATTGTTTTTTTTTCTAAATAATACTTTTTCTGCAATATATAATTACATTGTATTGCTGAAATAGTTATTAATTTATTAATAGTTTTTTTTATATAATAAAATTTATTACTCTATTTTTATGTGACTGATTGATTTATATTAATTAGTAACTTTGTTCCACATAAACTTATATTTAATAGTATTATATATTTTTTCTATATAGTTTTTCTTAATAATCGAAACTTGATTTAATCGCGTTCAACTAGCAAGGATATGTTGAAACATTTTAATATTCCAAGTTGATATTTATTATCTTTACGACTGATACTGTGCAAAATAGTTATTTGATATCATTATATATATATATATATATATATATATATATATATATATATATATTGTTACGACCTTGGGGGGTTTAATGTAAGAAATAAATATAATTACTGCAGGTAAACGGCATTTAGTTAAGTTAGAGATAAGATACGGAAAAACCCTGTTCTTTGTAAATGTAAAAGAAGATAGACAAGATGGATTACGATAACAATGCTAATGGATTCTAAAAACCCAAGCGACGCAGATAAACACAAAGTAATAACGTGGACGGGATTTCCCATATTTAATGGGCGTTACCACTTCGCTATTAGCTGAAACCGATAAGGACTGCAGGTCGGCCGCCTATAAAACGGGTGTACGACGAGTATACAAAAAGCTTCGTCTGCGAGCAGTCTTGGATCGGCGAAGTTCTGCCCGACTTCACATGTGAGAGCCTTAGCTCTGTGAAGTACGGACCGGATGGATAGATCGAGGAAGGACGTCAGACTACGGTGAAGGACGATCGGATGTAGGAGCGACCTGGTCGGCATCTTGGAGCTCTACGGATCCAGAGGAGTATCTGGAAGTCGTTCTTCGAGGAGTATCACGTTGGACATCTACGATCTGGTTCCAGAAGGAGTAGCAGTTATACTTCAATCCGGTGGATCAAATATGGAATATGGGTTTAGAGATTAAGGTTTTGGTAACCAGTAATTAATCCCTTGTCGCTCTAGTTTAGTGTAACTCATTTATGTATGTCTTTATTAATTGACGTATGTCCATTATTGTTATTAACTGCTCTGTAATTGATTTATATTTGTATACTTGATTATTGGCATTCAATGATTTATGTGTGTATCTCTAATTATTGCCATTTGATGACTTAAGTTCGTATCTCTGGTTAATGATTTATGTTTGTCTCTTGATTACTGTTATTAATTAATGTATTTATTCTATTGTCTTCATTATTTATAATTCTTGCTGTGTTCTTGTACTTTGTTGCCGATTATTGTAAACCTGTCAGTAATAAAACCCCGTTGGTAAGACCGATATACACAAATAGGAGCGTATCATTTTCTATCCTAGAAACCCCCGACCCCGGGGACGTAACAATATATATAAATATATATATATATATATATATATATAAATATATATATATATATATATATAAATATATATAAATATATATAAATATATATATATATATATATATATATAAATATATATAAATATATATATATATATATATATATATATATATATATATATATATATATATATATTATCTATTAATTATGAGAATAATTTTAATTATAATCTTCAACAAACAATATTTAAATGATATTTACGGGAAAAAAAACATTTTAAATCGTTTATTTATTCTTATTATATTTATTTTAAAATTTCACAGTATTGAAATAATATTAAACGGCTTCCTCTAATAGTGTATTTTATTTAAAAATATTCTATAATATATGTAAATATCCATATAATATTATATGCGAATATTTATTTTTTAATATTTTTATTTTTTAAGTTATCTTCCATTTGAAATTCATTGTGAAATTAAAAATTCATTATTATGCACTTTTGATAATTAATAATATATATTAACATAATGTATTTTTTTTAAATTACTAGGAAATTGTGATTTATAACGAATTTGCGATTGCAAGGTAAATTATTTGATAACATTTTTTTTCGCCATTTAGAAATTATATTGAAAATAAGTACATTGAAAAAAAATTGAAGTTTATTTATCAACATTAAGTATTTAAGCATTTTTCGAGGTTGATCGTAATTATGTAAATTTATTAAATGTAATTTAAAAAAAAATAAGTTGTCATTTTTTTTTAATGTTGCAATTGCTTTATAAACCCGATGTATCAGATTTAAATTTAGTTGTGATTTATATTAAAATAAATTAATAGTCGCTTACGAAATTTATAATTAAATAATTTATTCATAATTATTTTATTTTATATTATTTGAACGTAACACGAATAGTTTTAGTTTGAAATAAAATAGTGTTTGATCTCTAAAAAAGATGATTAATTATTAATTGGGGTTTAAAACAAGACTAGATGAAATATAGTATTTTTTTTTTCTTTCAATGGGATTACATATATAGGGACTAATTTATTATAAATTATTTTAATGGCGTCCATTATATGTAACTGCAAAGAATTATAAAATTAATTTCAAGAATAATACACGGTCATAAAATTTTAAAGCTCATTTGTTCTATAATTATCGCATTCAATATATTCCTTAAATGTTATTAAAACACATTATAATTTGTTCGATTAATTACAAAATTTATTGTAAATATAAAATTAATAATGTCAAAGTGTCGATTATTTATTTTAAAACTTTTCTCTTAAATATGAAATTTTTTATTTTAAAAACTTATGTGATAAAAGTTAATTCTCAATAATAATGGAAATTACATAACTTATGATATTTTTTATATAATCATTTTTTTTTTAAATAAAAAAATAATAATCTTAGGAACGCTTTAAAAATATATTTTTTTCAATTTGTCATTGATTCTAGGAATAAAAAAAAAATATTTTTAATACACGTATACTTATATTTTATATATATCTTATATACGATAAAAAAACGTATAAAAAATATTCGATCGCATTTTATACATGAAATAAAATAAAATTTCATCAATTATAGCACACGAATATGTAAGCCGATGCGTAATAATTCTGAAGAAAATCTTTACAGATATTCAATGTACAATTACGTTGCTCGTCTGGAATACTGATCCCAATTATTTGCACAACTGTTTTAACATCGAAACCAATCAATTTGTCCATCGCACGTGTTTTAAATTATTCCGCACTCGATTTGCATACAAATTTATCATTAGGTGAAAGTTGAGCAACAAATCAACACTAAATGATAAACAACCATTTACAATTGCAAAATATACACGGTAATTTCAAGGGTATATATATATATATATATATATAATACATGACATAAGTCAAACCGCCCGATTTTAGTTTCAAAAAATTAAACGATTGTTACCAGTAGTCAAAATACATTTTATTTACATCGGTAAAGTTGTACTTTGATTGTCGGTTATTATATACATTTTTTTCCTATTATAAATATAAATTTCGATTTTTTTTTGTTGGTTTATTCGTTGTATAATATTTTTATATTAAGCAAGTAAAATTTTTTTTTTGAATATGTAAATTATTATTGTATTTATAAAAAGTTATTTTTTTTTTCTTATAAGGCTGATGATATATTTTGATTTCAAAATCATGTGAAATATCGATGAATATCATAATTACAATGGTACAGATGGTACGATTTCAATTATAAATTTTAAGATATTAAAAAAAATAAAAATAATTTTATTTTTTAAATATTTAGCGACATTTCTAATATTAAAATTAAAGAAAAAATACATTTTTTTATAATGGTACATATGGTATTTTATACATGTTATAGTATTATATCATTTTGTATATAAAATGTATATTTTTAAGATGAAAATTATGTAGGCTATGTCGGATCAGAATTTTTAATTTTCAAATTAATATTTTTTTTTATATTGGGATTTAACGTATCATTTTGTTAAATAAAAATAAGAAGTGTCTGTTATAAAAGTAACTTCGCGTAAAAGCATTCACATTTGCTTTTTTACTATTCTAGTATATATTTTTTTAACTAGTGAATATTTGTTTTAGATTCGTCACAGTCCAAACTATTACTTTGCATGTATATTGTTGACTTTTTTCATATTTAGCAAGACAATGCATTTTTTTTTACATAAAATATAATTTCATAAAAACTATAAAAATCCTAAAATATTTGACACCGATATTAGCGTAATAAATTTTTATTTTTATTTCAATCAATAAAATTAACGCTTCATTCGGAAAACGTATAGATATCAAAATAATAATAATAATAATACGCGTTATAATCAACATTTTTATTTTATTCAATTATATTAAAATATATATCACATCATAGGTTTTCTTTATTAAACGAAGTCCATATTGTTGACGATTACTAATTCCGATTTATGGAGTGAAGCCTCATGGATCACAATTGATAAATCGGCAGTCACTATGGCTAGCCATATGAGATAATTAATGAAAAGCAAAAGGAAAATGTGGAAAAAATACTAGTCCTGTAAGCTTATCAGTTTTATATGATTGTTGTGGCTAGAGGATAACAGTGCTATTTCTTTTAAAATATTTTAATTTTATTCTTAAAACTTGATAGCTGATTTAAATATTAAATATATAGCAGATATAAATGCAGATATTTTATAGTACATTGTTTATGCATATAATTTTTTTTTTTTGAGTAAATAAAAATAATCACAATAATGTTAATGCCCTCTTAAGTTTGCAAATTTGTCATATGATAAAATTACATCTGATTGATATTCAGAACAACGAGTATGAATTTATTGGATTTCCCAAGAGTCGGATCACAAAGAATTAATTTACATTACATCCTTGAAACTTTGAATTTTATTACTATACTTATATGAGAAGAATAACCCTTCGGCTTCATAAATTACTATTTATTAATCATAATAGGGAATTTTGTTTATTGTACGCGAATTATTATATTTTTGGAACTTCAGTAATTATTATTTTTTTAGTTAAAAAGAAAAAAAATTGTGTTGCTAATTAATTGATTTATGGAGAAATTGTATTTAGCGTGAAACTCTACTTTGGTAACGTTTCAACGCTCTTTTTATTTATTTATTTTATCAAACGTAATCATGTTGTAAAGATAAACGAATGCAATTATGATATTTCACCAGTCGAAGGCCGAATTTTTGTTGATAATATGGCTAGTGCCTGACCAAATTCAGTGGTCACTATAAAAGTATATCCATCAATTCATAATAACGAAAAGAAACTGAGGTAACTGAATACGTTCAACATTTTGTATCTTGTATTAAAAAAAAAAAACATTGATATAATTTTGCATGTGTTAAATTTTAAGAAAATATAATTTTATAGTAGTAAATAATAGGTTTCAAAATGTGTTAAAAAAAAACATCTCATAAAAGAAAAACTTTATTTAATCAATTATCTTATTGTATATTTTTTAGATTTGTCTTATATGAGATTATCTATGGTCGAATATTAAATATAGACTAATTTAATGCAGAAAAATAAAATATATAAAAATAAATAAATAGATTTAAACCAAAGGAAAAATGTTCAATATTAGTACAAATCGGAGATTTGTAATATTTTTTGGTGTAAATTTAAATAATTGCTAATTATGAGTTTAATTTTTAATTGTTTATCATTATTTTACAATGTTATTTGTGTTTTTTAATGTTAATCTTCAATCTTATTAATATATATTCATTCTATATATATTTATTTTAATGATAAAATAAATATATATATATATATATATAATGTGTACTTCCGGTACTTACATATTGTATGTGGAGTAAGAACGGTGCTTGTGTGCGAAAAATTGCAATATGCCCATCGAGAAATGAAGAGATTCATGATTGGTATAACCAAAAGGGTTAGAATTAGAAATACAAAATTGAGAAAAATAACGAGAGTATGCAATGTGAAATAATAGAGAATTAAGAAGTTAAAATGGCAATGGATCTAGAAGAAATTGCGAAAGATGGACGAAATAATTGTTAAACTGGTATCCACATGAGTGAAAGAATCGAGATAGATATGCGGAATTAACCTTCCGTCTACCAAACGGGTCCATTGGATCCAGTTACAATATTCAATGTAATATTTTTACTTAATGTAATATGTATTGAAATTTTAACCACTTCTTACTTATTTTTTACAATGTTTTAATCTACTTAAATAATTAGTTGCATTGAATACATTTTTTAATATTCGTGAGATTTTTTAAGTTAGAGTATTGCTTACCACGCGGGTCCAATGGACCCATTATATGGAGTATGTGGAAATAAATGATTATAAACATATGCTTTTGATGCATATAGGTTTATTTATCTGTAAAATTATTAGTGCACGAATATATATTTAAGGTTTAAAAGATTACTATTCTCCAAGTACGTAGTATACCTAAAATTCAATGAATTTTTGTGCTTATAGAGTGTAATTACGAAAAAAATCTCAATTTTGAGCACAAACAAAAAACTGTTTCAGAGGGGACAAACGGGTGACACTTCCGAATCATATAGATAAAACCCTGTTCTTTATATTATATAAAATTATAATCGCCACTAATTGATAGTTTGTAAAATATTTACATTCGTCCAAAAACACTTAATTTGACTGTATGTATAAAATGCAACATACAGCTTAAAATGTATAACACGACGGTGGCAAATGATTGTTTTTTTACATGATCTACTTTCAATGACAAGATCGATAGATTTTCAATATGATAAGTTTTTTTTTTAAAAGCATAAATTTTATTATTTAACTTGGAAAGGAAATCAAAATGTATAAAGTGCGATAAATATGTTGGTGGGAAACATTCTCTTCATATTCGTACTTCATGTGCAAAATAATTATAGTTCTAAATAAACCCTTAATTTCCAAAAAAATATAAATATTATATTATTATAATTAATTATTTAATTCAAGTTGTTTTTAGAAATAAATATATGCTATTTTATATCAAATGCTTTATATAAATTTATTTGACAAAAATTAGTTTATTCATTTGCTCATTCAACTCAAGTAATGTGCGTATTCTTTTGGTAAATCTAAGGTTAATTGAAACGGAATGGAAGAAGCTTGGAGGAGTCTTCGTTCAGTATAAGATATGATTATAAATAATGATATACAATTCATATATATATATATATATATATATATATTTAATTAAAAAACAGTATATTACTATATTTGAAACATTTTCTTCCGAGCAGTCGTGGCCGAGCGGTTAAGGCGTCTGACTAGAAATCAGATTCCCTCTGGGAGCGTAGGTTCGAATCCTACCGACTGCGAGTCTTGTAGAGCGTAATCTGGCGCTCTTTTTTTAAATGAATTTTATATAATATAAAAAAATATTTTTAAAATAAAAACATACATTTTTCCACTTACAGTCTTGTAGAGCGTAATCTGGCACTCTTTTTTTTTTTTTAATGAATTTTATATAATATAAAAACATACATTTTTCCACTTATACATACAATTAATATAAAAAATTGACTGTATTTTTCAGATGAATCGCATTCACAAGTCGCCCAAAATTTAGTATTGAAGAAATATTTATCATTGATACCGCAATTCGACGGCAAAAAAGCAGCTAATATAAGCGACAAATGCCGTTCGCAGAGCGACATCTATTTACGTGATTTGAACGCATTAAAATTATGGGCGTTAAGAAGTAAGTACATATAAATTATTATAAAATTGAAATATTTGTATGACAAATTTGCATATTTACTTATGTCATTAAACATATGAATGCCAAATAAATATTTTTATAAAATATATAAAAAAAATAATTTGTATGAAAATATTAAAAAAAAAAACGGACGACGAGGATGGGATTCGAACCCACGCGTGCAGAGCACATTGGATTAGCAGTCCAACGCCTTAACCACTCGGCCACCTCGTCGATAGAGAGGCATTCAAAATTTTGCTTTAAGTCTAATAAAAATTAAATTTTATAGTATAATTTTAATCGATTAAATAAAACAAAAAAATAATAATTTATTTAAAATTTAATAATATAAAATATTCCATTAAATTATTTATTGGAAATATATATATTGTCAAAATAATATATTATAAGATATTTTGAAAATTTATTATTATTTTTTCTAAATTTATATATTAAACAATTGAACACCGTAATTAATTTTAAAAAAACATTTATTATAATGAGAGATATGCATTTGTTTTCAACACAATAAAAATTCTCTTTTTTTTTTAACTAAAGTATATATCATAATAGATTATATAGATTAAAAATATATATTATATAAAAGAGATTAAGATTAAAAAAAGTGGTAAGAAGACACCACAAAGCCCGCTGAGGACAGGATTCGAACCTGCGCGGGTAGAACCCATTGGATTTCAAGTCCAACTCCTTAACCA
Source organism: Leptonema lineaticorne (assembly GCA_024500535.1). NCBI lineage: Eukaryota > Metazoa > Arthropoda > Insecta > Trichoptera > Hydropsychidae > Leptonema > Leptonema lineaticorne. Next base: position 9,591,356 of record JANIJI010000009.1, on the reverse strand, counting down.
CTCGGACACCTCAGCAGATGACGAACGTGAAGAAATGATGAAATAAAAATATACATTTTAATTTTTCTATTAAAATCTTTTTTTTTTATTTATTTAAAAACATACAACCGCAATATTATAGACGACAACGTTTATTATTGAAGTAATTTTTTTTTCATATTTCAGTGTATGATTCAACTGCAAAGATACCATCATCAATTTTAAATGGAAACATTTATCAACTCGGATATTTTCGTAGTTGTTTAGAAATAGGTCAAGCAATCGAAAACGATATAAATTTTTCACCAAACATTAGAGGAAAATATTGTTTGGTTTCCTTTCAAGTCAATATTCCAGATAACACACCAAAAGAATTGAAATATATTTACAATATTATACATTCCTTTAACATGATAAAAAATAATTTAGATGATGTATGCTATATATTTATTATATCTGTATATCCATTTATCATAAATACAATTTGATTTTAATATATTTTTAAATAATTTTAGCCAACTCATAGAGTTCCTCATTTTTCATCTGTATTATGGGGAATATGCGTTCCTCATGGTTGTTCTGCGAGTGATGTTCAGGCTATAAGTACTGAAATGCTTAATGAATATATTGTTAATACTTCAATAAGTGTATCTGTTCGAGTAGATCCAGATTTTTGTCAAATAGCTAAAAAGCCTTATGAATATAGTCAAGGAACTATAATTGCTGGGTATCACTTTTTAAATACACGATAGCCTCTTTTTGAGCGATAGTTAACATTCTAAAATAACTATATATTGATGATAAAGACTATTTCGAAATACATCTTAAATTTAATTTTTATCGAACAAAAATGTGGTTATTGTGTTGAAAATTTATTTTATATTTTTATATAAGATTTTAAAACTAATTTTGTTATGATATTTTTTAAAGGACATTGTTTTTATTTATCTTTGGAATGGTGATATATGCAACAATATCCGATCTGAATAAGTTTGAAAATACAAGTATAAAATATTATTATAATTATATCGCAAAAATTATTTTCAAATATAAGTTATATTCATATTAATGTTTTTGCAGGTGAAATAATCTTATGTTTTTCATTAAAAAAAACGACGAGCAGATTATTTTCACTTAAAAGAGCAAACGATGATATTGAGTCTGTTCACGGGATTCGTTTTTTCAATGCTTGCTTGTTAATAATATGTCATAAATCAATGGCAGCTTTATATACTTCATTTATAAATAAAACTGCAGTCACAACAGTGATTATTACACTTTTAATATATTTAAACAAATATTTTTCGTTTTAAATTATAACTTGGAGTATAGAATTATATGATTTGCAGGCCCTTACATCATATTTTGTTTGCGTTATAAGATCGGCAAGTCTTTATACTGAAATATTTATTATGTTTAGCGGATTATTAACATATCATTCAATAATGGGACGCATCGAAAAGAAAAAGAATGTGAATATTTTAGAGGAATATATTGGACGATTGTTCAGGTTAAATTGTATTTAAAACTTTTAAATGAACATTTTTTTTAAAGATTTATTTAATTTTATAAGAAATTCTAATATATTGCAGATTAATTCCAACGCTTGGTGCTTTGATACTGTTTTGTACTTGGATTTTACCGGTGCTTGGATCTGGACCAATGTGGCCTATGGTTATTGATAAACATGGAACAATATGTAAAGAGACTTGGTGGAGAAATTTTCTATTTATCCATAATTATTTTGGTTTTGAAAATGTGGTATATATTTTTTCAATTCAATAACAATTTTCATTATAAAAATAGAGTACATATTAACATAGTACTTTTCTATATTTTAGTGTTTGACACACACTCATCATATTGGTATTGATACTCAATTTTTCGCAATCGGCGTTCCTTTGGTAATATGGATTGGAACCAAACCAAAGTATGCTAAAAAAACATTACAATTAATTTTCATTCTAGGAATTATATCGACAATTGCTAGATTTTATACATCTTATACATTGAAATTGGCAAATTATCTATATTTTGGTGTATCGTAAGTTATTATATATATAATTATATTATTCTCTTTAAAGCTTAGATGTATATTATTAAATAAAATTTATTTTTAGAGTGAAAGAAATGTTTGATACTGCATCATATCTATATATTTTACCACCATATAGATTTACAGCTTATGCTATGGGAATGTTATTAGGTGAAGCATTAAGACGTGCTCCAATTTTTAAATTAGAATCAGTAATAATATATTATATTTATTTAATTTACGATAGCTGCAAAATTATTAGATATTTTAATATAATCATGATTTTTTAGAGAAAAATAATAACCGGTTGGATAATCGCAGCTAGTTTTCTATATTTTTCAATTTTCGTCACAGCTAAAATGGTTCTAGTAACTTATAAATATGATCCTATGGATAATGCACTGTTCACAGCATTTTCACCAGTATTTTGGTGTTCAATTTTTATGTGGGTTGTATATATCACTCATCATGGATATGATAGTAAATATATTTTTATTGCTTTAATTTATTCAAATAACTTAATTAAACAGCGTAGTTTTGAATGAATAAGTTTCAAAATTTTGTTAAATATAACTGAGTTGATTAAACAATACATAAGTTTTTTTTTTATAAAATATATTTTAGGTTTTCTAGGCAGATTTTTTTCATGGCGAGGTTTTGTAATATGGACACGTTTAAGTTATGCAGTATATTTAACACAATTTCCAGTATTTTTTTATAATATAGGTATTACACAGGTCACACAAGAATTTAATGGTATATTTACATTGGTACGTTGTAAAATATTCTTTGAACTATAATATTATATTCTGTATTAAATAATGATTATGATCAAATTCTATTTCCAGATAAATATACCGGAATTATTTTGGATATTATTCTTTTCGATCGTTTTAACGCTAATCTTTGATTTGCCATTCCAAAATTTAAAAAATATTTTAATGAAGAAAAATAAAAATACAACAGAAAAACAAATCGCAGTAGACTGAAATATTTATTGTGTGTGCGCAATAAAAATATATGATACGTTCCTAGTATACGCAGAATAAATTAAACAAATCAATTTTCGACGAATAATTAAATTATTTTCGATGTAGAAAATAATTTAAAAATTATATATTATAATTCTCATATACAATGAGAATTATTGAAGTATTCGTTAGTCAAATTATTAAATTATTAATTACGGTTTGTGAAAATTTTTGTACTATTCAATAAATTGTATATTAGTATTTATTATACGATAGTGTTATTAGTTTTATAAAAAAATAAATAAATAAAGAAATGTGTCTTCCTTGTTATAAAAATTTTGCATAATGTCACTTAAAATTATACATCATGCATAAAAAAATCATGACTTACTAGGTAAATAAAAATATATTGTGATATATTTGTTTTATAATTTTTATTTGCAATATATATTATACATATATATATCATTAACAATATATATATATATATATATATATATATATATATATATATATATATATATATATATATATGTATATATAATTCCAATACTTAATAACATATTATCTATGTATATATACATATTACAAACGGTATTAAGAGCCGATATTAATCTCATACAGGTTAGAATATGAAATTTAACACACTATTTAATGATATCGGCTCTTAACTATTGTATTTTATTAATTATGATTTTTTAGCTACAAAAAGAGAAACAAGATGCTCATTTTTTTTAATTTTGTCTTCATCTAACAGTCTGACTACTAATTGACATGAGTGCGAGCAACATTAACTCATTACATTTAGTACAATATATTATATTCATTTCATTTAACAACTATTTCTTTTAAATATTGAAAAACTCAACCATTGTTGTTTTTTCTTGTACACGCATTCTCTTAAAAACGAATATTTTACATTTTAAAATAAAATCATTAATTATTTACTTCATTTCGTTATAATTTATTTGAAAATTAAAAAAATATATATGTTAATTAATTTTAATATTGCAATATAATATACTATGATTTGAAGAGCTGTGTCAGATTCTTTTAGGAAACGTAAATGAAATATTAACATCTAACAAAATATTTATTTTTATTGAATTAAATTAACAGCAAAGCATTACTAACATCAAAAACTAGATTTTTAATTGCCTATGAAAATATTATAAAAAATCATAATGGAAATTGTACTGTATTTTTGTAGTACAATAAATTAGGTGGTTTATTTGCGAAGTGAATTTAATTATTTTCAATAATATAAAAAAGATAAAGTTTTTTACTTTCCATATTATTGTTGTTATTTTTTATGTTTAGGTAAATTTTAAAAAAAAAAACGTAAATGTATAAAATATAAACTCAATAATATTATTTTTGATGCCTTTTAGCATTTGGCACATGCAATATATAAAAGTGTATAAATCATATCCATTCCATATTTCAAATTCATCTTATATTATTATACATTTTATATGATTTTTCCAAATTTACACATACATTAAAACAAGTAGTTCATTTCATTTTTTCAATGAATTATGTATTAACAATAATGAGTCTCGCTATTTGAAGCGTATTGTGGTTGGCTAATAACATAAATATATATATATATATATATATATATATATATATATATATATATATATATATGTGTGTGTACAAATTAGATCAAAGATATATATATATATATATATATATATATATATATATATATATATATATATATATATATATATATATATATATATATTCAACAATTGTTATTTTATACATAAAATATTTTTAATCTATAGATTGTTGAAATATAATTTTTAGGAAATTTAATTTTTGTGATATTATCTTTGATCCAATTCGAACACACACACATATATATATATATATATATATATATATATATATATATATATATGTATAAGTAAAAACATTAACTTTTGATTATTCTCTATGGACTTTGCAGCGTATCTTGTAAATAAAATATTAAGTTAAATGACTAATTTATCAATAATTAACAAAATTGAAGGTAGTTTTTTTTCGTTGATAATATGTTAAATATGCATGCATACAAATAATTCTTAATTTAGTTTGTTTATATTTGTTAATGTAAACACGTGTTATTTAAAATTTACACATGTGTATTTATTTTATTAAAGTTTAGTTGTAAGAAAATTAAAAAAAAACAGACTTACATTCTTCACATTTACGAAAATATTTTAACGTGAAATAAATTGTTGAAATTTGTACCATTTAATAGTTAAATATTTTTTATTTTAATTAAATTTTAATTATATAGTTTTATAATATGAATATAACAAATCAATACAAAATGTGAACACTACATAAATATAATCACATATTGTAGTTATATTGATTGTTGATCTATGATAATAAATTGAAGGAATAACATGATGAAAATTAATAGCGATTATTAGCATGTATGAAGACGTACTCACGTAAAATTATACGTAAACGAAAGTTATTTACTCAATCCATAATAGTTGGTCCTTATTAATTTTGTCATATGCATTTCTTTATAATAAAAATATATGATTTACAAGAATCAAATTAGAATTTTTGGAACGTTAAATTCCATTTTGATTATGAAATTGTTTTTATTTGACCTTTACGTCCATGGAGAAACATCAAAACTGTGCCACGCTATATAGAAATGCACTAATAAATTGTATATTATCAATATATTTAATATATACAATATATATATTCCACACAGTTGATTTCTATTTTTTCCAATTATTTTTTACACATACATAAATAGGCCTGCTACATTGATAATGAATAGTATATTTTGTCATTTTTAATTAATTATATATATATATATATTAATGCGAGTGTGCCCAGCTCATAAACAATTATTTTATATAATTATTTGATATATACCATATATATATCAGCGAGTGCTAAACAATACAAGTGATTACATCAACACGTTTATAAATTTCAGGTAGGTATAGTTTGGTCTGAAAATGGAATATTTAAGCGATCAGCATAAATTTACAGGAATTATATGACAGACCAAACACAACCGAATCCTGATGGCAATTATAAAAATATTATATTTATCTATTAAATCATCTTTTTTTCCCTCTAATTGTAGCGATAATAGGGGTTTTAACTAAACTATATAAAAATAAATAATTTTAAGGAATAATTCCATATATACTTTAAATACAAACATACTTTGATAAATATGAATGTAGATAAATGTGTACATTTATATAAACAATAATACTTTATTTAAAATATAAGGTGTTAAAAATAACAAAACAATATCTTTAACCAAAAAGTATATTAATTCTTTATTGGTCTATTAACAGTTTTAAAATTATATTACATATAAATTAATATACATCATTAAATGTGAATGACAATAGAACATAATCTTAGTAATATCATTTTAAGGTAAATTTAAAAAGGAATCATAATCATCATTATCAGCAGTAGTATCATTATTATCATAAATAAAATATATGAACTGAAAGCAATATGACAGACATGTAAGCCGCAATTTTATTTTGCTTTTAAATAATAATAATAATAACTGTTTATATTGAAAATTCATTTAAACTAATAAACAATTTTGACGATAGTGATTATCATTAAAAATTGGTTTGCTTAAATAATTTCGTTACAAAAAAAAATACTGAACACAAATAGGGAGTTTAGGAAATTTAAACCTAATAATGAAGAAGAGATGGCACGATATTAAAAAAATATTTTATTTATTATTGTATAAGAATTACTCTCTGTCTTTGGTCCAACAGCTTTTTATCACTGAAACACCCTAGAAAAATTCAAATATATTTTTTCCAATACCATATATCAATCAATTTTAAATACAGCGAACAAACCACGAAGTAACCGTTAGTCAACTAACATTTGAAATCAAAATAATGATTTATATTGAAATGATCGATGTTTTATATACTTCACATTTTTTTTTATTATATAATTTTACATATGTACACAAAATCCAGGGATAAAGCTTTATTTTATTCATTTTATAGTTCGATATATGTATATAAGTGACCTATTTATGTTCACTACACTATACAACTATATAATAATAATAACAACGATTAAAGTAATGCCATTTATCATAACATATTATTAATTTAAATCATGCTAGCTAAACATTGAAAGGCAAATAATATATGTATATTTATATATCACATAACATTCTCATTAAAAGTAAAATATATACGACAGCAACACAACATGTGTTTGGAATCGAACATTAAAAAAGCTTTCCATACAACAAGACGAAAAGCGAAACACCTGAACAAAACAAGTTTCATTATTGAACAAATGAAAGATACGACTGCGCCAATACCTTTATTTTTTTATATAAACATCTATTTTTTTAATTGTACTATAAACACACTAGACTTAACATTAATAACTTACATATTGACAATAGGTTAATTGAGTTTAGTTTAGTTTTTTAGTATCAAATGTGAATTGACAGGGGCAACAGTTCTGAATATATAAATGTATATAATATTTATATGTTGTATATAATATTGTAAATTTGAATAGATATAAATCAATGTAAACAAAATAAAAATATCAAATATTTGGTAATTATAAAATATATATCGGAGGAGTAGCAAAAAAATAAATTTATAGCTTTTTTTCCAGAAAAAAAGTGAAAACATTTGAATAATGAAATAATATATGCTTATATTAACAATTACCAAATATTCATATTCGTATAAACTAAAATTATTATAAATATTTAACAGTTTCTACCAAAAAAAAAAAAAAAATCAATAGAAAATAAATAAAATACAAAACGTAAAAACTAAATTATGTATATTCATTTTATAGAATGTGAAAATATTGTCACGAAAAAATATTAAATACATGTCAACGATTTCACAGGAGCAAAAAATAGTATATATATATATTTATTGTCTTCATTTCAAAAGTAACCATGTAAAATATTAATATTCGCATACAAGTATGTGCATAATTTTGTAATATATCATCTTTTCATTTGAATATATTCACAAAATGAATCAGGATATTTGCAACAGAATGCTTATATATCTTATATAATGAAAAATAAGCTTTGAAAATATGACAAACAAATATTAAAATATGGATAACTATGACACTTTTTTTTCAGAAAACATCTTAACATCTTAATAGCAGATTGATTATGTGATTGTATTACAGATACTTTGTCTATTCTCACTGTTAAAAAAATATTTTGAAAATATTTAAAGTCTGTAGTATAAACATCTAATATATAAATAAATAGAGAAAAAAATAATATCAATTCACTATTAATTGTTAGCATATGCATTATATTAATTTGCAGATAAAATTGATTGAATTTGCTATTTTTAATACCATTTCAACAATTTAGAGGTAACTTATGGTAATTTAATGAAAATATATTCTCAGAAAAGATAAATAAATTATTTATTATTATAATTTTTCGATGATTACGTTTTGGTCAAAATAATAACATACACACATACATGAATGTAGACGTGCGTGAGCGCTCGTTTATGTATTTATATATGTGTGTATATCAATTAGACTGTATAAAGTATTTAACATATACTCGTATATTTTTGCTATAAAATTGTTCACATATATTTAAGTGAATTATTAAATATACTTTAAATAAATTAAATAATCAAGACATGTATATTTACATATATTGTAGTATATATGAGCATATTTACGACGAAATTTTGAATATTTCATTAAATCAATGGAATCAAACGGAAATAAAAACAATGCGAAGACTTATAAGCTTTCTTTTATTCATTTACCGATTTTAAAGCAAATTAATCGTGCAATTCGTTCCATTGCAATCTTCAGTACTAATCTTATTTTTATTAATTAATCAGACATATAAAAATTAGTCCCACAAATTAGAAAAAAAGATAATTCGGTGAACTCTTTTAATTATTCTTTTAGTATATTCCACAATAAAAAAATATGTGGTAATATTTGTCTCAATTTGAGATGCTATAATATATACTTTTTTTTTAATTTCTTTCTACCAATTGTTGGTAGAGTACTGGACTAGCAGAAAATGATCAGACTAGAGGCAAAATAATTTCCATTTTCTATACAGAAGGTCTACAATAGAATAGATGTTATGAAAACGTAGAAAATGCACTTTTTTAGGCTTTTTTATATCATTTATTCTATTTTTTCATTTAGAATCATATTTTTACTTTAAAGCGGTAGGTCAAATTTTCATATATAGCTTATATATCGACGTCTTTATGTTTTTTCTTAAGACGTTACTCCATTAAACAGTTGAATATAAGCAGTTTTTACGTTTATCTCTGATAACTGACGATTCTTTGAAATACCATATATCTCAGTATCCTGATTTCAGTGACATTCAATTTAAACATCTTTTGTTAATTAAAAACCAATCCACAAATAGATAACACAGCAATTGGCCTAATCTTCTAAAAGGTCATTCAGCACCTACTACCAGCAAGAAATTTCTAATAAACTTGTCTAATTGAATACGTCATTAAATTTCAAAATATTTCTTTCATATCTCAAATTTAAATATTCCGATACACATTAATATCTTTCGAGGTAATAATACACATTATTACCTTTAATTTCTTTTACTTTTTTAATAAACACGGCATACATTATTTTTTGTTCTAAGCACATATAACGCTAATCTCCGCATATGGTTAGGTAGGTGTATGTTGGTGAAAATATATTTCAAATAAATAATCCATTATTTTATATAAATGCCCAACACTCCAAGGTTTTGACGATAAAGTCTTCTTGTGTTGATAATGGTTCATTTCCATATGTGGTGCAAGATTGAGTCCTTCCTTGGTATAAATCTCCATCTAGCCACAATCCAAATTTACCACTGAAAATAAATCACAAACTCATAAATGCTACTTTCAATACATAGTGAAAATACATATTTTCATTAAAATGCATGTAATAAATTTATAACAATTAAAAATATTGAATAGAACTTTTCTTTATTATTTTATAGAAAATCTTAAAAAAATATAAAATAAAAAACAGAAATTTTAAAATCACAAATTATTAAAAAACTCACTCTCCAGCACCAATAGATATGTTGTCATTACTGCCTCTAATAAAGTATAAATTGTCTCCAGTCCATTGCCAAACACGAAACAGTCGAGGAACTTCTTCAGTTGGTTTTTCTGTTTCTTCAGTAACATTTTCAGATGTTTCAACAGTAGTAGTAGGAGTTGAAGTAGTGACTGACGGTACTGGGGTTGATGATGTGATACTCTTTCGATGTCCGATAGGAGAACTAGATTTTGTTGCACAAAATGAAAATAAAAATGATTCACCTGTACCATAAAAGTGTTCAGATGGATGCAAAGCGCATGACGTGAGTGCTCCAAACACCTAAAAAATAAAGACAAAATTAAAAATATTTTTACTTTAAAAAAATATATTCTCATATACAAAAATATATTTTACATGATTATCAGTGTCTTGAACGACAAGTAAAATAGGACTATCGACACGTTGCATCTTTCTATACATTGAATTAAGTGAAAAACCATGTTGACTACTAGAAAATACCAAAGACCACATATATCCTTGAGCTCTAGCTGGTAAATGTCCACATATTTTTTCTCTGAAATATATTTAAGTTAAAAATAGATTATGTAAATAAAAATAAAATAATATATAAAAAATATAATATAAACAAACATATTTCAAATAAAAAAGAAATGTAACAGTGAATAAAATTAGAAAATGTTATTTCAATTAACAAAAACCTTCAAATCGTTTTTTATTCAATTCAGTGTTTAATGCAAAAATTTAAATAATATTATAACAATATAAAGAAAAGATTACTCTCATTAAAATATTATATAAAATTGAGAATGCAAAAATATCACATAAATAAAAATAATTGCGTAATGCTATACGAACTAAGACCTTTCTTTTTTATTTTCTTGGTGTTGATTTTCTTTCTAAGAGTCAAGTTCTTAAAAATATTTCCAATACCTGGATTTGTTATTTTTTTAAGGGTTTAATAAATAGATTGACATCTCAAAAAATAATTAAAATCATTTATAAACCTGTGTTCTTGAGTAAGAATTTCAGTCGCTCCAATAAGGTCTGGTGGATTGAATTCCATATCGACTGATGCTCCAGAGGAATATAAAGCCCGCCGAAGCTCATCGCTCATCGACAACACCTATTATCATTGGAAAAAAATACAATAGGTTAAAATTCAACAGAAATTGTGACATAATTAGAACACATATTTTGTAGCACCATATCTTGGAATGGCGATAACTAACATGAAATAGTTTCAAAATATTTTGGAAAATGATTTAAATAATTTTGGTAATTTAAGATAAAGAAAACTGCCTTCCAAATATGATACTTTATGCATCATCTAAAAGAAGCTCACATAAATTAACATTAATAAATTATTTCACCATTCTACCAAAGTTACACAATGATAACAGATAATATACAGGTGCAGCTTTTTATTTTAAAGAAATATCATAACAGTATTTCCATACTGTGAAACAAATTATATTATCATGCTTACCATTTTCAATATGTTGGAAAGCCACATAGGGTGCACAATTTAGGATAGTAATTCTCAACCATTTAAGTAAGAAAAAATATCAAATATTATTTCAATATTATATTATTAAATTAATTACTATAATATATATATATATATATATATATATATATATATATATATATATATATATATATATATATATATATATATATATTAAGTTGAGAAGTACGTTTTACATACAATTTTAAAAAGTTATATAATATTAATAATGTAAAAAACGTGGTTTGGGTATTTAATGAAAGTAAATTCTAATAATATATTTGTGAAAATATAAAAGTGAGCTTCTAAATGCAATGAATTATGAGTAAAAACAAATATGTACCATTAGTCCCATAATATTTGATATTTTGTTTCCATATAATAAGATGTCTTAGAGAGTGTGTTGTGTATTTAAAACAAAATTTAAATACAAATTCATTCACTTAGAATTTTTAAAATTGGAACTAAATAACAAATCACAGAGGCTGTAATATAAACAAGTAGCGGTAAACATACGCGTGCTAAGTTCAAAATATCTCTTAAAACTGAAGAATTTCCATCGCTTATCAGACATTAAATTATACACATTCGCAAAATATATATATAAATAATTAAAAAAAACAGTCTATATCAACGAACCGGATTTTTTTTCTAAGTAAACAATAATATGTACACATATAAAATTAAAAATACGAACCTCCGCCTGCGTTCTGGAATATATCAACGACATCGAAATAAAAACTATTTATGCATAACACATGAACAATAATGAGAAAAAAAATTTGTGTAATTATTTTTTTGCAAATTAAATGTTTATATTTCACCATACATTTAAATGCAAATAAAGTTTATTAACAAAAAAAAAAAAATAAGAAAAACATCAACTAATTGCGTATTTAACTTTTGCACAATATTGCTATCGAATTATGAAAAAAAGTTATTTTACAATTATTAATTGAAAACATTTGTCTTTTTCTCAAATTAAATACTTGAATGAAATAATATTGGATAATTTAAAACGTTTATAAGTGCGCTTTCAACGATTAATGTACTATACTAAATCGAATAAAAATTTTCGTTTCACCGTGGAAAAAATTCTTTTGGTGAAACAAGTCAAACCTGACATCGACTGACATTTCGGTGTCAGGCAGGCCGGTTTTTGTGCAATATTATGTATTTACTTATTTTTTTTTTAATTTATTTATTTTTTAATTCGTTCATATCTGATTTAATAAGTGCAATGTACAGACAAGTAACAGTAATTATTAGGTGAAGAAAATCGAAAGGGCTATAATTATTTGAATGTTATCGGTATGGAAACGAAAATTTTTCCATTCGTCGGAATACGGTAAACGGTGACACAAATACGAAAAATACCGAAGTGTCGTTGTTGTTATTCGAAATACGAATTTTAATGAAATTCAAGGGAAACGAATTAACGAATATATAATATTATATATTTATATGAGTGAACGACGCACACACAACTAACACAGCAAACGATTAATGACTGACCGTATAAACCGCGACCGATAGCGCAACACGGCACCGGTCGCCAGCATTATTATTGTATTTTTAACTTTTCACTTGCTCAGGATCAAATATATATATATATATATATATATATATATATATATATATATATATATATATATATTCGTGTGTGTGCGCGCACATGTTTACGAATGTAGGTGAACAATGTTTGGAACGAGTCATCGTGCCCGTCATATGACGTGAGTGTGTAAAAATATCGTTCTAAATTGTGGAAAACGGTATGAGTGTGTTTTTCATCTCTAGGGATTTGAACTTGACCAATAAAATATTATTATTGCCATATTGTCATCAAATTATTTTATTTAACGAATTGTATTAGTGTTGATGGAAATAAATCGATTTAGACACTATTATTTGAAATTTATTAGAATATAAAATTTGAAAACGGTAGTAGATTTTCTTATTGTATTTTACGTAATTTGATAAGTTTATAATAATGATTGGAAAAGATAGATTATTTTATGTAGAAATTCTTTTAACTGAAATTGTTTTCTTTTTTTATAAATTTGAATATAACTTAATAAAAAACAGAATTTTATAATATTCGTCTTAAATATTGTAAAGTGAATTGGAAGTAGAAATATTGTATTAAAATCTCAATAATCATTCCATTACTATTATATTCATATCATATTAGACAAATGTTTAAACATAGTGATTGATAATTACATAGTTCAATGACAATAAACGTTTCTATACATAATTAACAAATTAAATTAAAATTTACAATCAAAAAACAAATTATAAAAGAAATCAAAAACATTTTTATTAAATAAAAAGGAAACGATATAAAAGGTAAAAAAATAATCTCTGAACTAAAAATAAAATGAAAATTTGAAATTATTTTAATTTTATAGAATTCGATGTTGATTTAATTTTTTTTTTGAAATACTATAAAAGAGTTATTACAAAATGCGAATTTTATAAAATAAATCACTAATGCTCTTGTAATCATTTACTTTACATAAAAATCTTCTAAAACAGATACTGAAGTGGACTTCATCTGTTAACACATTTTTAACATTACAACACCGGCATAATGTAAAAAAATGCAAGATTTATTTTTGTGGTGCATATAGTCTATATATAATAATTTAAATATTTTAGTTGATCTAGTGCCAAAATTGTTACAGTATTTTTTTTAATATTATATATATTATATGTACTAGCAATATTTAAACACGGAACTTAAATTTGGGAATGGAAAGAGCAAAAAAGGGAACAAGATTAAAATGCATAATTTTAATATATAATATAACATAAATATAAAAATATGATTTATTGAATAAATTTTTGTTATTATATAAAAAAATCGATATTGGATATATATTTTTTATATTTAACAAAAAAAACACTATTTTCATTTTCGTATTTCAAAATATAAATTTATTTTTAATTAAAAATTAGCATGTTATTAAATTATATGGACGAAAAATATAATAATAAAATATTTTCAAGTTCGTTATAAATGTTTGTATAGTTGTAGAGATCGAAACACGCACATTTACTATAATCATTTTAATTTATTTATTTTTGTTATCACGCGACAAATTTTAAGCTGTGTAGAATATAAAAGAAGTAAAAAAAACATACGACTTATTCCAAGAAATAAAATTCAAGCAATAAATCGATGAAAAAATCCCAAGTACAAGATGGAAATGATTACAACACTGTGTGTAACTGTGTTCATACGATCGAAGTCTAAAGAATACAGAACAAAAAATAACAATGTAGTAGTATAATAAATATGTAAAGAGACCCGAATATTTACTTTAGTACAAAATTATATAAAATGTTTGCATCATAATATTGAATGGTTCTCATGAATTCAAATATATTTTCATATAATTAGTAGAAGATAAAGTTATTCTTAACTAATGAATATAATATATGTACGATATAATTAAAAGAAAATAGTATTTTACAGTAGCGAGTGTATCATTTTGGATAACAGTGTTCATATCAAATTTTAACCGTTTGTAAATATTAATGTGTTACAAAAATTTATCACATTTCTGATCCGGTTTCCTCTACGTATATTTACGTCAATTGTTATTTTATAAATTGAAAAAGTATACAAATATATATATAAAAAAGTATATAATTTATATTATATTTAGAATATATAATAATAAAGTAGTTTAGAATATATAAAAATAAAATGTCTAAAAAGCCCAATAATTATGTTAGTTCAGCATTACAGTCAAAACAATAAGGAAGGTCGTTGCGCTAATCTTGTTTAAAAATAAATATTACGTACGAATTGTAATGATAATACTTTATTTAACTTCTTGTGAAAAAATATTTAGTTATAAAGAACAAATAAAATAAAAAGGTGTAGAAATACCGAGAACTAACTAGTCTTAAGTTAAAATGATTTAGGACAAGTAATGTTCGAATGCGTACATTAAACGCACATATGCGACATTATTCAGGTGAAAGTGAATTGAAATGAGGCATTTATGAAAATATTTTTATATGAGTGTGTGTATGCGTGTACAAAAAATATTAAATTTTATATTTAGTCAATTGTAATGCACAAAAATCATTTTATATTTAAACGCATACTATAAATTAGCATTATTATCAATTTAGTGTAAATGTTTTTATTTAATAAACAAAAAAGTGTGAACTTAAGCTATTTTGTGTGATATAATTTACAATTTTAATATTAATTATTCAATAAAATATACATTATATAAGAAAATATGAACAATCCGATAATATTATTATATTTAGTTAATAATACATTATTAAATATGCACACACACATACGTGTATTAAAACAGAAAGATTGAGATTATTATTTCTTTGGACAAATTAATTTTATTTAAAAATTCGAGACCTGCGAATAAGTCAGTTAATCTTAACTGAATTATCAACAAACAGGTTCGTAAGTTTCTTTAACCAAGGTGTTATGGTAGACTAGCACTATAAACTAATAGTCTGTCGTACGAGGTCGTCAACTTGTCCATATAGTTTTTATTCCTCGAATAAGTCTACAAAACCCATGAGAAAAAAGTTCGATATACTTGTGCAAGAAAATATAACATATTGAGTGAAAAACCTTCTTTAGAAAGGAAGGTCTTTTAGTAACTATTTATTTATTTGTTTCAATATATACTATTGTGGCAAAAATATTATTACAGATTCAATAAAATATAAAATTATTTATTAAGATGTTCAAAGTTTCTCTTTCAGTATAATGCATTCCTTATAACACTTTTTAAGTCGTCAAAATATACTTTAAGGTCATTTTCTTGAAAGTGATATCGAATAAGTTTAGATTGATGATTACGAGGTGGAAATAAAAATAGTGTGAACGAGTGAGTTATTATGATTAAATATTCGTGATCAGTGGCGTAGTGAGCTTAACTCGCGCCTGGGGGCACAATACCTTTTTAGCGTCCCCTCCCTTATTCGAAAACCATATTATATTATGTTTTAGCATTGCATAATCTTTTTGATAAGTGGAACTCTTTTTAGTGGTCATTTTTTGCAGTATAAAGTATATAATAACGGTTACTGTTATTTTAGTATCAAAAAGTTGGAGGATAACAAAAAAAAAAACGGGAATTGCGAAATGTGAACGTTTTTTGTTTTTTTTTTGTTTTTTAGAAGCATCCAAGTTTTTAATACTAAAATAAAAATTAGTTCAAAATTTAGCAGCCCTTTTACTTTTACGGACCATTTGGTACCCCTTTGTGAGTACCCCAGGACATGATGCCCCCTCTTACTACGCCATTGTTCGTGATAAAGACTCAAATAATATTTTTTGTTTATAATTTGTCTAGTTAAAAATAATTTACAATGCACATCGCGATAGTTAAAAAAAGAATTAAGTGCCGTGATTTTGACATTCTTTTGCCATATCAAAATTATTCACAAAAATTGTTTTTAGGAGAGTATCGGCAATAAAGCTTTATATAATATTTCCATTATTTTTGTAGAAGTAAATTCGTTATAAAAACAAATTTTAATGCATGATACTTGTTGAATTACATTAAAAAACAAGCAGTGTAAAAAATCATAAGACAAAAAATAAGTTTATATAGCTATTTGAATTTTTATATTACGTTTGTATGCCATGTGTGGTATGGCAGCTCAATGAATAACAAAAACAATAGTATATAATATATGATGATTAATTTGCATAAAACAAAAGATTAATTAATTCATAAATAATACTGTATTATATGATTACAACGTAATAATGTAAATATAATTGGATTAAATGTTGAAATATAAACTTAATATGACATCTTTTATTATAAAACAAAATACTGGAATTGAAAATTAGATATTTTAAAAATATGATTAATTTCGTTCATATTTAGTAATAAATGATTTTATATGGTTTTTATGTTATTTTAAATATATTTGTTGAGAAATTAATGAAAATCAACGTCAAATTAGTCATTGACGAGCATTCAATTTGGACCGGATTAATTTTGAAAAATTTTGTTTCACTAGTGTTTGCAATTGTAAAAATGATTGATTTACAGCATCCGCGATCAGCATGACTGATACACAATTATAACAATGATAAAGAATGCAACAACAAAAAAGGTGAATTGTATAAGTGACAGTAGCATGATCAAACAAAGAGTCATAACATTTTTAATACTAGTGTTGTATTGGAAAAAATATGCATGTATTTGATTTATTTAGTCATAATTTTGTTTTGAATAATTTGCAAAAAAAATATTCAATCGGAAATAACAAAACGAATAGAACAATTAAATACGCCACCACTGTCCCCATACCTATATTTTTAATTGAACATCATATCGTACTACGATATTGTTCTATAAAATGCATATAGAATACCTAATAGTAGTTTTAATATTGATAAATACAAAGAAAATTTAATTTATGAAACAGAAACGCATTAAAATTTATATGAACTAATAATTAAAAATATAACGCAAGAGAACGTTGATTATTAAGCATAGTTGGCGAATATAATAGACTGGATAATTGGTTCCTATATATAGTAAGTTTAGCTTCTATGAATACATATATAATCATTAAAATAAAATTATTCGTTAACATTTTGAAATCTAAGTTTGTATAGTAATTACTATACAATATACTAAATCGTCATCATATAACTAGTTTTCTGTACATATAATTCTGGTGAAGTGAAACATTGTTTTTTACCGTTAAATTAATAATAAAAAAGATTATGTGAACAAAATGCAATTTATTGAAAACTTTATTTTTTGTTTCCATTTTAAAGTCAAAAAACGCAATTGAAAGCTTATAGTAATTTGCATATTATCAATTTTAATATAAAAGTAGGGAATTTGCAGAATAAAAGAAAAAAATGAAGATGAAGAAATGAAAGCTTTGTCTGATCAAGCCAAACTTTATGAAGTTGAGTAAATCATTGCTACAAAGGCAGAGAAGAAAAAAGTTTTGGCATCGTTTCACGACAGAAGATAAAAAATGATATACTAGAATAATCCGAGGTGCAAAAAAGTCATGGTGCGAATCAAACGATGCATTAGCATTGATAGTAAATTCAAATATGTTTTGTATTTGGTAAGATCAGTTGGATGTGCTTTGTATTGCGGATTGTTGCCAGTAATAATTAATCCAATTGAGCCAAAGATTGAAATAAAAAGAGACAAAATTATGCAGAAAGATGTAACAAAATAATTTTTAGTATGATGACGCTCAGTTATATATTGGAAAACCGATAAAGGAAAAATTAGAAGTTCTTAACGGAAACTTATGTGTGTATGGCATGTATTGTGTTATAATTATATACATATTTATATATATATATATATATATATATATATATATACATTTTAATTTAGATTTGGTATTACTAACGTTTAAAAATTAAAATATAAATAAAATCAATATTAAAGTATTTCTAGATAAAAAGACTAGAAAGATACAACATATAAATTTTACATTTGATTGAGAAGAATTTATACGATCCAGTTAATATATAATATAAATTTTAAAAGAAATGATTGACATATGAGTGTATGTGCATAGAAAGGAAGTAGCCACGACCTACTTTTCAATAAAATTATATATGTACATATATAGCCACGTACTCGTATTAAAAGTTAAATGCCTATATTATATGAACGTTATAGATGAATATAAATAATACATTTTTTATTATTGAATTCATGTTTCTAGATATTTTTTAAAGAAATAAATACAAAATTATATTACAGAAAGAAAAATGTGACACTAAGAATAAAAGGATTATTATAACTACTACTTTCTGAATACAAAAAATATAAATATTTTATGAAACTAGGTATATAAATAAAAATTACTATACTTTGATACATGAATATTACTAATTTAGAAAATGATTCGAGATTTTTTTATACGTAATTTAGTGTGAGATTTTCCAAAAAAAGTAAACACTATGTGTTATGTACGGACAATTTCGATTGCTGAAATATATAACATATTATTCGTTAGTTAAAAAATATACTTCAATAATGTTTATTCAGTTTTTTTTTGAAAATTTAGTATGAATATAAAAAAGTTAGAACTTAATCAAGTAATATGAAATAATAATAAGAAAAAAATGAAGATAAAATATTTGGCAACTGAATAATAGCTTTTATACAAAAACTAACTTAACATTGTTAACATATATGTATTTTCGTAAAAGTAATGTAAACATATTATTGATAGATTTATCGATGAGGTAAAAGAAAAAAAATGTAAATGTAAGATGTAACCATGTCGAATAACATAAGACGAAACTAATTTGGAAAGAAAATGAACAAAACGGAAAAAAATTGACGAACAAAAAGGTTTTCGTCACATAGCACCATTGGTAATATGTAAATGATTCAAAGTGCGTCAAGAGTGAATACTAAATGATATCTATTAAGGCAGTGCTTAAATCACTAAATTTCTATAACATTCAACAGAAATTGTACATAGGATATGTAACATTAGGTGCAAACTAACATTAATCCAAGTTTTTCACAAACAAATACACATATGCTCATTCTACCACATCACTTTTTTTAAAAATAATACTTTTAAATAAAAAATACAATTAAACATGAAAAAATTATATTATGGAAAAATGAGCATTAAAGTATTGATAAATAAAAACATAAAACCTATTCAGTCATAAAGCTTATAGAAAAATATTTTAAACCTATAAAAATAATACAAACACAAACTTTCATCCACACCACAATTTAAGTGCTCAGAGGAAAATTTTGGATTTGTACAATTCACTATTTTGGAATTAAATCATAAAATACGCAAACAATATGAGTTTAGAAATAAAAATTTAGATTTATAATAATAATATATAGTCTCATCTAAATATAAGACATTCCATACGGAATATTCAAGCATGCTTGGCATATCCGTATCTGAATCATCATTTCAGTGCCAATTGTAATATGGTCAATAATTGGTTTGTAGTGAACAATCGTCAATATTATTATCATCATCACCATCAAATTTCATGTAAAAAGCCTAGATTATGAAGAGAAATAATAATAAAAATAAAAAAAAATAACTAAAATTACAATTTGGCAACAACTTAGATCCAAATGATACGGAGAACCTTAATTTATGGAAAAGGTCAAAAGGAGGGACGACGTGAAATTGGATTTGCCACTACTAAAGATAAGTTATTCAGAAGTCGATTCAGAAGTCGTCAAATCAAACCTCATCTCGAGAATGTTCATCTGAATCTCCGGATAGACCCTGGCTCTTGAGTATGGAGTAGATTTTGACGTAGGGCGCCTTTAACAACTGGTTATTGACACACAACCCATTAGAGATTTTTTTTACAGGCCAAAATTATTATGTGTCGAAGGCATGAATGTGATGATCAAATTGATATTTACGATGATGATGATGACAATGGAGACGAAATGATTAAAATGGACAAGAAAAAAATCATTGCGAAAAAATGATCGTAAATGAAGAAAAAAAAACGTTGATGAGAATGTATCACCGTTTAATGAGTGGAACGTCTTCGTTAAATGATGATTGCGATACGTATGAACACGAAAACATTTTTTTTACATTTTTCTTTCGTAAAAATTACCATTTGAAAGAAAATTTTAAAATATTCTAAAAATATAGGTTCTAAAAAGAACACAACGATAGCATTTAAAATCATCCGATGCATATATTACGTAGTACTTTTTATATAACAATTTCTATTGTGCACTAAATCTATATGATTGGTTTTACACACCTTTCAGAATGGATCAGTCATCCTGTCAACAATTAATAATTATTTTTCACGAAACTTTACACTATGAACTAAAAAGAAGAACTGACTGTTTTATGAAAATTAATATATAATAATGCTTTTATATAGATGCCAGTTCAATAAAAATAAAATAGTATTATTTCTTAATATTTAATAATATTATGGATGAAAATGACATGTAGATGAATCCAACAATTGAAATAAAATGTAAAAGTTGATAATTTAAACATATACATTTATTAATATATAATAAAAAATAATGTGAATAAAATAATATACACTCACCTCCCATGATTCTCGTGTTAAATCGCCAACATCTCCTTGACTATCAGATCGTTCACCCTAAATATAAAATTATTATTTATAACATAATATTTTTATCATTTATATATATATATATATATATATATATATATATATATATATATATTATTTTGAATATAAAAATAATGTATTATGATATCTAAAAAATCTAGTATTTTACCTTGCGTCCTGTAGTTCCAGTCTCATCATCTGATAATTCAGTATCACTATCAACAAGAACGTATCCTCTCTCTGAAACATCGCCAAGTTCTCCATATAAATCAGGCACCCAATGGTTGAGAAACTTATATAAGTCGTCGACTCTGTGAGAATAATATAAGAAAAAAATAATGATGTTAAATTAATATAAAGATAAGGACGGTTATTGTTGAAAATAAGAATTGTTATATTAAGATATTAAAAATATATATACATCTAACTCTTTTTTACACGACATTTTTATACACGATTTTGAAATAACGCGGTTCACTGATAAGAATAAATATATTTTTTTACACGAAATTTTTGTTCTAGCACGAATTCCTAATTTTTTATTATAAGTTTCACTTGTCTGTAGTTTGGGTGAAATATTATAATCGATTTTTGAGCACATCCCGATATTCGATTGAGCTGAAACTTTTCATACTTGCTCACTCCCGATGACAATGCAAGAATCAATTTACAGATTTATAAATATGGATTTCATTATTATTTTTTGCACGATTTTTTGGAAAAATGTAGAGTTTTTTCATCTTACATGATTTTTTTTAAATTATGGAACATATTCCTAAATTTACCATATATCGTATGCATTTATTTACATGTTTTTTTTTTCTACATGTTTAATTAAGAACGTATCTACCGTGTAAAAAAAGAGTTGGATCTATATATAAAAACAATTTCATATTATAGTATATCCAAAAGTAAGAGATTTTAATATATTTTTAAAAAATAAAATATAAAATCAAATTTACCTATTTCTTGGTACACTAAACCAGTATTCAGGTCGCATTCTTTTACGGCCATATGACATCAAAGGTGTTGAACGAGCAACAGTTTTATTTATTGGTCTTCCCATTCGAAGTCTTAAATAAAGTGGTGGATCGTCACAGGAACGAGCTGGACGCGGTATTAATTCTATAAAAAATATTTTTTAATAAAATAAAAGAAAGTTAAATATAAAAACATAAAAATTAATAAACAACTTACTATCAAAGGAAACAAAAAGTTCCGGCATGTCATCGACAGAAACCATGCTACGATAATCAAGTTTAGGAGCAGGATTTTGAGGCACTTTTTTACTGTCAGTTCTACCAAAACCACCATAAGAACTTCGCCTGATAAATGTAATAAGATATTGAAAATTTGTACACTTTAAAGTAATACTACACAATTAATAAACACACTTATAAATCAATTGTAAAAAAATGCTTCAAAGATTTTTGAAATTTTTAAGTATATTAAAAAGTCTGTCGAAAAATGAAAAAAATATTATATAAAATGAATATATAATATATATATATATATATATATATATATATATATATATATATATAAATTAAGAAGCATAATTTTATACATTCATTTGTGTAATAGGTCATACGAAAAAAAATTTCTAAACATCAAAATTTCAGAAATACATCTTGAATTTTTACTAACATGTTTTTCCTTATTTCATATGTGATTTACATGCTAAGCATAGGAAACTTGACTTTTTTTTTAGCAAAGTGATTATATTATATATTCATTTAAAAGTGCGAATTTTAATATTCAGTGCTCATTTATAATACGAAGAAAAAAAGTGACAAGAGGGAAAAATTAACTTATGAATAACAATGAGAAAATAAAAATGATCTTTAAATTTACAAGTTCTTCTATAATTTGGAACCACATTTAAAGGGTTTAAAAAAATTTGACATGCATATGAAACGAATATATATATATATATATATATATATATATATATATATATATATATATATATATATATATATATATATATATATTTGCACGAATCGAATGACATGCTCTTAAATATTGTTTTTTTAAATATATGTCGAAATAATATAAAATGGATAGAAATATTTTTTGTGATAATGATATAAATATGATATGATTATAATGAATTGATGATTCAAGAAGAGATCAAGATAGATATAGAAGCAACCAGATTTCTAAAGAACGATTTCACAACTATACAATAAAAGACAATAAATTTTTATTAATTGAAAAATAAATGATAAAAACACTTAAAAACATTGATCTAATATAGATGGAAGTTCAAACATCAAATTTTGGAGTTTCGTTTCAACGTACCCCGATTGTGGGAACATAACGTCGTGGGTTCCTTCTTCAGATGGAGTTTTGTTTAAAAATAACCCTGTGCCCAATTCTACTAAATTCATTGGAGAGCTACTCCAATTAATCAAATGAGTAATTAGTTTACCAGAGAAAATGTGTGAAATTTTTGATTTTACGTATAAAGTGTGAAATGAAAAATAATTGATATGAATATACAAATAGATTCGTGTTTTATGTAAAATTAATAGAAATCACAGTTTCCATCCAGCGGTAGGCGTAAAAAAGAAAACAATCATAATATATTTTTCTATAACATTAGGAACAAACTTAATCCAATATAGATTATAACTTATATATAGAATTCACTACTTTTTTGACTGTATCGCTAATATATTATTTTTAAGGATGCTTAAGATACTCTTTAACACACATATACATGTATGCTATGTGTATAATGAATGAATAATGGTTTATTTGATAATGTTTAATTTCATCATATTAAACCAAAATAAAAAGAACAAAGGAAAATTAATTAATAGTAGTAACCTGTTAAAAACTTTAGAAAATACACTGCCAGAATTATGACTATCAGCAGAAGTGGGAAGTGAGTCAGCTTGAGAACCACTAGAACTACCTCCTCCAGTGTTATCACTGGCAAGACCTTCCATCCACGTTAATGGATATGACAATCTCTTGAACATCTAGAATATTTTTATTTTTAAATATAATTTAATTTTGTATTGTATACTAATTTAAATTATAATTTTCTTTTTTAAAATTTAAAATATAAAATATACATATATGAAATGTTAATTACCTTATTTTTCTTTTCACCTTTAGAAAGATCATCTTTTAATGGATCTTGACTTAAAATTGTATTACTGTCAAGTGAAAAGGAAACTGCAGCATGTTTTTTAACTTTCTCCTCGGATGACATAGGTGGTGCAGAAAGTGGAGGTTCAGCAGCAGGAACTATGGAAACAGGTGGAACCCAATCTTGGGATAATACTATATCAGCATCACTATAAACCTATATAAGAAAAAATACATTAATAATTCATTATCTATTATAATATAATTATTCATAAAATAATAAAAAATATATAAAATTTCACCAAATATTAAAATTAAAATATGACGATATTTAATAATAAAAAATAGCGTATTGTGTACAAATAACACATGCATATTTTTTATTTTTAATCAATATACTGTAATATTTCAATTAACACATACTTAAAAAATATATTAAACATTAGAAAATTCTTGCATCATTTATGA
Organism: Leptonema lineaticorne; assembly: GCA_024500535.1. Classification (NCBI taxonomy): domain Eukaryota; kingdom Metazoa; phylum Arthropoda; class Insecta; order Trichoptera; family Hydropsychidae; genus Leptonema; species Leptonema lineaticorne. The sequence continues at coordinate 9,566,103 of JANIJI010000009.1, read as the reverse complement.
ATAAAAGTGTATCAACAATTACACATAATGAAGTATAAAATTATATTTAACTAAACTACATAAAATATGGTCCGCATAAGTCAGTATAAGGACATAGACATTCATATGCATATAATAATATATTAAATATTTGTATATAACACATAAATAAAATAACACAACTACCAATCTACAATAGTTCCTAAAAAGCAACATACCTTTAAATATTTTTGGAACTTGCACTTTCTTATAAATAATATGGATGTTTATTAAATTGTGAATTGTATTTTGTAATATAAAAATAATAATAATAAAATAATATTTGAAAATAAATACTACAGATAGATTAAAAAATTAGGATAATTGGAAAAAAACAAATAAAACTTAAACTAAAAAATAAAATAAAATAAAATCGAACTAAAATATAAATAATAACCTTTTTAGTGTTGTTTGGAGTAATATTGGGCAAAGGATCTCTGATATCTATGCCTGAGTCATGACAGGATAGTTTGATGAGGTGTAATGCGGGCAAATCTGCCCCCTGTTGTGCTGGGACATTAGGGATATTATCTTGTAAGTCTTCTTCTCTAATGCAGTCTCCTGACGATGTTGAAACCTGATATAGAATGAACCAGTGAAATTGTCTAAATAGTTAATCTGGTAAGTACTCTACTACAATAACAAAATATGTATATTTTGTTTTTCGACCAACTTTCAAAATAATGAAAATGAATGAAATTTACCAGATTTATAAGACTAAATAAAATAAAGCAAAATATTAAATTCAACTATGAAATAAAGTCCAGTAAAATCTTTAAATTCGAAGTATTATGGTTACATGCACACAAAAGAGTTCGTTACACATTATTTAAAAAGATTAGATGTATGTTATTAAATGAAAATATCATATTTTTGACCATAAAATTTCCAGAATATCGTTATTTTTTAAATTAAATTTTGATCATGCAAATAACTATTTTTATTGCATCTACGTAAAAAATACACATGGTAACTAACTCTAATTTACAATAGAATAATACATAAAATAATCAAAACATTTTAAAAGATTGATATATTATTATATAAAATATGTTTTGATATAAAATAAATAGAAATTCGAATGTAATTTATAGAGCAATATGCAAAAAAATATAAATATATTTTTATGGATATAACTATTATAAACAAGAGTCGACCACATATATGTCTAATATATGTGTAAAGTGAAATGAAATAATCTTTTTTTTTAATTTCAATTGTATTTAGAGAAATTTAGAAACATTGTAATTACTACAAAATACTATATGCCAATAAAATTCGTTACTTTTAGCGATAAAATATAGTTTTAAATGAAAAAATCTACAGATAATATAATCACTATTCAGAAAAGAGGTATTTAATTTATGCAATCGGAAACTAATATATCCAGTCAATGAGATATTTGAAATAGACCAAATGGACATAGTATAAGATTATTTTTAAACATCTTTTTATTTTGTCAAAAGTAATTGGCAATATAATGTGTTATTACCTCACTGGTGATGTCGATTGACATTCGTTCCTTATTTGGTACGGCCCAATGATGATCCAGTAGAGATCGTCTTCTTTCTTCTGTTCGTTGCTGTGGAAAATTAATATAATTTCTAAGCACTACTAACGACTACATTTCTAAGATATTTGCATAAATGTAACACATAATGCTTGCCAACAACTCTCAAAACACAAATATAAATGTGGTAAATCGTTATATATTTCATCGATAAATATCTAATGAAAACATTGTAAAGTACAAAATATTTTTATATTTAAAAAATCAAAGAAAAAAATTATATGTAAAATAAAAAAAAACTCAAAAATTTGGCAGATCATTATGTGAAATGCAACAAATCACATAGCAATCTAATACGGTGAAAACAATTCGATAACTATGCACATGTATCATATATACAGAATAAGTCAAAATAGTATCCATAACTTTAAAGTTACATATTTTACGAATTTTAATATATTATATATGTTTAATGTCATGATATTGCATTTATTAAAACAATTCATATATTTCTAACAAAAAAAAAAGATTTATAAACATTTGAAATCTTTGTACAATAACTGAAAAATTAAATTTTAATAGGTATCCACAAAAATATGTACAATTGTCAGTTGTATAAATAATAAAGTACAAAATCAATATTGTAAGAATTTATATAATGTCATTTAAGATATATTAATCTTTTTAATATAAAATAGCTTTTTCGACATATCTGTATATAATAAATAGCACAAATTAGCACGAAGAACATATTTACCTACGGCTTTACTAGCAAAACTATGTGCTACAATGAAAGCTAAAATAATAATGAACGATTTTTTATTGGCACTTTATTACTATAATTTTTTAATTGATTTCTAAAATATTTAAAAAAGACTTAATATAAAAGCACCAATAAAGTTATATAACATTTCATTTGAGAATATTCAATATATAAATAATAAGAAAAATAATTTATATAAAGTATGTGTATTATAAAAATATTATTAATAAAATTGTCAAGATTAAGTAATTTAAATAAGCATAAAATATGTAAATAATATTAAGGTTTCTTTCAAATTTACGATTTTGGTTAATTTTTTCACAAGAACAAATATTTTGATTTCTATCTGAATTTCTGAATATTATTTAATATATAAATTAATTCAACAAAGAAATTAATTCCTATGAAAATATTTTATAAATGAATATTAAAAATATAAAAAATATTCCAAAACTTAAGACCAAAAATTAATTAAATATGAAGCATTTTTTTTTATCACAAGTGTCAAAATTAATAATAATTCATTTCACAGAGCTCTCAAAATAAATCTTTAAATTATTCTATGCAAATATTTCTTTTATTATTATTTCAAAAGATAATCAATTTTTTTACTGAAAATTTATATATCTATATAAAATATATCAAAAATGAAAAACATAAATAAGAAATACGCATAATTCATATAGTTGAATACTCTTGGGAAATGTTAATTTCGATATGCTTTAAATTATTTTTTTCCTGTACTCTCCATGTGTAAGTTAAATACTAATAATTCTAATGAATGAAATGAGCGCCATGGATAATATATTTCGAAAGCACGAAAATAAAAAGCATGAATATATATATATATATATATATATATATATATATATATATACATTATCCTTTTCCTCAAAAATATGAAAATATATTAAACATAACATACTTGTGCACTTGTTGGAGTAACGAGTTCTCGATCAAATGCTTTTGGAAAAGCATCTCCTCCTCTTTCCCCAGTTTCATGAGTGCTCGTTTCAGTTTCTTCACCCTCAGCTGAAGTTCTGTGTTCTAATGATTCACTCCAATCTGTTAAATCTCCTTCGACAGTTGTTGTTGCCAATTCAGGGAAGGTTTCGTCCTAGTAAAATATATTTTTTTAACATTTATAAATTTAAAAAATATGAAAAAAATAATTTAAAATTACCTTGACTAGAGAATCTTTACCAGGAGAATTGTTTTTATTCATATAATATATTTCTGGTTTTTCACCTCTGCAAACATACAAAATTTAAAAAGTAGAATATAAATATTATTTTCAAAACAAAGTTTAAAAATATATAATAAAAATTATTCACCTATTAATATTAGGATTAGAGTCATGTGTTCTCATATGAGCAATATCATAATATATTGCCGCATTTACAACAAACTCCATTGGAGCGATTACACCATAAGATTCCGGGCCATGTTCTAATACTAAAGTATCTGAAACATTGGGATCAAACATCACAGCATTTGGAGTAACGAGTAAAACTCCTGAAACTACACCCTGAAAAAAAATATTCAATAAATAATGTTGCAAAATGATATACTTTTTTAAAGATATAATAAAATAATTTTCGCATAATACCTGTCCATCAGTAATATGTCTGACATTTATTTTTAAAAAGCGTTGAGGTGCTGCCGGAGATGTAGGAAGTTCTGGTGAAACAGGTCGTAAAGTATCAAGAATATCTAAAGTACATTTTACACATTATTTAATATTCAAATATAATAACTTAATTATATTATAAAATATAAACCTTTTTCTTGTGATGGAATATTTTGTTGTGAAGAAGTGTCCGATCCTGGTTCTCCACTTTCTGAAGGGGCATCTCCTTCTTTAGTTCCATCTAAGATAAATAATTTAGTACTTAGAATATTGTATTAAAAGTATTTAATTTATTATTGTTATGTGATATGTAATATAATTTTTATATAAACTAAAATCTAACATAAGTAATTATACACGTATGTTAGTAGTTCTGCCATGCTGGCATAGTAATATCAACACAATTTTTAATGTCATAAGCAATATAAGATAATTATATCTTATCAGTGACTTATAATATAGTTTAACCTTTAATGTTTAATACTGATTTGTGATATTACATACCGTCGCTTTTATCCGGTACTTGCAAATTTTGACCCGGAAAAATAAAATTGGTTCCTAAACGATTTATTTTAGTTAATTCAGATGGAGTTGTATCAAAACGTGCTGCCACAGATGTTAAAGTGTCTCTATCTTGAACCTGAAATTTTAAAATAAAATTTTATCTTTTTCAGACAAGATGCTTATAATAATTAATTTTAAAAAGTAGTAATAAATAATTTCTCTATCAATTTATTCAAATTTCAAAATAATAAAGAGTGTGATAAAATTTTGAAATTATTCTATATAATTATTAATGAGAAATAAATATAATATTTTTGATTTCTTGTTGACAGAAAATTTTAAAAAGCTAAGATTTCATGTAATAATAACGATAATACCTGAGACATATTAGAAAATAACAATGTTGTATTATTATTTAAAGAAAAAAAAACACGACTAAGGCACAATTTTTGAAGATTAAGTGGAAACAATACAAAATATATAAAAAATAGGTTTTTGCTAAATAAACGTACACTTTCTAACAAAGAATAAGATATACTGACTAATATAATAAAGGTAGACAACCAATGAAAATTGTAAACGAGAAAGATATATTTATACAGTTTTATTTGCTGAACTTATTAGTCAGAAAAACATTTGTCAACTGTAAGAACTGCTATACATAATTATGAGTGTGTATGTGCATTATTATAATTTAAAAGACATCACCTGCCACGTTTGAATGTAAATTGATTATCGAATTGTTTAATAAAACTGAAATATAACATTCACCTATATTAAATTTAATTCAAGAATACTTACATTATAAGCAAATGATTTTAAAAACCGCAAAAGTTAGTCATTTTTTTTATAATTTTATATTTTATTTTTTTCTATTGTTTTTAATTTCATCATAAAAAATATTATAAAGAATATTCAAAATATTCCATTGTATTTTAATTATTGACAAAAATTCTTTTATCATTGCATTATAAATTGAAATTGGAAAAAAAATATTTGCACAATTTAAAAATTTTTGATTATTTAGAATACTCATAATATTTTAAATTTGTGCTTATCATTTTTAAATTGTGTATTTTCAAAAAGGATCAAAATTATTATTTAGTGAAATTCTCGCAAAAATCAAAATAAAAAGTGTCTGATCTCTTTAAAACTAAAATTGGTTACATTTTTTTAAATATTTGAAGATTTAAAGTGTCCGTTTATTTTTAGAGGAACATATATATATATATATATATATATATATATATATATATATATATATATATATATATATATATATAGTATTTTTTTTATTAATAACAATATATTTTTATTTTAAAATAAAAAACAAAACAAAGCAAACTTACAATATATGGAATTGTTTTAATCGGTGGTGGAGGAGGTATTCTTTTAATTGAATCATCTTCATCTGAAATAAAAAATAACATTTTTTAAAATTAAGTTTTTTACATTATTAATTATATATTGTTGTTAATATATACTTTTTTGTATGGCATCAAGTCTTCCATCGACTTTTGAACGTAAAGAATCCAAATCGAAGGGAGGAGCAAATCCATGGTCTACTGATCTACTTTTGGACCTGCAATATAGATATTACTTTTAAAATAAACAATAATAAATATGTAAATTATTAATACATAAAAACAATATAAAAAAAAATTTATTCGATTATAAAATACCATAATCATCAAAAACGTATAATTTTGATTATTAATTATTTAGTTTATGATTTAAAGAATACATTAATAATTAATATCAGAATTTTTTTTTATTAAAATATAACAAACAATAATGATAGGAAAAATAATATATTTAGAAATAAAATTAATTGTAAATAAAGTTTTGAGCTTGATCAAGTTTTGTGTATTGATCAATAAGATTTCAAACTTTTAACGTATAATATATTTAGATGTAATGATTTTCAATACACCTATTATTACTATATTATAATATTGATATAATTGAAGTGCAAAAATTCTTACCGACGATATGGCAGTTGTGTGATGCTCTCGTCACTACGGGATAGTTGTTGGGAAGCGCGTCGTGACCTGCATGCAACAAGCATATGCAACACATTCACATGCAATTATTTCTATAGAGTGCATATAAACAATAGAAATTAAACATTAAATAATAAATAAATAATAATAAAAAAAAACCATGACAACATTTGCGGTTAAAGCAAATTTTTTTCTTCGATTAAAAAAAATAAATATTTTTTTTTAATATTTATCAGGGGTTCACATTATAAAGACATGCAAAATATAAAACACAACAATGATAGTGCTATACTACATTAATACAAAACACAAAAAAAAAAATCACACGGTAGTATTATGATGATCCTTTAAAAAATACCATATACTACAACGATCACTAACAATCACTATACGAATAGTATTAAATAATCGTAACAACACTGGTAATTTGTAACATATCAATAGCGGTGAATGGTACAGGTTTATATAATAATCATTATTTGCTAACAGTTGATAATGCGAGGACGTTCAACTATTAGGATACGTCATCATAGGTAACTGTTGTTTGATCATAAAAAAAAATATATTGTCATATATTATAATTCGTAGTGAATAAATGTAAGAAATGCAATATGATATCATAATAAAAACATATTTTTATTATGCAGGTAAAACGAATGAATTCCTGAAGAAATATTTTATTACTTATGCTTATAATTAATTATAGACACTGTTGAATGTTAAATTACTGTATACAATAAATTACATCGATTATAAAAAGGGGATTAAATATTTTTTTAACAACACATTAAAATCAACTTGCTTATATATTTATATTTATTTATTTTTTTTTGTTTCGAAGCAAAAATATGAAAAAATAGATTTTAATAGTATTTTCAGGGACAGATGAATCAACTTCTTTTTCTTTTGATATGTAAGTTTAATTTGTTTGAACTATGATATTTTACAATAAATTATTCATTCGAAAACCTGTTAACAGACTTAATCTTATAGGTTGATATGATAAAGAATTTAATTGAAGTCATAATTATATATTAAAAGTCATTGGCTGAGGATAGGGAAGGAGGAAGAATTGAGATATTTTTAAGAAGAGGCGAAGATCAAAAAGAATGAAAGATCTAAGAACAGGAAAGATTAAAGAAGATGAATGAATGATATTTTGCAAGTGAAATATTTTTAGAAAAATAAAAAAAAAATAAAATATTTACAATGTCTAACACTAAAATACCTAAACTCTAAGTGTGCACTATAAAGATTTATTAATAATTTGAATACGATAATATATAAATTATAGGTATATTTATTTGCAAAAAAATAATCATTTTCACAATTTTCTCACTCAAGATATAATTTCATATATATTAAATAAATATATTAAATGATAGCTTTTGTCTTGATTAATATAGATTCATATGACAATCAATAAATCAAAAATGATCAAGTTTTTCTATTGGTCAAGGTAAACCATATTCAGAATAATAAAAACACTATTACCACTTTTTCTGACAGAGTTAAATTTATCAAATAAGACAGTTTTTGAATAAACGACATTTGTTAATGAAATATTCTTACAAAGATTAAGTTGAAAGTAATTTATGTGTTTAATATTCAACATTTAAACAATTTTTATATGTTTAATGTTTTATATTTTTAAAACATGTTAACATCATAATTACAAAAAAAAAATATGTACAAAATATTTTAATGCATTAAAAAAAAGACACATAAATATAAAAATTATTATTATAATAAAATTGAAAATCTGGAAAGTTTAAAAACGATTTTAACGAGTAAATATTTTTAGTATTTTGCTGTACAAATATATTATTATTAATTTAAAGAAACTAGTATGAATGTATATTTTAAGAAAGATTAATTGTCAATAAAAATTAAAAATATTTTTACAGATATTATAGTAGTTTAAGGAATCTAAATAATATTTATAAATTGTTTTCAGACAAAAAGATCATATAAAATTTAATCTATCGTTATCATTATTTTCATTTTTTACAGACTTGCCCACTTTAAAAATAAACAACTCTTGTAAAAATTTGAAATATTTTTTGAAACAATGCGAAAAATATTGAATGATAAATATTATTTTTATACTTCGAAATACAAATCAACGAATGATGATAATTGATTCTTCTTAGTTATAAATATTCTTACTCGTTCGATTAGAAAATTCTAAAAAATTTTATAAATTTTACTAAAAAAAATATATAAATAAGCTAATAAAACTAATTAATGAAAATTGTTAGTGAATCAATTTAAAGAGTAAAATTATATTTTTTTCTATTATACCATAAGTATGAATGAGAACTCGAAAGTAACTAGTAGTTTATGTAAACTTTCTAAATTATAAAAATAATTCAATTTCCACATCAAAGAAATTTGTTAAATCGGATTTAAACTATACGTATATTTATTTTAATATTATTAAACATGTAATAAATAATAGATAAATATTGTTTTTTTATATTGCTTTTTTTTTTCAAAAAGCGTGAGCATATTATTGTATTAAATAATATTAAAATAAGCGAGCACTCCTATATAAAAGAACGATAATTTTTCACAATTTTATTTGAGTTTACTCTTTCATGGACATGATTAAAGAGCAAAAGTGTAGGTGAATATGAGGACGGTTGTGGTACATTTATTTCAAAGGGTTCCGACAAGTGAAATTAAAAAGGAAAACGAATTGTCGCACATAGTTGCGGAGCAACGACTGTGAGAGTCCACCAAACGACTAAATTAAGATCTTTGTTGTTGTTGCTGTCGTTGTTGCGCAACAAAACTAAAGGAAAAAAATGAATAAAAACAGAAATTGAATGAACAAACGACGGAAAAGCAAAATGCCACTGTTACAAAAGACTAATATAAACGAAAATGGAATGAAAAACCATTCTTCTATTTATATGCAGATATATTCCTCGTGTTTATTCTATTTTATAACATTATTATTATAATTGTATATTTATTTAGAAATCATCACAATATAGGATTAAAATTCATATATATATATATATATATATATATATATATATATATATATATATATATATATATATTGCACAATAAAAATATAGCAGATGCATTTATATGCAACTGTTACATGAATATGTTGAAATATATTTGGAAATGAATAAAAAAACAATAATATTACATATAGTTTGTAAACGTTTATACGAACAAGGAAAATATATATTTAATTCATAAAAATAGATTGACTATGTACTAGCAAATATATTATTCATTTTTGTAAAATAATAAAAGGTAAATTAATATTTTATTATATTGTTAGAAAAATGATCATTGGAAACAAGAAAGGCGAAATAAATACTAAAAGACGGTATCGTATATATTTTGTATTTTTTTTATTATATAATGTGGCGGTTTGCCGTTATCATTATGGCCAAAAAGGTCATATAAAACTGATGAGCCTACAGGGCTAGTTTTTATTCTCTCTCTCTTCCCTTTGTTCATAGGGTGGGCACATTCTCTTATAGTTTTCTTAACCATGAGAATAACTTTTGTAGAAATAGCAGAAAGTGGTTTATACGATTCATTCACGATTAGATTCAATGTAAAATATTTAATTATTTATACATAATTTTTTATTGAAAAAAAAATAGTTTTATATATATTACAAAATATATTTTTTTTTACATAATATACATTTTAATATTAAACAGAACGTGTTTTCTAAAATCTGAATATATAATAGAAAAATATGTATATATAAAGATCAATCATACAAATAGACTTTCTTAACTTTTTTAAAAGTATATATAAATAAAGATTATAAAAACACAAAAATTTTATTAATTTTATTTTAAATCCGTCGAAATCACAAGCTTACAAGATCACATTACTTAAAATAAATTATGTAAAAATCAAATCAACATACGAATTGACGATAATGTGAACAAATTTAGTAATAATCTACCAAACAGAAACTGTTTGTGAATAATTTATATTTGAATCTATAATGACGTTATTATCAGAATCACAACAGGTAAATTCATTATTTTTGATAATAAAACTGAAGTATGCGATAGAATGTTATGTAAAGGTTCGCACTTTATCGATCAGTGGTGCCCAACAGTGATTCAGTTACGTAATTAGTATTGACATCGATGCTTAGTAACCAGTGGAGCATGACATTGGGTATGCTCTTAATACACAAACATGTATAAAACTTAAACGTTATAAAGTCTATTGTACAATCTTTGATAATTGTTTAAGAAAATTTACGAGCACATTCATATGTATTGTTGTTTTTTTTTTGTATGTAAATAAATGCATTATTAAATAACTTGGTATAAATTCATCTTCCGATTTTATATATATGTCATAATTATAAAAAAAATAGACGATAAAGATTATATTGAATGTCTGGTATGATCAAATAAGAACATAAATTGATAATATTTCGTATTTATTGACTCACGGTATATTATTCTAAAAATTGTAAGAGAATACAAAAATGTAATAAATTCGCCTACGTGCGTCTAATTTATCTTTTGATAGATTAACGTTGTTTTTGATTAAAATAATAAGTTCGCAAATGTTCACAATAAAAATATATTATCATAAAAAAAAAACAACAACAAAATTGCAAACTAAACATCAACTTTTATAATATGGTCATAATTTTAAAACTAACAGTGATTCGTGTATAATAATTGCCGTTTTTGAATTGATTTAAATTTAAATAGAAAGCGAAGAAAGACATCAATTAGATAGATGAAGTATAGCAACATTGAAGCGATTTAACAACACTGGTTTCGATAAATTACGCCGAAGCATATATATATATTTTTTCTCTTCTATCGGCGAGAAAGTATATAAAATACGACCGCATTCTGTTGAATGACGCAATACAATCGTACGAAAAGAAAAAAAAAGAAAATGAAAATAGAATGGTTCAATCGATATGAATTTTCATTTTTGTTTTTGATACATTATTTACGATTATTATTTTGAACTTCGAAAAAATGTGAAAAATTTCAACGGAATGTTATAAATTCAAAAAAAAAAAAGGTTCGAATGCGATATGCTGGCCACTAGTTTAATATTTTTTACAATAATTGTTAAATAATCCATAATTACAGACTAGATTGATATTTAAAATGATATTATCTGAACATACGGTGGATACAGTTATATTATTTCAATAGATGACTAAAATAATAGATCAACTGTTGAGGAAAATGCTAATATAAAAAACATTACAAAGTATATTATTTCAAAAAATAAATATTTATGAAGATGTGTGTATAATATATAATATATGTTATAAATAAATTTTAGTAACTAAATATCATTGATAATAAAGAAAATAATTCAATCTTAATGAAAAAAAAATTTAGTGTGTGTGTCAAAGCACCCGTGATAAAAAATATTTTTTTAATAATTTCTTTAATCGTTTATGTTTAAAAAAATATTATTATAATTTGTATTTTAAAATTTTGTAATATATTGAAATAAAACGCATAAAAATTATTAGAGATCTAATTCAACTGGAAATTTCATTAAAAATAGTTTTAGTAATAATAGATACATATGTATATGTATATATATATATATATATATATATATATATATATATATATATATTTATAATTATTATTTATAAATTTATAATTATAAATATATATATATAATAATATAAATTTATAATTATAAATATATATATATATATATATATATATATATATATATATATATATATATATATATATAAATTTATAATTATTAGAACATTATGTCTTTCAAATGATAAATGTAAAGTATTATTGTATTATATTTGTATTGTTTCATATAATAAAATTTAATACAAAAATATATATTTAAAAAGACCTAATATGAATGGTGGGAAAATTTGCACACGGGTCCAATTATTATGGTAATAATATGATATTACTTCAAAATAATAGTACATTGATATGATGTGATTTATCTATATAATCGAAAAATACAAATTAAATTCTGAAATATGTATCTGTAACGGATCTTTTAAAAATAAGACGAACAAATAGGAAATTCGATATTTTAGTCGTTTATCGTTTTAGATTATCTTTTTTTTTAATATAACAATACTATCAGAATTATCAAATTGTATAATGAAAATAGATATAAAATTGATAAAAATCAATACGGATTATTTATTATTGCTCACCGGTGTGCGTAGAAGAGGGGAGAGATTAATGGATAAATCTTATTAGAAAATTTCAAAAAACTAAAATTTAGTGATATTTTTCTGATTTTCATCTTATAAGAATTTTATGTTTCATTAAAAATATATAGAATACTAATAATATCTTATTTATTCTAGAAATACATATACAAAATATATGTATAAATAATTTGATTGAACATATTTTGTTAGTTTAAATATACTTAAAATATACAAACTTAACAATTGTTATTACCTTTAGTTTATGATATATTAAAAAACTATAAAAATCACAATAGAAAAAAAATCTCATCATTTCTTCTAAACTCACACAATTTTTGAATCGATTTATGTGACCCAAATAAAGTTCAAAAAAATATATTTTTAGGCCAAAACTAAAAAAAAATGAATACTACTGCTGTAAAGTGTTTCTATACACGACTATATTATATTATACTATGTTTAAAATATAAAACTTTGACTAAGTGATATCAAGTATATGTAATATGCGGCACTTATGACAACTAAATGCGGTTTATGCGGCACGAGAGGATACCAAATTTTGACATGCCTGAATTATATCAAAATTATATTATCACAATAGCATTGTTCGAGAATTACATATATATTATATGCATAAATGATTATTAACAGTAATAATTGGAGTTAAATTTATGATCATCTTCAAAATCGATACGAGATATAATATATTTAAAGTATTATATAATATTGATCGAAAAATTATCAGAAAATCGAAAGGAATCCGTCTAACGTTGTTTAAATGCCGGTTAACTGGATTTTAACGTGCGGTATGTGGTAACGACATTCTTCCGCGTTTGATCTAATTACGACGCAGTTTCCCAAAATGTTCGCTAACCGTTCGCTACCAATTAATTGATAATAAATTGACATAAAACGATATTCACGAACATTATTCACGATGTCTAATGGAAATCTAATTGGAACATTATCAACCGCACAGCGCGGGTGTAACTTGTCGATTATGTCTATTGATAAAATCCAATCAATATTTATGTATTTATAATGTTCAATAGCATAAAAATCGAATGGTTGAAAACGACTTTGACATATAAATCGTATTTTAGATAAAATTTGTATAAATGCTAAATATATGTTAAACATTATAGACATAATAACACTGTTAATAAAGTTATTTTGAAAAAAAAATAAAGTTATTAGGTGTTATAATAAAATTTTATATATAATATTATCATCTTTCATATAAGAAATAAAAATATTATATCCAATAGGATTTGAATGTGAAAAACACTATTTTATTACGACATGTTAATAATAATGTAATAATTGTTTTAATAGTATAATTAGAAGCTTACATAAAATATTTTGTTGCAAATATTGAGTAAACGTAATTTTACAGTATAGAAAAAATGAAGATTTAGGTACATAAATTATGTAATTTAATCATCTAAAATGAAACTCTAATGAAAGTTTCAGACTTTCAAGATATATATATATATATATATATATATATATATATATATATATATATATATATATATATATATAGTGTCATTGATTGGTTCTTTTTTAATTTAAAATTTATATTTTTTAATATTTAATGAAAAAATATTGAAATGATGAAATAATCAAAATATTTCAATGACGAAAATTTATATTAAATCCGTAGATGCGTCGAATTCGTGACGTTAAATTTTTAACATAAAAGTGTCAAAAGCGTGTTCAAGCTAAAAAAATCATTTTATATAAAAATAATATTAGTTCGTCTGTGATAAAATATTATTTATATCAACAAAGAAAGAAAACAATACAAAAATTAATAGAAAATTTTAATATAATACATAAAAACCATTATGAAACATTGTATTATATACAACTATAAAATAAATAAAGTCTATAGTTTCTTAAATATTTATACCCATTATATACAATAGATAAAAAGAATCAAATCATATTATTTTCATTATAATTTTCATAGTTCAACATGAGTTTTGAATTTTCACGAGAACGTGAGTTGAATTCAAATTATTACAGTCTAATTTTAATATAAATGAGATGAATATTTATTAGACGTTCCCGACGTATGTGTATTAATTAAATATTTTCATCAAAATAATTAGTTGCATACGAATGTGATGTTGTTTTCCTTTTAAGCACTGTAAAATACAAAATAATAAAAATGCGGAAATCAAACAATAATAAAAAAAAATATGCACATGTAATTTAAATACAGAATGGAATTTTAAGTATTTATTAATTATTCTATTTATTATCAATCGTTAAGTCATTGTTATGATATTTATTGGTGAAAATAATACGTTTAGTAAATTAATTACCGAATACAATATATAACGTGATAAAAATTTGATATAAAAATACTGATTCTATTGACGTGAACATAAAATTACAATAAACTACTTATATTATAAAATAAAAAATGGACAACTGATTTTTTTTTATTTAGTCAAAAGAATACAGGAAAAATCGGTCATTACATATAAAAATTCCAATCGTATAAAACATTAACTCCATCCTCAGATATATAATTATTGAATAATTGAAACATTGAAAATTGTTAAATTTAATATGTTAAGAGCTTCTATTAACGTCGTTAGTATACATATAGATTATACAATTAACGTAGTATAGAAATTACGATTTTTAAAATTTTGAATACCAATATTACGAAACATTTTGGTATGTAATTTATATGATTCATTATGAAAAAAAAATGTAAAGAAAAAAACGATAAAATTATAATACATTTTCCATATACTAAATTTAAAAACTCATTTTGTATAACGAATATTTAAATTTATTAGGTATAAATTACTTCAACGTGTTTGAAATAAAAAAGATTTATTTGGGTTTTATTTAATATACAAGTTTGAAATTATTTACATTATTATATATTCGTTCTTAATTTGAAAAAAATTAGGCAATATTCATGATTACAATTTATTAAACTCATAATTATCGATTGCATTTTTTTTTTTGCTTCAACCGTATTCTTAGGTCAAATGTTTCTTTTTTTTGTAATATATACCTAGCAAAAATTTTCGCCACTATAATTCTAATCATTTTTATGTGTTTTTGTATTAATTATAAATTTGCTCAATTTATAATAAAATATTGTTTCATATACATTGCAAAATATTTAGAAATGTACAATTTTATTTTTTGTTTGCGAAATAAATTCAAAGAAATTTTTAAACATACAATTAAAATTATAAATGTTTTCATTATTATTATTATATTTTTGTTTTATTGCTTTATATAAAATTAAAGTTGCAATATTAAATGTAATTTATTTTCTAAACATGTATAAAAAGATTGATCACATATTGGTAAACCGGTGTGCAAATTCTTACACGTACGTGCCCACCAGTTTTATTTGAAACAATTTTGATTAATTAAGCATAGTTTTCAAACAAAAATAAAGAAAATCGTCGAATATAAATCAGAAAAAAAAACGGACAATCGCGTTTAAAAAAAAATAATGATAGATCAAAAAATTGACAAGGCTATTTTGGTATCAATATATGTACAAAAGTAAAACGCGATCGAATGCACACTTATGTTTCATTTTCGTAAACGTTTTAAATAAAATATTAATTTTCAGATGGATATTTACGTGTCGAGGTCGTCAATTGTGGGCTAAAGTGTACAGAGAAACGATGACAGATCACCTCGACAAAAATTAATTGCCCAATTATGAATGCGGACGTGCATTAATAAACAAGAGTTTATGTCGTCGGTAAGGTAAGTAAGGTCGATATATTTGAAAAATTCAGAATATTTAATGTCAAACAAAAATGATTGCACTATCGATTTTTAATTAACCATAATGATGTGGTGTCAAATTAAAATACGTCCAAAATATTTTTATCTAATTATTATTCGATTTCATAATATTTTATATAAAACACACACACATATATTACGAAAGATTTTACATATAATTTTTCAAAATTAAAATAAAAATTATTATAATAAGTAAAGTGTAAAACACTGAAACTAAATGATTGAAAATTATTAGAAATACATTTATAAAAATTGGATGTATAATATACATAAAAAAGATAATATTATATAAATAAAATAAAATTATATAAATATAAATAAAATATTCGCAACATTTACAATGTTTATTTATTATAAACGAATTTTGGCTGAGAAAAATTCAACTTTGCCAAGTCCGTAGTATATACAATCATGTCCAAAAGTAACGTACCGCTAATTTACACGGCGACGTTCGGTCTACTGAAACAAAATTTATTTAAAATGGACACAACTGTGTGCCAATAATAAAAAAAAAGAAGTATTACTTTTCTAGTGAAAATTACATAGAAAAATATATAAAAAATGGAAAATGTACAATGACCCTATTATATAAAAATGTCGTATTTTGCAGTAAGTATAAAGTTAATCATAATATATATAAAAGAAAATTTTAAATATGCGTTTTCAGTTCTTGGTAAAAATTCAGATTACACAATTATATATACGGTAAATATATTATATATTCCGTCATTAAATAAACATAACAATAACACGAGGTCAATTTTATTAGATACTTTGAATAAATATATAGAATGAAAAAAATCATCCTGAATAATTTACAATACACGAATAGATTAACACTAATATATCATTCGAAAGTATATAAACTGAAATTGAAATCATGTGCACATTTGTTTTTATATTAATGTAAATGTTACACGATTCTGTCGAATTGGAAAAATCAATAGATTTATTCTGACAATTTTTTTTATCTGCATAATTTTGCGAAACATTCGGGCTAAATTACATAGATAAAATATTTTTAAGAAAATACTATCATTTTTACAAATATTTTTAGTAAATTTTTGATAAATATTTTTTCATGTATTATTTTGCAAATCTAAAAATTAATTTTTAAATGTGATAAAAGTTTTCTTTTATTTATCTAAGTTTTAGAGCTATACGTATCAAATGAACATATTATTAACAAGCAGTGATGTAAATCGTTTTTTTTGATTTATTAAAAATATGAAAATTAAAACGTATTTTTAGTAAAGTGGGAAAACATAGTCTTAAATGTATGAGTTGCTAATCTGTTAAAATCTACTGATTTGTAGATATGAAAAAGGTTTTTGAATAATTTATAATACTTAATCTTTAATATATACTTTTTTCTGTAAAAAAAAAAGTAAATGAAATATTTTTAAAACACAAAAAAATATATGAAAGAACGAAATTAAATCGAAATCAAAATATTTGATATATATAATGACGAATGTTTTCAATCGTAAAATTGGCAGTGTCGCTATTATTGCCATATGGGAATTCATTAAAACACATATAAACATTCGTTTCAATAAACACGTATATATAATACACGACGAATTATAAATATATTTATTTCGCTTTACCTGCTTGTATAACGCCCCGTTTGGAAATGTATCGAAATCGAATTTGATGCACGGCCCTTATTAATCGCGGCAGAAGTTCAATTTGATTTGAAAACAAAATGGCCAGAAGGGACCCTTTCATTGATAATACCCGCCGAGTCCTCAAACACAATTTAGTTGATAATTTCATTTCGAGGGCCTCGACACAAAACTCATTTATAAAAGGTAAAGTCAACGACAAAATTCTTCATTATTTATATAGGTGGGGTAAATCACATATTCGTGGTTTTAAGACGGACGAGGCGAATGAAAATCTTGCGATTCGACCCGTCGGCATTATTGAATTTCGCCGTACAATTTTTTTTTCATATCCTGTTACTAAATCACACGAATATATATATTTTATTACATCCTCACAAGTGAAATCATTTTTTTGTAAACTTAAAAAAAATCTCTTTGAAAATTACATATTTATCTATTAATGATGAAAAAGTTTATGTTAGAAGTAAAAGAAAAGAGTATAAATTTGTAATACAAACATATTTTTCATAATTTAATAAATATATAAATTATATGACTAATGTGATGGAATTTATTTATTTAAACTTTTTTATATATAAATTTTTCGTTTTTATTAGTTTTCTATTTTTGTATAGTTTTAAATTTTGATATTTAATCTTATTTATTTTGTTCCACTTGTTTTTTTAAATTCTAAATATAAAATAATAAAGTATGTAAACGTAAATTTTATAAATAATGATAGGATAAATTCTCAATTATTTAAATAAAAAAAAAAATACTGAAAGCAAAACTAAGGAAATTTTAATTACTTTTATTTGATTGTCGTTTTAAATATTTTTTTTAATTATTGAAATTATATAGATGTATGATTTTTTAAAATCCATACGTTTTATTTTTAAAATAAATTTATTTGTTATAATAATAATATTTTTTTAATGAAATTAAAAAAAATATATTGTCAACACATTCTATAATATTTTATATTAAAATTTCCATTCGGAATATTCAAAATTATCGTATAAAGATTCCATTATATATGAAAAGTCTCTAACTCGCGAAAAACCGCACACGTTAATTTAAACTAAACGAACGATAATAACATGCGTATATAAAATATTTGCTTTAATTTTTTACGCACATATTTTCATTGTCGAATTATGAAAAGTAAAAATAAATAATAATAATAATAAAATATGCCGACATGTGCACGTCGTCGATTCGGTATGCAAGCAAACGAGAGAACTTGTTTATTCAAAGCGGAAAGGTCAATCAGATGTGAAGTTCAATTCGATGGACGCAATTCGTGTTCGTAAAGCTTCATATTTTAATGCGAACTGTATATATTGCACGTATAGTTATACCTCTATATGTGACATTATTGTTAAACGATAAGAAAAGCTTTTTAATTTTCATTTAAACATTTTATCGAATAATATCAATATAAAGAATGATTGCAGCTGTAAGTTTTCCTTTATATATATATATATATATATATATATATATATATATGAATCGATTAAATACATTATATAAATATATATGTATAAATTTATAAAAACGCAAAAGCAAATTTTAATTAAAAATCTGTGATAAGTTAGTTTGAATGAACGGGGTATAACTGTATAAGAAATATATGCTTGCATTTATTAGTATATATGTATATTACGTATGAACGTCACTTGTTCCTTTTATACTTTTCAATTCACATTTGGCTCGACGCAAACTCTTCTATTTCGCTATCGAAACTAGTCCCAAAAATAGAAGTGAATATCGCCCCATTTAATTGGAACAGCTATTTCCGAAACGAAATAGTCGTAGGTCGATTCGACGTTTCAGTGTCAAGTCGACAACACAAACATTATTTAATATAAATTGAAAAAAAAGCCTTATATATTCATTATATATATATATATATATATATATATATATATATATATATATATATATATATATATATAGCGTTGTAATTCATATTCCTCATATGCTATCTACTCAATCTAAAAATCAATGAAATAAATTCAACTATGTTCAATTCGATATAATTGTAAAAAAATACTATTTCATTGACTATATGGTATATTATTTTAAGAAGCATTTTCCTCGTTATCAATTAATTTTAGCACATATTTGTTAGAAATTATCTTTTGACGACATGGTTATAATCAAAATATAAATCAATTTAAAGTAAATATTGAAGCATATTGAAAAAAAAACAAGTTATAAATCATATTTTATTGTACAATTCACGAACTATTACTATTTATACTTTTAATTTAAAAAAAAAATTACCACATATAATATATACTCTCAATATATTATATTATAACTTGTATGGTATACTAGTTATAATATATTGATACGCAGTTTATAAATTCGATATAAAAGTTATTAATTGAAATTAAATATACGCAGTATACTAAAATCATTAAAAATATTTAATATTTTAATATAAATAGTTAAAAATTAAATAAACGGGACAAAAATAGAATATGAAGAAGTTATTAGTATGAAACATTTAGAGCTGATTTGTACATCTGTATATAAAATAATTTTATGCAAATTTATCGTAACACATTGAAATATTACTCTTCTAATAGAATATTAATAATTTTTCTAAAAAAAATACAAAAATAGTGTAAATATTTGATAGAAAAATATCTACAAACTACTTTAAATATCTAAAAAAAAATAAAGAAATATAATAAATAGGCTATTATATCGTAAAATGATAAATGCAAAATCGTCATACATTTAATATAAGTTCTCAAATATTTTAACGACTTAATAATATATTTAAATTAATTCTCAGTTTCTGTATGCTAAACATATTATTATTGAACACACGTACATATATGTGAAATTAATATGTCTACACGGTTATCAAAACAAATCCCACTTGTACACATTAAGCTAAAACCGAATATTAAACTGGAATTAAAGTCTTTTGCATTTTGTAATGTATTCATAAAACGATTAAATTTTGATTTAGTACGAATTCATTCACAAAATTATTATAAAATCTTAAACAATAAACTTAATAGTTAAGAAGATTTAATTTCATGATAGGAATGCATAAATTTAAATTATGTAAAATATTTCCGTTTTCTGTAAAATATTCATCCATTATCATAAATACATAAATGAGAGAAACAACCTTTTTAAGCCTGAAACTCTAACAAGATTTGGAATTATAATCTAATTATTACATAGTTGCGTTGTCAATTTTAAATTCTACGTTTAAAAACGGATTATACTAAATAATTTAATATATAATAATATTAAACATGTAAAAGATAAGTTTTCCAGTTTTAACAGATAAATGTTGCAGTATGTGTAAAAATTGTAATAACAAGAGCATAACAAAAGGTTATCCTGTTGTCCGTTATATCTCTTGAATGAATTTGACCGCGAAAATGTAACGACGAAATCGTTAATTCGCGAATATTTTTTTGCTTGTCATAATAATTAAATTTTATTTAATTTGACATAATCTATATTACTTTCGTAATGGTTATTTTTCGTTATATATTTAAACAAATATGTAAATAGATAGCACTTCACCATCTTTATGTAAACTTGAATATAAAACACGATTACTGTAGTTTAATAGTGTCAAGACAAATTATAGTTATTTATAAAAACAAATATGAATATAATTTGACATTATTTTCCATCAATTTTCGTTTATATAAGATGAAAAATATATATTACAATTTAATTGAAATTTCTACGTTAATCACTTGATAAATAAATAGATAAAAAAGCACACATGTGTGCTTTCATTGCAACACTTGTAGATCAACATAGTAAAATTTTATTAGTCGTAAAATAACCGCAATATATCAAATTTATGTGATTCTGTATTTATTCAATATACGTAAATAATTATTATGTTGGAATTGAATTAAAGAATTATACTTTATATAACAAAATAGTTACATTCATCAACTATTATTAATATTTGTTATTTAGTAGCGAAATCGTTATTACACTGATTTGGCTTAAATATTAAATAACAAATTTAACTAATTTATTTCATTCATCGTTAATATAATAATAATTTCGTTTAAGAGTTAGTCAATTTGGCTCACAAAAGTATTTAAAATTTATTGTAATTATTCTTATTCTACAGAAAAAAAGTTATACTAGCTATTGCTAGTATAACTTACAAATTTGATGCTTTACAAAATTAATCATTATTCTCGATAAAAATTTAATAAAATGATCAATATTTTCTTTCAAAAATTATAATTTAGAAATTTTATACATTGATGTTTCTCAGAAAAAAATAGTAAATGAAAAATATTTATCAACTCGATAAAGATTAAGAATCGCTGATTCAATATATGTAAAAACATCCGATTACATTAAAAATATATAAAATACAAGAAATCATCTATGATATATTGAGAAAACATTATATATAAATTTAAAATTATTATGGCGGAAATTTCAAACTAAAATATGAATGTAGCATTAAATAACAAAATAAACAAAGTTAAATACATAATTAAATAATTAATATGTTTTAATTTATTATACTATCAACCATGAATAGTTTTCATGCATTTAGAACGAAACTTTCAAATTACATTATATTATATAGAAATTAGTAAAAATTATTAAAAATAAAATATTTCTTATTATAAGTCTATACTTAAATTAATTAATATAAATGAACATTATTGAGAAATTAATAAAATTAAAGATTCAGAGACACGCGAAACGATAAGTAAAATAATAATCAATTTGTAATGACGTATACGTGAATACGTAAATTTATAAATGTGCTTTTGCAGTATTATTACATCTGTATGAGAATGACACGTACAAAGTTTATCGGTTGTCTTAATTGAAATAACATTGGTTTTATGAAACTGAAACCGTTACATTACATGTTTCGACGACAAATGTCGTAGTTTCAAGGAAATCGGAACATTTGCATAATCGTGTTTAGAAGGATAACAGGAAGTTGCATCCACGCACTAAGCAAATAAACCAATTACACTAAAGACTTTGTACAATTTTGATGGATAATTTCGCAACTTCGACAACAACAGTAATCGTATATACAGCTTTCTGTCACTAGTTTCAAGGATTTTCGTCGATTTTTAGTTAACGAAGGTAATAAGATATATGTGAATAAAACATATTTTCAAAATTAACATTTATGTTTTTTATGACAAATAATATTAGGACGACATTAAATACATAAATTATTCAGGTTAATATTACTATTTTACTTCTAGATATTATTTAAAAAAGCGAAAGTTTAAAGGGAAAATTTTTTGTCGCTTTAAAAAAATTAAATATAAAAAAAATGCATTGTTATCCATCTGCTTCTGAGCGTTCCACTTGAACTCGACAATGATCTGGCGAAAATTATCGAGCGATAGAATGAGTTCGTTGAAAAGGTGAGTTGCCTTTGTTTTGTTCCTGAACCGGCGTCGATGAATATAAAAAAAAGTAACAGAAAAAAAATGTCTAACTAAGTCAAGGCTTTTCCGCCGAAACTTTTCAGTGTTTGCTCTCTCGAGAAGACACAAGTGGATTTATCGAAAGAGCCGATGCAGCAGCTGTATTCTATTCGTCTCTTTTAAGTGGAGGAGGATAAGGAAAAGACAAGTGAAGACGACAGGAATATATAAATGTATATGTATGTATGTATATATATAAAGAATAAGTGGAATAAAATGTATATAAATGCGATATAATAATATGCCCGAAGTGAAAAAAAAAAGAAGAAAGCCTTGATGGAGAACATTAGATACTCGTACTTGTCCGAATAGCATAGACTAAAAACCCACGCGATGTTGTTAATGATGTTGCATTAGGTTCATTCAAACTTTTTTGAACGACCTTGACATATTGTCTAATGACGAGTAAATATTATATTCGATCAGAAATTTTCAACTCGTATTCAAAGCGATAGATATTTTTATTTTTCTACTAATCCACAAATTTTCTTATATGACGTCAATCAATAAAAATAAAGATTCAAATAAGAAAATTTTCAGATATCAAAGCTGAATAAAACATAAAAAATATAAAATACACGACACTGTGTTTTTATAGCATAAAATATATTTTTTTTATTTTTGATATAGTACTATTTTTTTTATTATAATTGAAACATTAATATTTTACATAAATTTATTATTATTATATAAAATTACATTTATGAAATAATAATAAATAGCAAGCAATAAAATGAAATTAATCAAATGTTCGCGTCTCGGATAGATAAGTGCAATTAATCACTTATTCATTCTGATGTCATAAACATGTATTCATTCATAATAAGCTTCTTCTTAATATTTATTGTATTTTAAAAAAAATATACTGTATTTGTACGGATTTATAATTATTACAAAAGATTGTAAAATTCAAATTATACTAGTCAATTGAAAAGTGACTAATCGAAAAACATGCCAACAGCATAATTTCATATAATCATTATTATTTTTGATATAATTACATTCTTAAAAGAAAAATAGAAAATTGTGAGACGTCGTTAAATTTATAATTAACTTTGCAAATTAAAACAAACATGTATAAAAAATATTATGAAAAACAAATTTAATACAATGTTTTTTGATATATTTTATAACGTACAAAGATTGTTAGAGTATTGATTATGTTGCACCTAAATTCATTCAAAGTTTCCTGAAATAACCTTGACATGCTGATCAAAGTGGATATTGAAATAACAGCAAACGTAACGTTGCGGATATTTTTACATATTATGTATATATTTTTTTACATTTATAAAAAAAAAACAAGCATTAAGAATATGAGTGCAATTATTTTTCTAAACTATTATAGTTTTGAAGTAATATTGTTCATATCATATAAAGATTACATAGATAAGATTTACCATTATGATAAAACGTTGATTATCTCACTATTACTGTGCAATTTAAATATCATAAACGGGCAAATATCGAGTGAAAGAGATTATAAAGTAAGTAATTAAGTAAGTTATGCGACAGCAAGGTGAGAGAAGGCAGGGGCACGGTCACAGTTCGTCATAGTATGTAAATATATATATAGAAATGTGCAATACTTGTGTATTTATAGAAATAACAATTAATATTATCAAAATTAATATCAATATAAAATTTATTGATTATATTATAAAATATACAAATTTACAAATTAAATAAAATATGTTAAAAAAATAATAATATTATACAAAAATTTGACAATCGAAATGAACAAGGTTGAATTAAATGTGTATTTTGCATCCAAAATAATTTTGTATATCGTAAAACGGTTAATGAATTCGAATAATATATTATTTCAAGTTCAATTCTTATCCGAATAACATTTCTATTTCGTTTTTTTTTTCAATATAGAAAAATATAGATCGACAATTATGTTAATAAATTTATCGACAAAAAAAAAATTGACAAGGCTCATTGACATTGTAAATTTGGCTGTGTTGTTTTTTTTTTTTTTTTGATCGGATGCAAAAAATTACGACAGAAGAAAAGTGGGCAGATCCAACGGTGAGTGGATCAGACGAATTGCATTGCCAGAATCTTAATTTTGGAAACAACGGAAGTACTTGACGCAGTAGTAGGTTGAGACCTACCAGAGTTTGTATGTTCGATCCAATGATTGTTTTATAAAAAAAAAAACATATAAATATATGATATTTTAATAATATCGTAAGAAAATTGAACTTTAGTTATAAAAATTATTAAAAATAAAAACACGCGCACTCAGACAACATACAACAGAAAAATGAATCGTTTCATATAAACAACACTCTTTCATCTTTGTACTCAACAATTATAATGACGAGTGCAAAGATGAAAATTTGGAATTGGAGATTTTTTTTCCCCATAAGTAACGTTATAAATCATCAATATTCTAAAAATTACCGTATCAAAATAAAATCGTAAAAAAAAATGAAATATGAATATATTCGCGAAGCCATTTGGCAACAAATCAAAACTTTTTGATTTGGTTTCAAAATTCATTTAGCATTTAACGCACTAATTCGTCATGACATCGTATGAAACGATTTAATAATATATTCGATAAACAATGATTGCGTTGTTTATTAGAAAACCGTTAATGGATCGGTAAAATTTGGCGATTCAATATAAAATTTGACGAAATAATGTTTATGAATAATAAAAGCGGCGGAAATAACTTTTCAATCAATCATAGTGTCGATAACTAGAAATATAGTGTATCAATAAAAAAATTAAACGAAATATAAAATCACATTCTAATTGATCGAAAATAAAAATACAAAATTAAAACACAATTTTTAAACTATAACACGTTTGATTCTATCATCCGGTGGTTCCATTAAGCGATTTTTATTGCATTAAATTTATATGATTTTCGATTTCTAAAAACAAAATAAAAGACGAGATTCGTTTATATTTCAACGGTAAAAATATATTTAAAATATACAAATGCACCTGAAAATTTTTTGGTACTGATAAATAGTAAACTTTCTGTTTATATAAGTACAACTTTGATCTGTGCATTAATATCACATGATCGTTTTTGAATTTGAAATATATATATATTTAGTATTTTTCTCGTTTATATAGCCTCGTTTCTTATATCAAATACTTAAAATAAAAAAAAAAAAACATATAATTCACGCACGCATAAAATAAGCAAAGAAAGGCATCGGAAGCAAAATATTCACGGTCATACCGAAAACAAAACATGTGGAAAAAAATATATGGAAGGGCAGTGTCGTCCATTGTTTTCTTTGATTTCGATGTCATGGAGAGAATATTTGATAGCATTATTCGCGTACGGAATTTTTAATCGAAACCTAAAATTTGTGGCATAGAATAAACACTAAGAAATGATAACAAAAAAAATAAAAAAATAAATATTCGACGATTGCATACTAAATGTTTTTGACAATTAAACGAGACGTTCCAATCGAATATAATTGTTAAAAAGTTCATTTTTGTAAATTTTCGCTTAATTTATCTAGATTTTTTTTTTTTTTTTTGGAAAAACTCGCCTCGACAATTTAAGGTGACTTTTTAATAGAAACCAATGTGAAATGAATATAATCCACTACAATAATTATAAATAACATTTCAATTATTTTGACATTCGTATATTTTACTGTTTTTTTATATAGATTTAACGTTCAAATTCTATTAAATTTATAAAACAACATTTGAACATTAAATAAATATAACATAACAGGTATATAACGTATAATTCTTAAAAAAAATATGGAAATTAGTAATATATTGAAATCTTTATCTTTGATGTGATAAACGGCTATATCAATAGAAACTATAGAGAACGCGATCTATTATATTTTTTCTATTTTTATTTTATTTTTTCAGATATACATAAACTGAACAATTTTATAGACAGATTAGTTATCTTTAATGTTGTGTTTTTTCCTATGGCATAATATAAATTAATCGATCGATAACAACATAGCAACAGCGTCAAGTATGAGTAACATCAACGTAACAAATAAACAAATTGTTCATATTATTTCATTCGAATATTGAATATGTATAAAATCGTAGTTTTATGTGAAACAGTAATAAATAAAATTACTAGCAATAGTTTCTGTAAATATTGAATTTCTCTCGGTTATACGTCCTACTTCAGTAGTTGTATCGCATTGATATTGCGCAATTTTATTCGCGTAGTTAAAACTGCATATTCTCAGCAAACGGACTTAACATGAAACGACCAATAGAAATTTTCCGGAAAAATCGACATTAAAATCCCCGCAATCGTTTCGGAATTATAGCGTATCGTATTATGGTTTATTTTGAATGCAACGAAGTGCTATTTCTGAGAAATTCGAAATAGAACATGAGCGTGATTGAGTGAAATAAATATCTATATATAAAAAAAAAACAGAAATCATAACCAGCGTTATTAATAACGTATTTAATTATATTTTTAGATTTACTTGAATATCTCAGTAGTGCCAATTTACATAATTTTCATTTTTATAATAATTTCATAAAATTTACATCAATAAATTGTTTTACACATTTAAAATACATATAAAAGACAAATATATTGAAAACTGAGATGGATGAGGAGTAAGTCATAAAATTAATAATTATCATAATTATATATATATATATATATATATATATATATATATATATATATATATATATATATATATATATATATATATTACTATAAAAATACACATATATAAGTAACAAAGTCAATATATTATTATATAAGAAACGACTTCAATAGATCGAATCTATTAGTTTAGGACCTCAGCCCGTAAGGCATAATTTAGGAGTTCGATGCTACAAAAGGACAAATTGAAAATTCGGACCGTTATTGGATTTGCTCTCGTTAAATTCGGTTCAAACTTCGTTTTTATTAACTTCTGTCCGAACGAATAAATAGTGTTTTAGTTTTATCACCATACAAAACTATAGAGTTGAAACCTTTCATACGACGAGCACTCAAAATTAAAATACCAATTAATTAATAGAATACTGAAATCAATTCAATCAAATATAATATAAATAGTGTATTACGCTTATTATACAATTATTTATAATTGAAAATATTACTAAATTAAATTTAACTGTTTTATTTACATTACAGTATTTATATAAGGCTGAAACGCCGACGGCAGGGTTATCGGTTTTATACATTAATTACCGATGTTTTTAACACAAGTGAAAATATGCATTATTTATAATTTTCGTTTTAATTCAATGCGATAAGTTTTCAGATAAAACACTACAGTTTTTGCAATTTACTTTTTACTTCATTTTAATAAATTCATTGTTTAATTATTTCATGGTATCAATTTTGTTCACAAAACAAAATAAAATATTTCATATAACTTAAATTTTGTGTTCGAATTTGCACACGGGTACACTATTATTATATAAATTATAATTTAAATATTGAATATTTCTAATAATATTTGAAATGCATAATCATTTTTTAAGCTAAAAATACGACGCGATATATAAATATACTATATATGCACATCATCAACATTGTGCATATAATAAATAAAGTAAAGAAATAATACGAATCCTTGAACGAATTAAGATGCATATATCGATAACCCGATCAACAGATTGCAATTACAATGTTGAATAAATGTACTTTTAAATGTCATAAAAATAATTAAACAATCGTTACAACATTAGATAACCATGAATAACAATAACAAAAATACGTCGTAATTATTTTTTATCGTGAAAAAAAAATAATTTCAATCATATAATATAAACTATTACATATTATTGTAAGATTTAAAAAAAATTACACAGATTTATCATGCGAATTTAAAAAAAAATATCAATATAATTGACATTTATAATTACTTTTATATTTTTTGCCGCATTATAAAATATATTTTAAACAACGAGCTCGTATATTATATATAAATTAAGCGCATTAAACGGGTCGCGTGTTCAAAACGAGAAAGGTTCGCTAGTTTCGTACGGAGTAAACAAGACGTTACCAGTTAGGGAACTTAAGCCCCTACCTTCATCCCTTAAATTTAAACGGGTCGCTCATCCGTGGCCTCTGACCCAATTTTTGTCGACGGATTGTTCGCGTTGCGTAATCGAGCGGCAAAAATTATATATATATACACATATATTTATAGATTAATTTAATAACGGCCGATGAAAATTATACCGAGGTGTTTATAGATGCGTGTATTTTTATAAATTTCACACAAGAATATTGTAAAACTGAACTGTTTTTATTTTACAGCGTAAATTTTCGTGCAGTTTGCTTATGATGCGGTTGTGTGGTATTAGATGATTTTTTGAACATTCAACAACCTTCACAAAATTTATCTATAATTGCATATTTATGATCTACAAATCAGAAAGATTAAGACCAAAAGATTAGACCAAAGAATCAATATGATTTATATTCTTTATAATAATATTTTTTATACGTTCAATACTTTTTAATAAAATTAAGGAAGCGTATACATTACATAATTCTAAAAATCCAAGCGTGTTATATATGATTAAAAATTCAAATTTTAAATAAGTTGTATATCCAATATTTTTATAATAAACATTTAAATTTATAATTAGTATGCACCGTAAATCGCTCCAAAAATATACATTAATCAATTTTTCCAATCTGCTAAACAAGGATCGACCCCCTTCCACCAATAATTTTAAATCGATCATATTGGCCACCGTTGATTTAATAGAACAAATTATTTATAATTATATTACTAAATTAAAAAAAAACGTATTGTTTCAATTTCAACATATTTTTAAATATGAATCGTTTTAACAATGTATTATGAACAATTTTATACGTCTTCTAACTAAAAATAATAAATTAATAAGACATATGCTTGCGAAATACCTATTATGGAAACCGTGATTTTAAAACATATGTTTGTAAAAGTGACATGGAAATTTACATAAAATGTTTATTTTAAAATCGATCTTCATGTAATAATATGTTAATTATTGGTATCCATTAATTATATGCTTCTTTGATATTAATACATCGCACAGTTTTGACAAATAAATTTTATTAATTGAATTTCTATTATAATTTCGAATAAATCGAAATTAAAATTCATATAATATTTACAGATTTATCAAGTATTAAAATCGGCAAAAAAAAAATATTGTTTATTTACAATTGTCACATAGACGGTAAGATGTGATCAAAATTCTTGTATAAAATTTTAAAATAAAAAAAACTAGATAACAACATGAAATAAAATATATAACGCGTAATACAGTTAATTGTAGATATTCACTTATTTGCTTCCTTTTTCTGTCATTGTTATAAGAAAAAAATATATAATAGTCGACAAAAACACACATTAGTTTGATATTTGTATGTGATATCTACGAACGTTGATTTTGATCAATCAATTCAAATCTATTATTATTTGTATTGTCGAACTAATTGATTTGATACCTTTGATAAATTCTTTTAGATATGACGAAATAAAATTAAATCGGTCCAACAAACATATTACAAATACACAACAAACAAACGAGAAAATAATAAATCGCAAACGATAAATAAAAATAATACGATACTGTATGGCAATAACGTGATTTTTCATTAACGTTAACAATTGAATGCAAACAGTATATAGTTTGAGCTATGTTGATATATACGCCTTGAAAGAGTATTATAATGCACAAATCGAGATAAGTATGATTGTGTACGAAGAGAATATGTGCAATTTTGTTAAAACAACGTGCATTATAATGACGATGGAAAATAGAAAAGCGTCATTAAAAACGACGATGACAATGAATAAGATGACAATTAAGGCGACTAAACAGTATATTGTGAACGTAACAACGGCATTCGCCACCGTGCAAAGTCCTCTCATACCAAAAATAAACCGTGCAATAAACGGAATATTACGAAGCGTCAATAACAAAGGAAAAAAAAATATACAACGATAAACTATTTGCGACGTATGAAAAGTAGTCCGAGAAACTCGGCACAAATAAGATAAAAACATGAAAATTAATAAAACTTTACTTTTGAATTAATATACAGTCTCTTTGTAATATTATGAAAAAAATTATATATATATATATATATATATATATATATATATATATATATATATATATATATATATACAATATATTACGATACGAGTTATTAGTGCGTTACGTGAATTACGCAATATAACATGAAAACAAACTTGTATTTTTTAGTAGAAAAATCAGAATCACTTTTAAAAACTATGTCTTATTCGTGTTGACACTGAAATGTATTTTTAATTTTGTGTAAATATATATATATGGAATTTTTACGATATTTTCACAAGTATAAAATATACATTAATATTTGCGATACATTAGTTATACGTTATATGTATAAAAATTGGATGTATTATAACAATAGAGTGTTGAATCAAGTGGTATTACATTTGTATAAAAAAAACCTTTTAAAATTTACACATTTACTGTTGGACTAACAATTAATGATAAAGATATATATATATATATATATATATATATATATATATATATATATATATATATATATATATATATAATAAACACGTTTTACTAAATTATCAGAAAATTTTTATTTTTTTATGTTTTTATAGCGAAGAAAATTAAAAAAATAAATAAAAACAGTATAATCTTAATCCGACAATTTTGTTATATGCCGAAAACAATAAATAATTCATTTTAGGAACACGATGGTACACAAGTCACATATAAATTTATGATTATACCAATTTTTCATGCATCGATTAATGGTGCGTGCACGGTTCAAATTTATATTTTCATATCATTGTGCAAATTAAATTCTGATTGTATATAATCGATTATAAATAGCAATTTCGAATATGATTGTAGTGTAAATATAATATAAATATATGTATTCTATATCATGCGATCTATTATAATTGCGTTTTTCGTTTGTTAATGTCAATAAATGGAAAAAATCTGTTTTTTTAATCAAATTGTGTATATATTATATTCAAATTGAAACTAAAAATTCTTATTGTATATCTTAAAAACTATACGTATTCATCTGATAAATATCTAGATATTTAAAGATCAATATAATACAATATTATCATTTTTAACTCTATTCGAAATAGATTTATTTATCTATAAGTATTAAATAGTGTAAAAAAATCGCATCAATTTTTGTGAAACTAAAAAAATACACGAGCATTTTAATCAATGGCAGAAAATTACTAAACTTGCAGTAGGTATATAATTATCAAAAATAATATGGTGAAAGGAAATTCGTTTATTTTACGTAATAGAACGAGAATTATTTAATAAAAAATAATATATAATATGATTTTTATATAAAATATTATATATCATATCGTTTTTTAACGTAATAAAAAGATAAAAATTTAATAAATCACTACAAAATTTTCACACTACAGATGGATATATTTAATAAATAAAATATTTTTTTACAGATCATTTAACTGCAAAAAAAATATACTACGGCAACGTTTATTTAATTAACACTTCTAATAATAGAGACTAGTTTATTTTGTAAATATATAAAATTCAATTATAAACACGTTTCGTTCACATCTTATATTAAGTTGATAAAATAAATAAATCAGAAGAAAATAAATAAAAATTCGAAAAACACTGGTACACAGGAACAAGTTCAAATATTTTCGAACTTTTTATAGCGCAAAAAGAAAAAGTGCTCCGATGTTAAAACCTGAGTTATTAAGACCGGTTAAAATGTGACTTGTAAGTCTGCATGTCTTAAATATGCAATTTTTGATACTATATACAAATGAATATAATATTTATCAATTATAAATACTCGATTTAAATTAAATAATTTAATAGGAAATTAAAAATATAATTGTTTGATATTTTATAAAAAGAATTAAAAATTATTGATGTTACCTAATTTACATAAGAGTTCGTAAAATATGGAAAAGAATATATGAATCTAAGTACGTTAGATAGTTTTGCCTCAAGGCAAAACTATCTAACATAATGCGTTCATAAAAATCACAAAAGCCATCTTAGCAATTATGAAATAAAAAAAACACATCAATTTTCAAGAATAACGATCTTCTTTTATATAGAACACAATGGTAGCATTTCGATATTGATATACATAAATACATAGTTTTTTTAAAACAATGAATAACAACGAGAACAATCGAAATGCAAACTAAAATAATTTCGACAAATGGACAAGGTTTTTCAAACAATTAACTGAAAAAACGACAATAATTTAAGAGCGCAATATAGTTAAATCATTATCGGTATAATTTGCATTATAGAAAAACCTTTAGACAATTCAGTACGCGTACAAGTCGTAAATTTAACGTTCGATGATTGATGGGTTATTACTCTTAAGTCAAATGATAACATTATTTATTATAATTTTATGACTAAATCAAACTGACAAAAGTTCAATTAACATAGTAATCTATTATCATAAAGATATTTTTGAATTCTAGTTCAAAAAATTGACGTATGTTTTATTTAATTGATGGTTAATTATTGAAATCATATTAATTATAAATATATATATTATATGATATATATTTGTATACATTTATAATTTTTTATAAACGAGAAAAATCTGTTATATTTTATTTGAAAAAGATATACTTTAAAATATTTAATATTTAATAAAATAGAAACAAAATATAAAAAATACTTTATACACACAAAAGTTTCCAAATATTATAAATATAAAAGGGAAAATTTTCAGAATTTTATAAATACTCTATTATTATAAAAGAAAAATAATAAAATGCAATGGAGAAACGGCAGATGTACGAAACGTGGTTTTTGTAAATTATATGAACACATTTACAAAAATGCGCATATAAACATTAAAAATAAAATTATTCGTCACATTTGTACCGAACAGATGTTCTTCGAATATTTTCAAGTAAACATTTTCATGAAAAAAAGAAAAATAATTAAACTTGCAAGAATTTTGATGTCAATTTGTATGCTTTCGAAATACCAAAAGTAGACAATAAAATAATCCATATACCATATATATATATACAATAAATATTTAATATCGCGATTGCCAATTATATAATAATAATATAATTATAGAGCAATTGTGGTAATTAATAAAAATATATTTTAATTACAGGTCAGTGACTAAAGTAAATCAAAAAAAAAAAATACTGAATAATATTATATATGATGAGAATAGTAGTATTCTTTGATTTATTTTGAATAATTATTTTCTACAGTATAGAGAAACGTTTATATATTATAAATCAAAAATAATAATTTATACAAAGAATAAAATATTGCAAAAAAACTTGCAATATTATTTAGTTAAAGGGTTAAAGGTTGTGGTCATCTTGTTTCTTTTTTTTTTTGATCTGACAAAGCTTAATTGATTACATATATTTTTTCAAATCTTATTATGACTAGAAAAAAATAAGGCAATGTATAAATTAGTTTCCGTATTGCAAGGTCGAATGAAAAAAAACGCAATTATTACGTCACAGATAAATTCGATCGCTTTGTTTACAAACAAAAGACACCGATATCTTACATCAAAAAAATATAGACATTTTTTTGATGTCGGGATATTTGCAAACTGGCATCGAACATTTCATTAATAAAAATGACCTGAATGAGGATTAATTGAAAAATTGACGGTAATCGCCAAGAATGAGGAACAATTGAAAAAAATGTTCCATTCAAGTATAAAAAGGAAAAAACGAAACGAATCATCGGTAGCAATAATAAATAACGAGAGAGGGAAAAAAGGACAATTAACCCCAATAGAGCTGATTGAATTATGCGTTAAAAATAACCCCTCGGATGAAAAGGAACGATAATAATAAATGACGAAGGTCATCGTCATTCTGATAGTTTAATTATTAAATTGCTAAAATTAAACTGCTGAAAATGATTAGTCAATCATTTCACTCGCAACGATTCATTAAAATTAGTACGGTAATTTTATATCGTTAAAAATCACACTAATGGAATTCATTCATCATTCACGTCGCAGTGTTGATTGAACAATTTATATGTCAACATGTTATACAAACACGATTTTAATTTGAAATTAAATCGTATTAAACAATTAAAACATTAACATTTTTTTATAAATTAAAGTGGTATCACATTGGAATATATTTATAGACCTTTTTTGTGGTAAAATTTTATTACAGCTATTATAAAGAATTGCGGTAGAAATTATGATATATATATATATATATATATATATATATATATATATATATTGTATTTGTTGTTATTTACATGATAAGGCATTGTTTTCCATAGATTTCTAAGAAATTTCAAGAATGAAATTTAATCAGTGATTTACAAATGTTCCTAGTCTAGAATATTGTTTGGCATAGTTTCATAGAATATTCAGAATGGAACTGAAAACTTAGATGGGAATTCCTGAAACATAGCGCTGGAAAACAATTGAGAATAATTGCACGCGAAAACCACAAGGCATCACTTAACGTGAAATATTTAACAATAAACTCAATATATATATATATATATATATATATATATATATATATATATATATATATATATATATAATATATTCACGTGAAAATTATTATATATGTATATTTATGACGTAAATATTTTTAGAAATATTGAAATGATGACATAAAATATATAATATAGAAATTTAAGAATTAATCACAAATAAAGTTTTTAGAGTTGTATGTAATATAAAATTATAATATATTATTATGTATTAAAATTAGAAGTATAAAAAATATAATAATTATTATGTAAATATAAAAAATCAAATTATATTCAACATTATGTAGATTATCCTATGTAAAATTTAACATGTCGGAAAGTAAATCCTTGGTCCACTTAAACTATGAAGTGCACTCGAAATAAGTTTATTTTATTAAAAACACTACACACAAGAAGTCTCAAGGTTAAACATTTATTATCAGACATTATATTTTTGAATGATACATATGTTTTTTTTTACACCAAACAAGACTCGAAATCTGCTCTACTTTTAATGAAAATTGTTTATAGATGAAATGAATAATATCGGAGATAAATAAAAAAAAAACAAACAATGACGGTTGTAAATATTATAAAAATAAACTGAAAAACATAAACGATAAGCGTTAAAAAACGAACTGTATATGTTGCATAAAATTTATTGAATCGGTAAATATAAAACTTACTAATTAATTTGTGTACTAATTTAATAAACGTATTTGTGAATAAATATGTTTAAAATTGATAAAAACAACGATTATGTGTATGTTCATGTTTTCAGTACAACATATAATACAAAATTCTTATTATTACAATATATAATATGTTCATGAACTAGAATTAGCATAAAATATGTGCATTTCATCAAAGGTCAAATTTTTGATGAATAAGTTGAAATTATTGTATTAAAGAACGATATCAGAATATTATAATAAAAATGCTAATAAGGCTTTCCCGGTGTCATTAAAATAAAATATTGAAATAAAATTTACCACAATTAATATTATAAGAATAAAAAAAATAATTATAACATCTGACAATAATCGTTTTTAAATTATTACATGAATATATATTAAAAAAATCTAAAATATAAATACTATCTAATAATAAAATAACACAAGATATCATAGCAATAAAAAATAATAATAATGTATTACATATTTACATATTATAATATAATAACAAAAAATGAAAGTTTAATTTTTGATTTGTAATCGAAGTACAAAAATATAGACATTAGATAAATCATTTGATTTTATTTAGAAAAGATGTTTTGGACAATCAAATTTCAATAACATTTTATTTTTATGTAATACAAATGAAAATAAAACGTAATTAAAAACATTTAGCATATATTCAATCGTTATAACGATTGAATATATAATAGTAATGCGATTCAAATTGGAAATACCGTACGATTCATTTAATTACATGCCTAATCTATTGAAAACATTGCAAACAGTGGAAAATTTCAAAAGAGAAACACACTATGGGATACAATTTGAAACTAATAAAGTGGGCCGAACACGTATAATTGACAAAAAATGAACGCGATAAAAAATTGGTCCGCAATAATAATTAATATCGAAACATTCTATATGAGATCAATTTCATAAAAAACACAGAAGCAGCATAGTAATTGGTTTATTAATAAATACAGCTATTTCACGACACGATAAAAACGTTTTCATATACAAACTCATAATGATAACGATTATAAACAATATGATAACTATCTCACCTAGTTTTCAGTAAATTCTCAGGTACTAAATTATTCCACCAAGATGGTCTGCGTTTGCTTTTGCCATCTTCTATTGTTTCGGTATCTCCTCCAGATTGTCGTCTTCTTCGTTCAATTTGCAACTTGGTCGCCCAGGATTTTCTTCGTACTCTATCGTCCGGAACAGCTATTGACGATCTTCTGGGTGTTGGAAGTGGAGAAATTTCAGAATCTTCCTCCGCGTCTCCGTTATTATTAGAATTTGGATCTTGTTTGTTTTTAACGGTGAAAAGAGCCGTCAATCCTAAAGAACCCTTTCTGGTTCTCGGAAGAAAACTCAACGAACCTTTCCTTAAACTGCTACCGACATTTTTCGGAACTGAACCAACTTCGACAAATTCATGTTCTTTTTCTTCTTCCTCGGCCGCTAAGTCATCAGGATGTTCGATCAGAGTGGGTATCGAACCAGTTAAACTTTTTTTCTTTTTGTATTTTGTGAGTGAATTCGTTATTAGCGTAGGACTATTTGATACCATTGTATCGGCATCCATTTTAACTGATTTATCGTTCGATCGTACGAATTCGAATAAATATAATTATTTTCAATTAAACCATTTTTAATATTATTGCAATCTCCAGTATATAATGTACTTCAAATATATTATACACTTTAGCGCTGTAATAAATAAACGATTTTCGAAAAATATGTCAAAACGGCAATAGCGATGTAAATCTAATTTATAATTTTTAAATATAACATCAATTTGCGACTGTCTTACGTATAAATAGACGTGTCAATAATGTGTCGATCCGATAATAAAATTGACGATGAGAAATATGATTATCAGAAAGACCGGTTTCCTGATTCAATATATCGTCGTGGACGACAAAATGGCCTAATAGAAATCCGAGAATGTCTCAGATTAGAAAAAGAATAAACGAGGTCAGAAGAATATACAAGAATTTTTAATATATTAACAATAATATATATATATATATATATATATATATATATATATATATATATATATATATATATATATATATATATATATATCAATTCAATATATTATTAGTTAAATAGAAAAATATAATAAAAACACACACAATATTTATTTCCTTTAATCCAACACTTTTTAGTTAGTATATTATAAAAATTAATATTAGAAGAATTATATATAAAATGGATAGAAATATTAAAGATGATAAAAGAAGAAAAATGATGAAAATTTTAAAAGATAGAAACATTTTATTACATATGAATAATAAGAAATTTGAAAATCTTATCATACTTAAAGATAGTTAAAATAAACAAAGCAAAATTAAAATTTATTTTATTACGTTTGTGATTAAATTAAAAGATGTCTCACATATTTTATTAACTTAATAATAAAAATAAAATATGAATATTAAGTAGTCAGTCAAAGAATGGAGTATACAAATATTAAAATCATTTATCAACGTCTGTGTTGTGATATAAAAGTTGAAAAATTCCATTATTTGATAAGAAATAAGATGTGTTTCACGTTGGTTGACATTGTGAAGACCGAAGGCTTTAAAAAACTTAAAATAACAAAACCATCTTATTATATAATATTTACTAAATCTAAATATTCAAAAAAGTATCGACAGCTATTATGCAGAGTAATTTATAAAAATATTAAGAATTTAATCAAAATAATTTTAATATAAAAAATTATTTGATATTAATATATTAATATTAAAATAAATATATATAATATAACTTCCGATTAGATTTAAAATTTATTTGAAAAAAAAATATAAGTCGATATTTTCACAATTAATTAAAAGTAGTAAAAAATTAACGAGATAATAAAATAAATGTGATATCTTACAAAGATTTCATTATGTAAACTCACAATTATAAAAATTAAGATAATTGTAAAATAATTGGAGATTTCTAACAGATTATTACGTTGTTAGCCAAAAAAACAAAAAAAAATGTTTATCATCAAAATTTGGAATATTTTTATACAAAATAAATTATTTAAATCTATTTTGGCAAACGGAAAATTTATCATTACATATAAAATTTACATTTGAAATATAATGAATTCTCTATAAATTGTAAATATTTACAAAAAAATTCGTGTTTGACCGAAAAAAAAGATAATTACGATGCGTTTTAAAATTACATCAAATATGCAATAAAACACAATGATTGCATTATAAATTATATTTTTATAACAACAAAAAAATATATAAACAATATGATTTAATTTTTTTCCCCGTTAAAAAAATGCAATTTATAATGCTATTATTGCATTTTATTGAAATATTTGCATTATAAATTTGGGTGAAATTTAAATTTAACAACACCAAAAAAAAGAAAGTTTACAAACAAAAAACTTATGTAATTTGTAATGATAATACTGCTCGATAAACCCATTAGGGTCAAAACTAACGTCAACAATAAAATTGACATGACAATTTATCTATGTTTGCGCCGTGTACGGTTTCTCAGATATCAATCCCATATCTACCCGTGTAAATAAAATATTTATATATATATATATATATATATATATATATATATATATATATATATATATATATATGTATATATATATTACATTTTGATATGTCTGGGAGGGAGGCCAAAATATAAAAGTGACCTTAGAATGATTGCGTTTATTCGTTCATAATAAAGTTCGATAAAGAATTTATTGGTTTATGTACATAATAATTTAATTTAAATACAAAATAACGGTATATGTATGTAAATAATTCGTCTTTTTTGTAAATTTCCTCATTTTATTATAAAAATTTACATAAATTTTGAGAAACGCGTGTATAAATTTTAATTTATATATATATATATATATATATATATATATATATATATATATATATATATAAATTATATGTGTGATTTCTACATTCTTTGCTTTTTAATGTATATTTCAAAAAGAAATCATAGGTTTAATATTTGTTTTGACAATTTTTCTATTTCAGTTAATATTTTTTAGAAATAAACTAAAATAAATAAATATATTAAAGAAAATTATTCTATATTTTTTAAAATAAAGTTTAACTAGTGAATATTTTTTTTATATAATAAAAAAAATCTTAGTATTAATAAATAGTTGTTATTAAATTTTGACAAAATTTACTATTTAACTCCTATATGTATGAATGTAAAAAAAAAATATTAATATAATATGATATAATAAATTCAAATCCGTTTATATACATAATCATATTACAAAAGCGTAATATTGTATTTTGAACTAGTCGTAAAAACGATAAATTTTCATAGTTTTAATCATTTTATATAATAACAGATGCAGTTCCAGTGACTGCCATAAGTTTCATAATGTAAACATATTTAATTTCAGTTTCAACAATATGAAAAGATCTTGAGTTTCACAACTGGATTCACGAAATCTATTGTCATCAAAAATGGTTGTTTATCATTAGGAGATTTTTCTTCTATTTTTACATTTTTAATTGTCAAGAATATCAGACAACATTAGAAAGACACGCGATCTTTCGTGAGAAGAAACAAATTGTATATTTTTGACTTTTTTCTATCTTTTTTGTGCAATCGAAAATTGAAATCACATGCCGTAAATATAAACCACATTGTTTTTTTTTTTGTATTCATATATAACAAATATTGAATACAACATTGATTCAATACAACATTTTTTCAAATCTCATATATCAGTTTATACAATTTACACTACCTACAATTATAACATAGTTTATTCAAACTACTAATATGTAAAATAAATTTAAAAATAAATTTTTATATTAATTTAATTAAAATAAAAAACGTTTAAACGATTTAAAATAATATATGGAAAAATAAACGAATAAAGAAATTCTGCTTTATGAAGCTATTTAACAGAAATATTTATGATAATTACAAGTAATTCAATATATAATGATATATATATAATATTTTAAAATATAAATTAATATTTTTTTAATAATTAAGATAATTTCATAATCAAATCAAACACAGCAATGTCGTTGATTTTTTTTGTTAAGAAATTTATAAGTTGAATATAAAATTAATGGATTACTTATTTCATAAATATTCATTATAAAATATGGTAAATAATATATATATATAAATATTACACTTATTAATTTTAATAGAATTATTGAAGAACTGTGATACAGAAATGAATGTGTAATATTTTAACCAGAACAAGTGGACGCAAAATAGTCAAAATGAAAGGCAATGAATTGGTAATGTTTACCGTATTAACGGATTAACGTAACATCTTATGGAATAAATTGAAACAAAGCGAGACAAAATAATAATATAAAATTGAAAAGAAGTAGACCATTTCGCCGGTGAAAACAAAACGAAAGAATTTCTAATCGTAAGACGTCGCAATTTGATTCGCAAAATAGATGCTCGTTTTCACGCATTTTCCGCTAGAGATTTCACCTTAACCGGTGAAAATTTTCACCTGTTAAATACTGCAACGAGAGACTTCACTTTTTCAACAAAAAAAAAAACGCAATAATAATAAACAAATAAACAAACGGAACGATAGATCGAAGTGTACACCGTCCGCTTCGAACCGCGACTCTGAACTGAACAACATATTCAACACGCCAAGTTTGTAGTATACCGAGCCCCACCACGGTACTGTTATTGTAGACCATCAACATCATCACAATCGTCATCTTCGTCGTCGTCGTCGTCGTCAACACCATCGGACACGGTAAGCCAAAATCGAAATCAACATTCAACGATCTGGCACGTAGTCACACAGTGCGAACGATATGATGACGATGACGACGACGACGAAGAAGACGACGACGACGATGATGATGATGATGATGATGATATTACACAAGGACTGTTCCGTGTGCTGTTTGTGTTGTTGTCGATGATGTTGTGGCCTACAAGTACTACTGACCACTTGTACGCTGCTGGTTTTTTTTTCCACATTCAAATATTACGAAACGATCAACTTCGTGTTGCATGTTGGTTAGGATGTCTGTCTACACGTATCAGTTTCGTTGAATGAAACACATACATTCTTATAATGTTTTAATCGGAAAATTACGGAATTTAATATTTCCAATTTAAAATTAAATATATAAATAAATAGTTTTCATTTAATATACAAATTAAAATTCACTATCTGCAAATACGATTTGTAAGTTATATTTGATTTCTTTGAAAAAGTAAGTCAAAAAAAAATGCACAAAATATAAATCACTACTGATTACACATTTAACATAAAATTACTTGTTTTTGTGCATTGAAATTATAATTCACTTAACAATATTTTACCTATCTTAATCTATTTGTTTTGATGTTAATTAATTATCTCAACCATAATATTTTACGATCAGTTTACACGTAATTGCTAATCTTTTAACCTTTTCTTACATTAATTATGTTTTCATATAAATATAATAAGTATATAATTTATAACTTATAATATGATCAAATATATCTGGTCGAATCATAAATAATTTCTTAATTATTTATTTATCATTATTATAAATAACCATCTTCTTGGCGCCTTATCAAATCCTTGTAAAATTGATTAGTTTGAGCCGTGTTCAAACTATAATTTAAACTGTTTTGTATTCAATTTTCCAGTTACACACTTTATTGATTAACGTGACTTTGCTCTAATATTTATTCTAAAAGGTTGTAATCAGTCAAAAGGACGTTCTGTCCTCAGATCGTCTTTCAAAGTTGTATCTCCAGAATGAAATTTGTTTAATCAATTTCTAAATGCCGAATTTTTACAAAATTTTCACTTTTTTACTCCATATTTTTTCATTACTGTTGTGTTCAAGTTTCCGAAGTATAAAATGGTAAATATTAAACAGTTGTTAAAATACTAAATAAACCCTCATCTATTTAATAAAAGTAAAAATTCGTTAGATCCAGAGACATATATATTAGTAAGTAAATAAAAATCTGATCGTTTTATACAAATTTAAAAATAATATGTTGTTACTAATCGATTTTTTTAATGAAAAGTAGTGAAAATGAAAAATTCATTAAAATAATAATCACTGCGAATCTATGTATTTAAAGTATGTTATTTCATATGATCGTATAATCTATAATTAAAAAACAAAGTGAGCAAAGTGCGTTAATGTGATTTTTGAGTCTACAGTACGAGTAGTTCAAAAACGATAACAATGTCGTAAGATGATAAAAATGCACATACTCAACTATGATCATAGGAAAATTTCCAAAACTCTGCTATATAAACAGTACCAAAATTATATAAAAAAAAATATTTTCATAATATACATTTAAGAAAAACGTCAAAAATATAAATAATAATATAAAAAAAAATACTATTGTGTTAAAATAAAAATATTTGTAAAAAAAATATTATAGTAGCGATCAGACATGTAAATTATATAATAAAAATTGTAAATTCCGATCAAACTTTTCCAGTTTCACTTATTTTTTAAAATAATAACCGGTAT
Organism: Leptonema lineaticorne; assembly: GCA_024500535.1. Taxonomy (NCBI): domain Eukaryota; kingdom Metazoa; phylum Arthropoda; class Insecta; order Trichoptera; family Hydropsychidae; genus Leptonema; species Leptonema lineaticorne. Next base: position 9,521,953 of record JANIJI010000009.1, on the reverse strand, counting down.
AAACAGGATTTACACGGTGCTATTTTCGAAATTCTCGTATTAAATCTTCATAGTACGTGCTAAAATAAAAATAGTATTTACTTAAAAAGATAATGAAGTGTTAAGTTGCAATATAAACTATTTATTTTGAATTAACTATTAATGCATACTGTTAATTATAAAAATAAATATTTTATTATAATTATAATAGGAAAAATGAATTCAGTATATTTTATTATTAAAAATACAAATAAATAATCCACGAGTAAATTGTTACAATCCATTAATGTCAAATATATATATATATATATATATATATATATATATATATATATATGTATTCAGATAAATCAATTTCTTTTGAAACAAATATATACACTATACAGAATATTTTTACTGGTTTATAATTATTACCTCACTTCTAATATTTAGATGAGATAGATGTAAGCGTTATCAAGTATATACGTGTCGCAGGTTCATATTTGTTATAAACTGATAAGAAATCTTACTGTTGTTTATACTCATTGTAAATATTGAAATATTTTTAATAATAAAAAATTAGCTAAATTTGTTTGTAACATAGGATACGTTTGCAAAAAAAATGTAACGTCAAGATATACATTGATTTACAAACTACATGACGCATATGAAACAAATAAAAGTAATATAACATATTCAAAATCTACTTCAAAATTAAAAATATCTATAGTGAAATATATTATAAAAATTAGTTAAATAATAAAAGTATTCTATTTTTAATTAAAATAATACAATAATAATAATAATGTTTTATCAAAAGTATTATATATAATAGTGACGTTTCCGTTTGTTTTAAAAAGGATTATTTAATATTTAACAATTATTCTTCATTAAAAATAAAATTATAATATTTTTGTGAAATATTATAATTTTATTAGAATATAAATATAATAAATTATAAAAAATAAATATAAAGAAAAACATATAAAAATTCAAAGTTAACAAATAATTGTATAACGACCATTTTCAACCATTTTCCAAAAATTTACAAATAAATAAAACATGTATTCATCAATATAAATTTACAACATATCTTATATAATTAAGAATTCTTTATATATTTTTAATTAGAAAACTTTAGAATAAATTTATAAACAAGAATTTTAATGTCATATTCGTATAACATCATATTATATTAAGTTGTAAAAATTAATTAGTATAGAATTGTAAGAATAAAGCAGCATCTGATGAAGAAAAATGATGACAAGATTGTCGTTTGCTGTTCGGCATATTATATGTTATATGTGATTTAATAAACCAATACTTCAAAAGTGAATTAAAAACCATAAAATTCACACAAAAATCTTTTTTAAAGTAAAAAAAACTTTTAGAATTATAAAAATAATATTTATTATTACTGTTTGTTTTTACAACAAAAATGTTAATAGATACATCAGTATTTTTTTTATCTTAGAAGTGTAAAGAACATAAAATTAATTTTCATTTTATTTTAAAAGAATTATTTAATACAGGATGTTTGAAAACATTTTCAGACATCCGCTTTATGAACGACGATAAAATGTTCAACTTCCCTCATTAAAATAAACGTAAACGAAAGAAAAAACATAACCGATGGTATCGAATAAAAATTTTACTTACAGGACGTTGTCTATGCATTATTTTTAAGTTTTTTATCGTAACTGAAATTGAACGCTTTTCTAATAACTCAATTAAATTCAAATAATAAAAAAATGCATATAATTATAAGACGACGAACTATATTTAACTTTAAGAAGTTAGAAGTTATTAAATATTTTTGAGAAATCATTATTTATTATTTTTTTACCGATCTTCTTCTATATGCATAGAAAATCTACATCATATTTTAAAAAATAATATGAAATGACGAATTAATATCGTGTTTTAATAATAATAACACAAAATTTTGAAGTAAGAATGCTGTTGCGCTATAACTAAATTTAAAAATTAAAAAGCAATATTTTTTTACATTAAAAAAATAAATAAATAATATGTACACGAGTAAAATAATGATGTATCGCAAATCAATGAACCGGTTTTAAAGTATTTATATGAAATTAATTTTTAAAGAATTGTTGAAAAACAAAAATCATAAATATTACCGAAAGTAAATTTTCATATTCAATGAAAGAAAAACTCATAATTTACATATTCAGAAGTCAAAAATATCCTTGACACATTCTGAATCGATATTCGAAACGTGACAAAAATTAAAATAAAGGGGTAAATAAGAGAAAAATACAAGTCAATTTTCTCGTTTATTGTATATCGATTTTATAAATAAATATAAGAGAGCAATTTTCGCAATTATGAAACGAATAAATTGCTTTAAAAAAAACAATTTAAAAGTTGAATAGCATATAAAAGTATCACACATAAAGAACAATTAATAATTATATTCCTCAATGAAATAAATTGAATCTAAATAAAAATAATAAAATTATATTTAAATGCGGGTAGTTTAATAAAATGAACTTACTTTTAATTAATGTTTATTTAAATAGTTTATATACTTCTATATATATTTACTAGGTTTTTATGTCTTTTACCGTCATATAATAAGTATAAATAAAATAACATCAACTAAACGCGACGTTAAAAATATCAATAATATTACATGAAAAATGGATTAAAAAAAACTATAAAATTTATTTGCTTTCAAGGTAGAATTAGAAAAATGCGTGAATATGCAAATCGATGAAATCAAAATATTTATAGAAAATCAGATAAATATCCGGACCATAAAAATGTTAAATATAGTAAAATAATATAAACAACGTTTGAACGGGATCGAATATTTAGAAAACTGCTTATATATACACACATATAAATTCATTTAAGTAATTAAACAAATATTGATAAAAATAATTAGAAGCTCATATATTATAGTACTGTATCTAGTTATTTAATAGAGGATTTATTGTTAAAATTTTGTATCTTTTTTTCTTCGTAACTAATAAAATATAAATATATTAAAGTTTGAAAGATAAAATAGGATACAAGTGTAATCGACGGAAAAAAAATTATTTGAACAAAAATAATAATTATTACAATTTTTCTGCAAACATTTGCGAATATATTTTTAATTAAACTTTATTACTTTAAATAAAACGAGGTCGTGGTTCTGTTCGCATTCATTAAATACGCTAAAATCATTATATTATATACTTTAAAGACATATATAACAGAAATTAAACTACTTGCGCAAATTTTTATTATTAATATTGAACGCCGCTTTGACCGCGGCTGTCTCATTAATGTTTCGTTTACGCGTTGATGAATCGCGCTTAAAGGGATCTTAAAAGCTTCTTGCTCGAAAGCCTCGGATTTTACAGCTTTTACGCATTGCGAATTTTTTCGCGGTCGTTAATTGACTTTTCCGAAGGAAAATTTCGCACATAACCTAAAGCGAAACCGCGATTATTTAAAGTCCACTAATGCCGGTAGGATAAAAGAAAAGTGCGCCCTTTTCAAAATACATATTCAAATGAATTTGAAAGCTTAACGAGCCGCATTGTGTTTTAAAGTTGTATTCTCGACGGTCGTGCGAATGATTAAACGTTGTATACGCAAATTGGCACGCAATGTCACACTAGGCACTTTAAAAAACCAGAATAAAATTTTACTCTTATAATTTTTTATAATAAATGATTTTTTTTTATAAAAGTCATTTAAATACGACTAGAAAATTTTAAGATTCATTCATCTGTGATATTTTAAATTGAATAATTTAGTATTTATTTGTAGTTAATTAAGAGATGAAATCTGAAAAAAGCACATATTAAATTTAAAATATCATACGTATAAATAATTTTATTAATTAATGGTATCAATCCAAAATGAAAACTAAGATTATATTGATATCATATAAAAATAAAACGAATTTTTCCCTGAGTAAAAACATCTTTAAAAAAAACCATGAACTTTTAATAATTTAACACGTATCATCGTTTCAACATAAAACGATATTAACAGAGAAAATAATAATGTTGTGGAACGATGATACACTTGGAATATTATAAATTGTTTTTTTTTTAATCAAAATGCGACAAATCATTGTTATTATCCTCATAAAAAATGATAATATTCTATATTTATTTGTTGCACCGTATACTGTCTATAAAAAAATTGACAACCTTCGAAAGAATCCATCATCATAATAATAATAATCATGATTATTATCGTTATCGACGATCTAGCAGCTATTCTCTTTCGATATATTATATTTATACGACATTTTCACAACAAGTCGTAAAATAGCCGTTACCTTCGCAAAATCGAGCACGACCTGATTTCGTATTCAAAAGTCTACAATGTTTAGAGTTCGGATGGCCACGTGTTGTGTTTTGACTACGTGGTCTAATGAGGTTTTTGCAGTGGACTTGATAAGGGAAATAAAGTGGCTGTCTCTGCCGTAAACGATTGTTTGCCCCGTCTGATGAGCAGATCCGTTGATACGGCACGATTTTCACAATATTAGTATCAAACCGACGCTGTGAAAGTCGTTGCCCACGGTGTCATTTCGAAAAATTTACACATAATATATAATACTTATAATACAATCGAGAAAATAATGAGCTAGATTAGCGTTAAATCAATATTTTTAACGTTTGCTTTAATAACATATCATAAAATACAAGAATTCACGACAATATACCTATAACAAACGACATAAATAAAATTATATGTAAAAATCAATATTCAGAACAAAAATTATAACGCACGTTATTAATACACATAAAAAAATCAAATTAAATCAATACCATCAACGATCTTTTAGATTACAATGTAAAGTTGTTTAATTGAAAATTTCATATTTTATTATAATACTAGTTGTTATATTTTAATAAATTTCAAATTAAAATAAATCTTTTTCAAGCAATATTTTTTAATAAAATATTGCTTATCTATCTACATATAAAATTTATCTGAATACTTATAATAACCATTCAAGTGTTTATTTGAATGTTTCTGTTCAAAATACACTATTAAAATTTAACATTGATTTAACTTTCTTTAAATATTATTCTGAAACTATATAGATAAATAAAATGCACGACTCTCTTATTAATTATAGGTTTTCAGTATTTCAATGCAGATTTTATGATAAATAATATCACAAAATAAACTAAAGAATACAAAAAACTTCAAATATAATATTCAATAATAAACCCAAAATGTGAACAACATTTATATTCATAGATGAAATTATTCTAATTTATTTATTATATATACACGAGGACGTTGAATTTGCATACGAATACGTCCAATATGTTTGCCAATTTCCAATTCAAATGATGCGAAAACATTCCAGTTTCGATATTTTGGTACGCACATGTGCCAAATAATAACTAGTAGAATAAAAGTTACAAAAGAAGTGGTAGAAAAAAATAAACGAACTGTACATTTTACCTGTATAAAAATTATGTCACGTGTTTGTTATCAAAATTTTTACATATATAAACAATTTTTTTACAAAATAATTTGATTATATATATATATATATATATATATATATATATATATATATATTTGTGTGTGTGTGTGTGTGTGTGTGTGTGTGTGTGTGTTTCCAATAAATAAAATATAAAATTTTCAACGAATAGAATAATGATTTTAAAGATATATATGAGTAAATATGAGTACAAATAAATTTAGTATCATCTATACGTTTATAGATTAATAGCATATTAAAAACATTCGTTGAACAAGAGTGTTTATATTATAATATATTACTTTCGAAGATCGAAAGAATTATTTATATAAAAAAAAACAAATTTCAAATTTAACATAGAATATTTTTAAATAAATTAAAAAATAGTACGTTTCAATTAAAATTTAAAATCATTATAAAATTACTTATCGTAATCGTTTTAAAAATTATATTAACTTATTTATATGAAAATAAAGAATAATGAAATGAACGAAGAAAAAATTGAAAGGAAAAGTACGAAAAGTGGTTTAAGTGGACACTTGTGATAGACGCAAAGTGTTCACTTAAATGTCGGATTCAAATCGATTTATAACAGTACACTAGAAAAATCAAATAAAACGTAGTAAATGACAGAAAATCGATTTGATCTTAGAATGTCGGAGAATTTATTATATGCAAATATTATTTTCATGCAATTTTATATTAACCATTTAAAAATATAAAATATTTTTAATACGATTATCAAAATAAAATATTATAATAATAAAAACAGAACAAATAAACAAAAAGAATATGAATATAAACAATGATTATTTATAATTAACACAAAAAGTTGTAATGTATTATATAAATATTTTCTATTAACTCTATGGAAATAAAGTTTTGAATTTACTTGCACAATTCAGATCTATTTACCCAATAAATATTTGTGTTAAAAATGCCATAAAAGTATTAAGCAGATATAAAATAAAAATTGATATGATTAAGAATTACAAAAAATATATATATTGTCGCAAAATATCGAATACATTATAAATATACTTTTCAAAAATACGACAATATATACGAGTATATTTAAAAACAATTCAATATATATATATATATATATATATATATATATATATATATATATATATATATATATATATATATATATATATATATATTCAGAGCCATTTATTTTTTACGCACACTTATAGCGTGCTTATTTAACAAACAAATCCATTGTAACAAAAATCTATAATATGATACTGCTGAATCCGAAGCAGTAATTCCCATGGGAAGTATAAAAACCAGTAAGCTGACTGATGCAGTAATCTCATATATTGAATCGGAGAACACACTGATACCCTTAAAATAATATAATAAATATACGAGAACAATCTCGGTTTTTCGAAATATGGTACGAATTACAACCCTTATTTTTATTTTTATCCCATTTTTAACCCTCATTATATTTATTTTTTTCCTGAAATAAAATAAAGATATTATGAAAAAATAAAATGATTTATTTGAAAATAATTTGGCATAAAATTTTAAAATATTACTCAATTTAATATATAAAAGTATTACATAACCTTATATTCCACCAATAAAGAAAAAATATTTAAATTGACAATTTCTATTTTTAACCCTTCGACTATGATATGTGTACATTTTATGTACATCTTATATATTACATATGTAGGCGATTTAAGGAAACGATATACGAAGATCGCGTATTCGGGTCACATTTTCGAAAATGATACGAAATAAAGAATATACGTCGTAAAAGGAATGGGAATAAAAGACCACCGCGAAATATAAACGGGATTTTTCTTACAAAATCCCAATGTACCTAGAAAGTTGCGGGATATGAAAACATCCTTAACGCATCGCAATCTACAAGATGTCGGAATTGACATAGCTTGACATTTCCAAATATACAAAAAAAAAGAAAAAGAAAAAAAAAGGGAAAAATTCGTGTGAAAAGAACGCATATCACGTTCTTATTATAAAATCAACCTTCGATTTAACCAACTACTATCTAACAAATTTAGAATATAATATTTTTCGATAAAAATTCTAATTTCAACATCCAATATCGATATCGTATTTAAATAGAAGATAACCATATATTATATACGATATGTATTAAATCTAAATATTTTATTAATACTGTAATCAAAGAGGTAAAATGACGGCATCCAAGCATCGGTCTTTTAAGTTTACTGAATAGCTAGAAGTCGCACGGAGCCAAATCAGGCGAATACGGTGGTTATGAAACAATACGAGTCGAATTTTTGACAAAAAATTCATGAAGAACCAATGCAGTATGTCATGGTGCATTATCGTGATGAAGGAACCAAGAATTGTAAAAACACGTTTTACTCGGAGATAATTAAATCTTTTGACAAACAGACGCTTTGAAAATGCTATAGACGGTCCCATCAACTCAGGAAAAAAAATACAATTTACCTACTTTCCTAATGCCCGATAGTTTTAAATGATAATTTCACCTTACTTTTTGATCACAGTAGTACATATATACGTATGTCTAGTTATATTAATCCAGACTATTAAAATGGGGTAAAAACAGTATAATTAATTGGGACCAATCTGAAATTTACAAGTAAGTTAAATAATGAAGAAAGCAAAAGGTTTAGCACCATGCTGTGCACTGTCGCGAATCTTCATAAGCTTTGCCGATTTGTCGGATTAAAATTAAACTGAAATTCATCGTCGAGTTTAATTAAATTCGCGAATGAACGCAACCAACCAACACAGTCAGGAACAAGATCTACCAAATCGTAAATAAATATAATTTAATTTGGAAGCAAGGAAAATACATACAAATACCTTCACAAAGCCATATACATATACGATTATATATGTTTATGTAATATATAATGTGAAATTCTAATGGGATACTGGCATGAAATTGCCATCCTTTGTTGTTGAAATATATATATATATATATATATATATATATATATATATATATATATATATATATATATCAAACAATCTGTGTTGTAGTCAGTATTGCCAAAATTTCATTTCTTCATTAATTAATTAAGTAAAATATATATAATAAAAACATGGTAATCGCCTGAAATTTTGAAAAAAAAGATTTTCATAGTAGATCTTGTAGTGAAAACATTAAACATATATACAAACTATACAAGACGTACGATTTTAATTAAAATTAATATAATTTTTGAGAAACAAAATAACATTTTTATATGTCGATTCTGAAACTAACCAAATATTTGAAATTATATTTTTATTGGAAAATATACATTATATAAGTGAAAATATTAGAATTATTAATGTGGAATATATTTAATCGTTAATGATTACAGCGCCCTCTGTTGAAGATTTATAAAAGTTTTCGACTCTAGATCGATAAGATAGAGTTCTGTAGAACATATTTTTTGACATTTTTCAAAATATATTTTAAGATATTATGAACAACAATATACTTTTTTAAAAGAATGAACTTTTATTTATTGAAGAAACTAAGTACTTTTTCTTTTCGTCTTTTCGATAAAATTATTAAAAACAACATTTTTTATTTATGGTTGATGTTAAAATAATAACCCTTTTACCGATTATTTCATCGTAATTAAAGCACATTACCAAATTGATCGAAATTAAAATGTAATTACTGTAAACGATTTTCACGGAATTGTTTCAGTTGGTCTTACAATTACCTTCCTAAAATATAATTTAAGTTTTGCAATATTTGTCTTAAAAAAAGAATTTTTTGTTGATCAATTTCGTTTGAATACCAAAATAAAAGTAATATTAAATCTATTCTAAACAAATAGACGTAAAAATATTTAATAAATTTCTTTTTTCAATAAAACAAAAAAAAACGAAAATATATTTTCCGGTAATAAAAATGGAAGTTAATTGCATAACAAATAAGGGAATAAAAATTTCATTCTTTTAAAAATAAAAAAAATATGCAAGTTTATATAACTGAAAATTAGGACTGTCGACAATTTTTTTAATAGAATAAAATTTAACCAAATTTTTATGATGTACTATATAAGGATATAGAAACATGTGGTCAGGAATAATAAAAAAATAAAAAAGTGATATATATATATATATATATATATATATATGCGTGTGTGTGTGTGTGCGTCGATAATCATGCTCACAACAAAAAGTCATTATAAAGATGAAAAGTTTGAAAAATAGGTACAAAAACGATATTCTTCTATTAAATCTGTTTTTAAGATGTATATTATATAACAAATACGATGCATGATGTTTCAAAATTAAATCAAAATATTTAACTTTTGACAAATGCAGAACAATCATATTTTCATTATCTAGCATATATTGTTATGACTAAATAACGATTAAAATGGATGTGAAGGAGATTAAATATGATTCTAAAATACAAATTCATTCCCGAATTTTGTGCAATAAAATAATGATGAAATAAAAAAATAAAACTTGCTGTAAATTTCTAAATTTAGAGTTTAGTAATCTATGCTAAAAAGATTTGTAAAAATAAGTTGATTAAAAAAAATCAGGAAATAATTACTAATAATTATGGATTTAATATTATGAAAAAAGCATCAAAAATATTTTACTGCAAAATATAATTTTTAAACACAAAACTCTAAATAAAAAAATACGAAAATCTAAAATTTGACTTTTTATACCACTAAACGGCTTATTGATAAGAAAACATTTTAAGCCGTAAAAATAAATTTATTACATAATAGTTACATGTACAAGAAAAACAATCCATTTTTTATTATTAAAAATAAATTTCACGTTTTCTTTCAAAAAATAAAATGAAGAAAAAAGAAAATAAGCAATCGTAATATTAAAAAAACGACACGAAATAAATTAAAAGATTCGTTAGTTTTTTTAATAAATATTTTCAATAACGTAATACAAATCAATTAAAACTAAAATTACAACACAATTGTTTATTTTAAAAAAATATTTACTCTGTTGCAATCGTTATAAAAATTATAACAGTTATAAAAATTTCAGAATATAAAATAATTTATCTTCATATGGGAAACGATTTAGTAGATTTCTTTCACAGGCAATTATATAATAGATATATTGTGATACTTGAATGGCTAAACTAACATCAAGTGAACACTAAACACAATCATATGACGACGACGATGAAAACAATACAGATTATGATGATGATGATGGACGTGATACTCACTGCCAATGTAGCCCAGTGATACCCTCTCTAAGACGATCCTTTAGAGAGCGTTGTCTCGATGGACCTCCACCCTGGATGGGTGCTGCACCCCCGGTGACTGCAACCCCTTCACCGCTTAATGGAGCCCTACGTTGCCCCGACGACATGCTACGCGATCATATCCCAACACAAGGTACACCGAATCACTAACAATAACACTAACACTTTTTTTAAGTTTATATTATATATTCGTTCAAATTAGTCTTTTCACTATTCGATACTGAAATAATCACAATATTATATTAATTCGTAATGGTTGGACATAATAATACCCGCGAATGGATTATTTTATACAATGGATATATATATATATATATATATATATATATATATATATATATATATATATATTGTCGAATTATATAAATTATTAAATATGTGTTTGATATCGAACCAAAAAGATAAGAAAATTTATTTTAGTAAAAATCTTAAAGTATCACTATGAACTTTTTTCATTACATAACAATCACTTATAATAATAATAGGATTTCGTTTTAAATACAAATAAACAATGAATTACAAAAATACCGATGTTTTAAAATAATGAATAATTTATTAAAACATGTATAATATATAACTTATCAACATAACCAATATTAATTTTATAATTAAATATGATATCGATGTAGTTAATTTTTTATTAAAGATTGTATCATTATGACAAATTTTTTACTTATCTTTAAGAAAAAATAATACTTTAATCCTGCGAAAAATAAATCATCAGCCCAATTGATAATTTGAAATGATATATTATACGACTTAAAATAATTATTTGGACATAGAAACGAAACTGTAACGTCATTTCTTCATAAATATAACGCTCTTATATAAGTCAAAAATTAAAAATAACGTACAAAATAATTAAAATAATTAAGGCAATAACTGAATAACATTATTTAATAAAAACAGTCATTAGTTTATTACATCTTATGATAATGCTGAATTCTAACCATATGCATATAAATTTTATCGTATAAACATATATAATATGTAAATATGTTTATATTTTATGTTAAAAATATATATAATTTATATAAAACTACGCATCAAAAATTACAATAACAATATATTCTGAGATTTGTCTCATTAAATATATAATTGTGTAAATTAATATACAATTTAATATAAAATTTAATTTCTCTCTGGATGCAACATAACCAGATAATTATATCAGTATTGTTGATATATATATTATATATAGAAATATAAAAATAACGCAAAAAATGCATTATACGACGAATTGTGCACGATATTATTTTTAGAGTCGTTGAACCGCCAGATAAAATTGTGTATATTTATTTTTTTATATGCATCTGTATTTCGCAGAAGCGTTTCGAAAGCATCAAAACACAGTAAATTACAAAGGTTATTTTTTCATACGCACGAATAGAAAAGAAAGCATTTTGCATGAATCACGAGAAAAATAACAACAGTATTTATGTAGTGGGATCTCATTTTTTGAACACAATTGTGCATTACAAAATTTTAACATCTCTTAATGTTGATATTTTTCATGTATTTTTTTTTTAAATAATATTTAATAAATCGTCAAAAAAGAAAAATAAAATGATTACAAATATATTATTTAATTATAATAATGATAGAATTATTATTAATACAACGATTGCAAAAAAAAAATCATGGAAAAGTATCATGTCAAAAATCTTTATTGTAATAATTAAGTCAATAAATATATAATTTCATTCAAAGGATCCTATAATAAAAATTTGATACTAACAAATGATTTATAAAAATGCATAAGTATTCAATATTAGGGATACTAAGTTTTTTTTTTATTTCATATATCATTATACTAGATTTTTATATCACGATTTATTGAAATAAAACAAATCATTATATTATTGATCTAATTATCAAAAGTTTATATCATATTTCAAATTCTACAAGTTAAATAAATATTAGTATTACAAAATTTAATAAAATAATGTTAAACTCACATGTTCTAAGAAATATAGTAAAATGCTGTCTTTTTAGAAAAATTCTAAATAAAAATGATTATAATTTCATATAAAAAATATTATAATTCTTCACTATTTGATAGAAATAAATTATTATATCTTTACAAGTTGTGAGAACGTTGCCCTACTGTATTTTAAAATTGTTCAAGGTGTCATTGTAGCTAATAAATTCAATTCTTATTTCCACTAACCAAATTCAATGACGATTTGTATTAAAATGGACGAAATAAACATTGCGGAATTCATTATCATTAACAAAATAATTACACTAAAAAAATATATTAGAATTTGAAAACTGAATTATAAGTATATAATTAAATTTAGCATATTAAGAAACAGATAAGTTAAAATAAATTGTGAAAAAAATCATGGATCTCTTCACATTTACGTTAATTATGAATAAAAACTAGTTATGCTTGTTTAATGGGAAGAAAAAATGATTGATCTCTCAATAATTCTCGATGAAAGAATATTTACATATTATAAAATAGGATTTTCAAAAGACAACATACTTATATCAATATTACAGCATCGATTCATTATACATCGATGATTTGCATATACTTGAATTATTTTTTTTTTCTCTATATCATGCCGCAATGCTCAAACATAATAAAAAAGTAACAGTGTTAAAAAAAAAAGAAACATTTTACTATTAAGGTCGCATGTAAAGTGTATAAAAAATAATTTTAATTAAATTCACGAAAATTCATACAATAATGACGACTGAATTGTTTTTCTTTACGTTTAAAATATAAATATTTTTTAATTATAATTGAGAACGGCATCGGCGTTAAAATTTTTAATGAAATCGTTTTAATCAAATCCGTTTCAAAATAATATACACATTTACTTTTGTTCAATATAGAATTACAATTATATATTAGTATTATTATACTTAGTTCGATATTGCACAATATTTCAATTAAATTAATTAAATACAATTATTATATAAATCTACTAATTTCAGCGAATGCATCGTTAGCGTACACATTTGGAACTTGAAGCAAAAACGGTTTTTGATTTTTATAATTAATCACATAAATATAATTCACTTCCTAAACGTCCTTGATTTTTTTTTGATATAGCTGACAGATGATTGATATATAAATGCAAAAATAATAATTGAATTAAAATAAAATCAATAATTTCAAACCATATTCGACTTATTGAAATAAATTACATATTAAATTGTAAATTGTTACGTTTCTATAATATTTTGTTAATATTCATTTAAATAATTAATTCACTATATTTTTTTTTTGAAATTCATATAAATATTTAATAAATAACAATAAAATAAATACATTTAAAAATATTCCACTATACTTTTATAAATATAAAATATTATATTTGAAAATAAAACAATAAATCGGCCGATTAAAAACGTACGAGAACACCGCAACGCACAATAGTTGGCGCACGACTGGTGATCGGTGACGGTTTGTGGCTCTCTACAATCGATAACAAGAACAAAAATAAGAGTATATGATTGTTCGTGTACATTATATGCAAACGAATAAAAACGTACACACACACAAAACAATAGACCGTAAAAATTGTAAAGGGAAAAAATAAATTATATATAAATATATATACACACAGCAAGGGAAAAGAACGATGAAGGGATGTGATCATAAAAATTTCACCACAAACTCAACGCACATTGAATATTTTAAAATGCATTTATAATAATAAAAAAATAAAATAAAATTACATATATAAGACGACAATGAGAGCGTGGGAAAATTGTTTATTATTATTTTACGTACTTACCTACATAAATAAAAATATGAAAGTGTGCATTTGTCGTTATCGGTTTAGATACGCTATATGTATACAAAATTTATGATAAGAATCGCACGGTTTTAAAATTTTGAATCAGTAACATGGTAAGTAATAAAAATTGTTAAACATTAATTGGGTTAAAAAATATATATAATATTCCTGGTTTCACTATATAAATAAATAAATGCAAATTTTATCAAAGAAATATTTATATATTGATAATAATAAACGTTTATTACCATTAGACTAATTTAATTTTATTCAAAGGATTAAGTAATTTCCATATATTATACTAATATATTTTTTTTAGTTAAAATATAGCATATTAAAAGGTGAATATGTGTAAAATTATAAAATAATCTACGCACAAAAAATATTATAAGCTACACATAAGTTTTTATAAAATAGAAAAATAAAAGTGATTCGCCAAATTTGCAATTCAAAACAAAGACGGATGCAGTTCACGAACACAAAACTGAGATTTTTATACGTGACGAGAAAAAAAATTCAGTGAAAATCTTGTTTATCCGCCTCAAAATGAAAAATATCTTGGATATAATAATAATAATAATAAAACGAATGAAGAAAACAAGCGATAAAATACAAAAGGGGAAAAATTCTCATATAAAATCGTGTAACTTAATTTTTAATAAGAATAAAATGAGTGAATCGACAATGGAGTATTTTTCGTCTGTCATTTATATTGTTGCTTTATAGAGACAAAAAAGAATACAAAATTATTCAAATTGAATATCATCCATCCATATATATGTAAAACGTACACTTGTTGACATTTCTATATATAAAGTAAATTATTCGAATATGTAAACACGTATTAGAATATAATATACGTATTTTATATTTTACTAATTAGGAAAAAAATATAATTTAAATGCATACATCTGGTAATAAAGTGCTTAAGTTCGATAGTATTGTATATATGTTTTAATTATTCATAATATTGTTTAATTTAATATCAACATTAATCTTAAAAAAAAAGAGTTTTACATAATATAATTTTAAGTACATTATAAATGTTTGAAAATTGAGAATAAAACCGAAAATTCTGCCTCTTAAAAAAATAAATCGGAGCCACTGAACTCCACAAAGAAGTCCAGTGTTGTTGAGTTACCAAATTATTTTAAAAAATACGAGTTTATGAATAAAATATACGAATTATGTGAAAAGTAGAATGCATATTGCATACTCATGAGTAATATTTTCAGCAATAAAAATGAAATGCAAAATATTATTAAAAACACTGAATAGAATTTAAGACGAAAAGAAGCATACTAAAATGTATCAAATATGAAATATGCTCTGGTAAATGACGTATAACGCGCGCACATAAAAAAATAATCAAGTGAAGCACATTTCAAAATAAGTACCAAACAAATCTTACTTAATTGAGAAGACGAAAAACGTTCAAATTAAAAACTCAAATATATCAACTGAAATAAAAATAAATTGAATTTATTTCGCAAAAAAGAATACGTTGCGAACAAACAAAAATGGTAATCTGTCGAATCGATTTAAATAATATATAATTAATTTACATGTTATAAATTCTTAGATAAAAAAAAACAGCATTACGATTGTAATATTTTTTTAATATATACAAATAATATAAATAATGATTAATACGACGTTTAATTTTGAAATTCATTGAGCATAGAAAACAATTACAATATATGTAAATTTTTAAATGAAATCGAAAAACATTTCATAAACGGAAATTTTTATTTTCAACAAAATACATAATTTTAAACGAATTAATCCTCATCTGCCAAATTTGTGCGAAATAACGGTAGCTAATTAAAGCGGACTTTTCAACTCATTTGAATAATTGAGTCATTGCGCTTTTGCGAATACGTTTGTACATATAATATATAATACAATATACGCTGTAAATTATATTTGAAAACAAATACTGAAAAGAGGGAAATGAATTTAGTAATAATCATTTCAAATATAAAATAATTTATTTTATATATATATTATTTAAATCTACATATTATTAAATTTAGAAACTATAGATTATTAATAAATAATTATTATATGCAAGCGCCCATTAACATATGATTGAGATTTGTAAATATATCCTTTAATATATATAGTATTATTATTAAAGTGATAATATAAAAGAGAAAACTTTAAAGTGTTAAATATTATTAAATTACAATAACATATTATAGATCAACTGACTGCATTAAACATTTTTACTACGGCAAATACTTACGATCATATCGCAAAAAATACGCACGTAAGTATAAATAATAGCAATAAAAAGAAATCATTTGCAATTTCAGGTATCTTTTTCGGAAAATTATTCAAGATGGTATCATACGGTAATTACACTGTTTGAGTCGTAAAGAACAGTCGTAAAAGGAGAAATTACGTCACATTTTAGATGAGCACGATTTACTAATCGAACAGGCGACTAAAATGATATTTTTTTTTTGTTTAAAAAATTCATCTTAAAAATATATCAAAGGGAGCTTTTATAAAAATCTTTACATCTAGATATAGTGCAAACGTAAACGCATTTGAATATAACTAAATGCATCAGTAAACACGAACATTATAAATAGCTGTAAAGATAACATAAATAAGCGATAATGACAAGCTAAAGTCTAAGACGCAAAAAGGCTATATTGGATATAATGATTGATTTTTATGTAATGAACCGCTGAGACATGAGCGTTTCGTGATGCAGATTAATAGCGTTTTAGATTCGCAGTAGCCAATTTGGTCCGTGTCGAGAGTTCAATAGAATAATTTGATGATGACGGCTACACACCTAGACAACGCGACGGACGCACCCTAATCCAATTTTCAAATTGTCAGGGTTATCATCAATGGACTGCAACAACATCGGTTCTGACATTGCAATTTATATAAAATATACTGATTTTATATGCGAATTGAGAATTTCTAATCAAAATTTTGAATATTCTCTCATATTAATAATACTAAACCTACCACCACTGTCGGTCAATTTGACCGTTATCGAAATTTATATCATTATTTTATCTATCTATGTTTTAATTATAAAAATAATAACTACTTTATAAGCACGGTCGTTTTGATTTAGTGTTAAATTTAAACTATTTCAAGAATATTATTTTCAGTTATTTTATTTCAAAGTCAACTAAAAAACAACGATTATCATATCTAAAGAAATAAATCAGAAAAAAATTGAATTAAAATTTATCAAGTATCTTTTAAAAAAAACTATGGCTAGTTTATTTTCGTAAGTGCTCTGTAACTTTTTTTACACAAACGCGCACACACACACACACACATGTGTGTGTGTGTGTGTGTGTGTGTATATACATATGTATATATATATATATATGTGTGTGTGTGTGTGTGTGTATACATATGTATATATATATATGTGTGTGTGTGTGTGTGTGTGTGTGTGTGTGTGTGTGTTTTGCAGAGTTTATATGGACCACACTCTTATTAGAAAGACTGTAGAAGATAAACAATATAAGTGATAAATTATGTCGCGGTGTCATAGTCTATTAAATGTTTAAAAAAAAACTAAAATATATATTATATAATTGTTATTTTTTTTCAATTTAGTATTTTATTCTCAAAATATAAATTTATTATGATATCGAATTGAAACGTTATTATTCAGTATATATATGTGTGTAGTGATTGTTTAATTTCACACGAACAGTGCCGGGTTGATACGTCTGTACATAGAGAAAAGCCGAACGATGACAACGAGTGATTGTCCCACTCGTCCTTGGGTGAAAGTCCTTGATTATAACGTCTTCAACAACGACTATGCCCACCCAGTTCCCATTCCAACATATGTATGATGTATTATACTCTATTATGTGCTCGAGCGGATATCCTAGATCAGTGATAAGTAAACGACGGTCCGTCGCAAATTATGAAAAAAATAGTACGGAAATATTTAGACTTTTTTTAATGTAAAAATTATGTACAAATTTTTAAATTATTAATATATAAATATTTGAAAGTAAACATATTTAATCGTGTGCGCTAAAATATTATTAAAAATTAATATCATCGGTAGGGTCATCATTGTTTTGCAGGTTAATTTGGTGATATTTCTTACAAAAAAACAATCATAACTTAAAATGCATCATTTAAATTCAATATTTTTAATGTTAAATTACGATATGTTTACATATGCAGAATATTTCGATAATTACAAATAACATAAATATTGTATTATAACATAAACATAATAACAGTTTATTGCTTCTTTTTAGTTTTTATATTTATGTTTTTGAATTTAATATTTTTTTCTTATTATCATCATTGAAATTAAATACGATTTATTCATCTTTTTTTCTTATTTGTTCTTTTTCAAATGAGAAAAAATATTTAAACAATAAAAGAAAATCAAAAATATAATACTTAAAATTAATTTAACCTATTTTTTATCCAATAGATTACCAAATATTTTAATGTGAAATTTTAAGGTCAAGGAAAAAACTATTTCATTAAAATTTCATCGCCATCAAAAATTCTTTGAAATTTATATACTATACTTACAGTTAAAAAATATGAAGCAAATATGCTTTCAGTGCGCATTAAGATATTATCAAATTATTTAACGTTTAATAAAATAGAAGAAATCTATAATATTTAAATAAAAAGAAAATAATAGAAAAATATAACAGCCAATAGAGTTAGTTCTCAAATTAATTATTTTCAAAAATGAAAATAATGTTATATACTGAAATTTCAAACAAATTTAATATTGAATACGAATAAAACCTTCGGTCGATTCTAAAATATATATTTAAAAAAAATTGCTATAAATAAAATTCTTCCAATAATGCTTGAATCACGAATGTATAATATATTAAGTACCTTATTGAAAATAACGTTTATACATTTAATAACCATAAAATAGAAAACACTAAACATTCTGGTTAAACTTAAAATAAATTACATTATAAAAATTTATAATCAATATAATGAATAAAATTCGAAATAATATAGAAAATACCAAAGTATTAAACCAGTTAAATG